>CM053581.1:497561827-497590315 GCA_028627135.1 Pseudochirops cupreus | reverse complement strand
GAGGAGAAAGAATCTGGAATCTGGAGTTCCATAATCAAATGTTATGAATGTGTATCTATCTATCTATCTATCTATCTATCTATCTATCTATCTATCCATCTATCTATGCAATTATTATCATTATTATTGACTACATCCAACTGGAACTCGAGATACACAGGCACTGCAGTTGGGAGATCCATCCTGCCCTACCAAAAAGTGACATAGGAGAGAATAGACTGGGGGAGGGGAGACACACTGGGATGGCTGTTTTGGGGTGGTGGGCGGGGGAAAGATGGGGAGAAAATATGTAACTCAAAAAAATTTAATAAAATAAATTTATTATTAAAAAAAAAAGAAATATGACCCCTAAAATAATTCAGAGTCCAATTTAGGAGGTAGATATCAAGATGGAATTAATGTAGACATTCTAACCCTAAGTCAAAGGGAAGCTTGAGATAGAAACACTAACTTTGTTGAGCAGTAAATTGCAATTAAAAAGATTAGTACCTATGAGAACCATTAAAAAAAAAAATACTAACACCAAGGATGGATTCCTGTCTCTTAAATTCCTTTCCACAGGTGGGATCAAATTTACTTATGGCAGTTTGGTGCTACAATGAGTTAGGAAAGGTTCAAATCCTGCCTTGGGCATTGTTCTAACTGTGTAACTACAGGCAGGTTACCTAATTTTCTTAACATCTGTTTCCTCATCTATAATACTTGTACCAACCTCACAGGACTGTTGTGATGCTCCAATGAGATAACCTAGGAGTTGCTTACAAATCTTAAAGCACTATCGAAATGGTAGCTATTTTGGATTTGCTACTTTCTCATCTCTTGCCTTATGTCTTCCATCCTTTGGTTCATTGGGAAATACTGATGATATTTATGATTCTAGAGACTAAAGTTTTATCTCCACATGCAAAATAAACATGATATCCTCAAATGAGCTTCATAAATTGTTCCTTAAAGACATATATGAATTACTGCTGAGTAAACATAAGTGCTATGATTAACTTGGACCTGTAGAATTGGAAAGGACCATAAAAGTAATTTAGTCCAGATATCCCATTTGACAACCAAGGCCCAGAGATATTCAATAGCTTCCCCAAGTCATGAAGGTAGTAAATGGCATTACCAGGATTTGAACTTAGCTACTTTGACTCAGAATTTACTGCACTACAGATAGCACCATATTGACCATAATTTAGCATGAGATAGAGTAGTTCCTGGTCATATTATTGTCTGGGTTAGTTTATAGAAGGAGCTATGACTTTACAAAGAGACCTGCAAGGTGGAAGCCAGAGTGGATGTCATTGAGATATTCATGTTTCTCCTAGTAGAATGCAAGCTCCTTAAGGGCATGGAAATTTCATTTTTTTCTCTTGTATTTCTATTGTCCAGTATGCCTCCTCGCACATACTGCCACTTAAGCAATGCTTATTGAATTGAATTAATTTCTATGCCAATGAAACAGCTGGATAACAACCAACATACAGGGAGGAAGCTTCTCCCATTAGCACCTCTACAGTCTCTGAACGCTATTTAACAAATGGTTTTCTGTAAAGTTGTATGGGGAGTGTATTGCATTCTGGAAGAGAATACTTAGCTGATTGCAGAAGAGGTCTTGGTTCAGTAGCTCTTATAGAGAAAACGATGAAAATTGGGCAAATATAATTAATACCAATCTTACTGGGATCCAATCTTCCAGAAATGGAGAGTGAAATTCTTTCATCATGGAGTTCAATCAGCTCCCACATCTGACTTAACTTGACACCGCTTTCTTCTTGTTACTGTTAATCCTCAGAATGCAGCCACAACAGCAGCAACAGCAGCGTCGAAAATTTGCAGCTGCCTTCCTGGCATTCATTTTCATTTTGGCAGCTGTGGACATTGCTGAAGCTGGCAAGAAAGAGAAACCAGGCAAGTAAATGATCCTCTTGGATCCAAGGGAGAGTGGGGTAGCTAGTACCACTCTTTATTCCCAAAGGCCTTCACGCCCCAAAAGGGCAGGCAACAACAGTACTTTTTGCTATAATCTTACATCAACGAGGGGCAAAGATTTAGAATTGGAGGCACTTTAGAAGTCTTCTAGATCAACGTTCCCTTTTTACAGATGAAGCAGTCCAGAATGGTGGTGATATGTCTTCACACAGGTGATAGACAGGATTTGAATTCAGGTTCTTTGACTCCAGAGCAAATACTCTTTCCAATAAATCATGCCATTTTGCAGATAGAACTGAATCCTAGCAAAAGGGAAGTAACTTGACTGTGACAGTGAGTCTGACTACGGGTACTACTTTCTTATTAAGTGTTAATTGCTTTGGATTGCTAATTCTAAATATTGGCCACTCTCCACTCAGCACTTATTTATGGCACATTTCAGAAGGTCATGGGGGTGCTTGAGAAGTTCTAAAGAAGCTTGCCTGAATGCTGTTTATTTCCTTTCTAATCACTTCAGAAAAAAAGGTGAAGAAATCTGACTGTGGGGAATGGCAGTGGAGTGTATGTGTCCCGACCAGTGGGGATTGTGGGCTGGGTACCCGGGAGGGCACCCGGACTGGTGCGGAATGCAAACAAACCATGAAGACCCAAAGATGTAAGATCCCATGCAACTGGAAGAAACAATTTGGAGGTAACTATAAGCATCACCTCTTCATTTTCTTTCACTATATTTCATTTTCTATTTTTCTGGAATCAGAGTATATTCCCCCTTCATATTAAATTTTTGGTAGCGATTCTTTAATGAGATGGTAATTCATTATATTAATCTAATTTTTGGATACATTTTGTTTTATATCACAATAATTTCTGAACACACTTCTCTTTCCCCTTCCCTTACAATAATAATTTAGAAAAGAAAAAAAAAGCAGTTTAACAAAAACAATTAACAGACTGATTGTATCTGGTGTTTGTAACATTTTACAATCACCTCTTCCATGAAAGGAAGATTGTATGTATTTTCTTTTTCATTTTTTTCTCCAGGGTCATTATAACTATATAATGTCAATTTTCATTTCTTTGCTTTATTTATGTCATCATAGTAGTCATATAAATTGCTTACTTCACTACACATCATTTCATATGTTTTTTCATGGTTTTCAATATGCTTTATCTTCTTCGTATATTATGGCAAGCTAATATTCCATCACAATCATGTAATGATTTTTTTTTTTAGCTTTTGCCCAATCATTGGGTGATTACTTTTTTTCAGTTCTTTGCAACAACAAAAATAACAAATAAAGCATTAGAAAAAAAAGCAAAGCAAGAAAAATAACAGTATATTTGGGGTCTTTCTGTCTTTGTATTGCTTAGGGGCATATGATAGAAGTAGAATTTTTACAGTCACAGGGTGCATTATCCATTGGTCCTCACATTACCTCTTCCCTTCTTTCCTAGGCTGAATTTTCCAATCTTTATTCTCCTACATCTAATTTGGAACTCCTAGTGAACACCTCCCCTCTATTTCCAAAATCTTGAGTCCTTCCTAGCCAGGGGTATTAGATTAAATAATTTTTCTCTCTGGACTTTTCTATAATGTATATCCTGTCTCTTCACTTCAGATTAAGCCCCGCATAAAGCCACCTTTTATGGAAATACTGTCCAAAATGTATAATTTGTTTGTATTGAGCACAACAAGCAGGTATACTTAGTAGAGAAAGGGTAAGGCATCTTCGTACTTAAATTCCTTAGGATGAGACCTAAAGACCTATCTGTTGGAAATATGAAATATTTCCTTATTTTTGCTCTTCAATAGTGAGCTCGTCCTGAAATGTCTTTTTGGTTCCCTTCTTGTTTTTAGCAGAGTGCAAATATCAGTTCCAGGCCTGGGGAGAGTGTGATGCAAACACTGCCTTGAAGACAAGAACAGGCAACCTGAAGAGAGCTCTTCATAATGCTGAGTGTCAGAAGACGGTCACCATTTCCAAGCCATGTGGAAAAGTTACCAAACCCAAACCACAAGGTAGACTCTGACTATTACAATATTGCCTTCTGTGTTTATTGGAATTATTTAAGATCTGGATTTGTGAAAATCCAGATCATTTAAAGAGAAGTTTTAGGAATTTTGTTAGTTAAAGAAGAGCTCGCTGGAGGAATACTGAACAATAGTGAGATTGTCTGTAGATACTGTTGTCAGTTGACAACCTCACACAGACGAAAACTCCTTCAGGTTTTCTTATTTTTGTGATTCTCATCTATGTATTTTTAGGCATAATAGACAAAAGAGACATATTTGTACATGTTTATATTTATACATTTATATGAACCCTTCATAAAGAATAGATACATAATGTCTTGGAGATCTCTCTTTATTTCTCTCTTTAGCACTTGAGGGTTTAGTAATGTCCCAAATAAGGCTGTCCACATGTCCTATTGATAGGACATAATTGGTGCACCTGTTTTTCTAATCATGCATCCTCAATAATATCTGTCCCATCACTTCTGATATACAAGTTGTTGATAACAAGTGTCAGCTGGCTTATACCCATAGCACAAAATACCCTTGGCATTATCTGTTGTTTTAATTCTTCTGAGATCATGGTGTTCTTAACAAGTAATTTCTAAAAAAATATTATATAGACTTTGCCAATAAATATTGCAAAAGAAAAAACAAAAAAAAGTCTCCATACTGTAAAATAAAACAAAGCAAAACATCAGTATTGTGGATAGTGGGCACTAAAGGAGTATTTCACACCCCTGAGCCCATTTTCTCCAGGTGGGTTTGCCAATTTCATGCCATTTACCTCCCGGATTTCATCAATTTCAAGCTAATCATTTCAGACAAGTGCAGGCTTTGCTTGTTTATAGTGGCTTAGGAATTTTGAAATTGATGATATCTAGAACCTCAGGTCATTCCTGGTAGCTGGTGTGCGTGTGTGTGTGTGTGTGTGTGTGTGTGTGTGTGTGTGTGTGTGTCTGGAAGTGGACACAAAAACACTTCTGCTCATGTGACCATCCATAGATGGTTCATCTAATCAAAGAAAACAAGAATATTCATTGTTTAAAACATAAAAATGTGAGAAATTTTTTTTCAAAACCTCAAAGAAAAGTGCCAGAGAAATTCAGCACATATTTGCTATAGAAGCAAGAAATATTAACAGGGCTACTTTGTTGCTCTAATAAATTATATGAGACCAACTGTGATTCATTCAACTAACATTTGTTATGTACATGGTGCTGTGACAGGTACTAACAGAATTTATAAATGTATATATTCCCATTGAAAGTACCAGTGATTGTCTTGGTGGTTGGGTAAGAAACTGTGAGAGTTACTGAGTTAGAGAGGGTTCAGCGAATGGAAGAGAATAATCCAACGGGTCTATGGGAGAGAAGGAAGGGAACTAGTTAGAAAGGGCATTGTAGGGTGTTGACTCAATGAAGTGAGACTCTATTTTGATTGGGCTGCTGAATATTTCCCACTTTTTTTCTTTTGTAAATTTCAAACGAAAGGACTTTTTGACCAATATACTATTAAAGATACAACATAAGTTTTTGGTTGAGTCTACCATATTGGAAATAAGCATAGGTGAAAATCTCTCAAATGGGCATATTTTTGGTTATTTTCATTGTCTTTGGATGGAATTTGATACAGGATTGCTTAGTTAGAGTATCTGCACTGGGTTAGGCCTAGTTTGCGAAGTTACTGGTTATACTTGAAAGAGACAGGAGAGGGTAGTGTAGCATCTCCAAATATACATAACAGAGTAGTTACCATTTTCACAGTCAATCTTCTGAGCTCACAAAGCAACTCTCCTCTTTTTGTCACAGACTCTCGTTAATACCAGACGCTCATTTTTCTCCTAATCAATTGAGCTTACTAATGAATTCTGTTACAGCATCAGGCACAAAGTACTGGGAATAATTTATACTAGGAGTAGAGGCAGTGTAGTGTCTCAGATGATTTGCTTCATGGGCATCAAATAGATTTTCCACTGAGCCAGATGTTTTTTAGATTAAATACAAGTCTAACATGAAAGATGGTATAGGTAAATTGTATGTTTATGATAGTCTCATATATATGAGTGAAAACAATAGTCTTTGCTTTTTTTCTTTTTTAACCTTAGGATAAGCTTTAAACTTTTTCCAATCTATTTTTTTCCCTTGCTCTAATCAACAGTCTATAAAAACTTAAGTCAACCATAGGCACAAATTCTTCTCCATGGATTTTTTTTTTTATTGAATGGAAATACTTTGGGTGCATCAACTTGTAGAATTTAAATGTCAAAACTGACCTGGTTGAACCTCCAAGGGTGACCTTAAGGGTAATGTATATTGAAAGCCTCTCTGGACTGCGGGAAAAATAATTTATTATCTTGTTTGGGAAAATTTATTATACTGTTTAAATCTAACCCTATGTGTTTAAAGGTTATCAACAGCCAGAATGTGACTTGACATCAGTAATTCTCTAGGAATGCCAGAGATGGCTGAAGGTATTCCCAATTCCCCCAGGCCCCAGATCCATCCAAAACATTTTTCTTTTGGATTACCGTACCAAGGAACTCTTGAGAAGTTTACTTCAAGCTTCTATTTTGTGTTACTCATATCTATCTTAATCTACCTTGCTTTTAGGATGCCCTCTTGGCAAAATTGCTTAAATGCATACTTAGAGTACATGGAGTTCCTGTGTGGGAAACCTTTGCCAAAATCCTATATAATATAAATCTTCTAGAATTTGGGTAGAGAGAGGTACTCCTTTTTTGGCTCTCTCTTTACCAAATGGCCTAATAAATTTCTCTCTAAAAACATTTCAGATTTTGTGGTTTGTCCTCACAAACAACAGAATTCCAGTCATGACTCTGCCACTGGGCTTTCACCCAGTGATTATCTAATACAGGACAAGTCCTTGAACCATTTTGAACCTTTATTTCTCATCTGTTAGGTATGAACAGTTGGACTAAATGATGTCTGAGGTTTCTCCCAACTCTATAATCTGATGACATTCTATGTAAGTCAAAGTACTCTATTTATACCCCCTTCCCTTTACTTGTGCATGGTAGGACCATGTGACAAGGATTGATGGCCAGAATTTTCCTCCCCTTCAGAATCAAGACCTCTCGTTGCTAATGAAATCTAACTCCTTTCAAACCTGGAGAGGATAGGAAAATAATTTTTCATTGCCATAAAACTATCATATGAAGTATATAATCTTCTTTCTCTTTTTAAAGAATTGGGGGGACTATGGATATGAAACACTGCATGTCAAGTGGGATTTGATGTGTATGTTGGTTGGCTTTGCTAAACTTTTTTTGTTTTCTTTTTTATTGATTGTTATGAGAGATGACTGACAGCAAAAGGGAGAAAAATATATTGAGACATACAGTTGATGCAAAAACAAAGATAATTTTTTATAAAAATAAGTAGAGCATAGTCATAGAGATTTAGCTTTTGGAGAGGCATTGTAAAAAAATCCCCAATAACCTTTAATTTCTACTCAAAATCACTATTTTTAGAAGTGCTACCATTTTTCTTGCTCTTTTTGGAACTTTACCAAGCTCTCCCTTTTGTCTGACTTTTCAACTGGAAAGATCAAAGGATTAGCAAGTACTTGAGTTCAGGGACTGTGTCTTTCCAGTTGTTTATAGGGTATAGCATCTGGTGGACACTCTCTTAAATAACAAGGAGGGATCATAAAAGTGATCGTTGATGTTCTCTCTTTGCCAAGGGATGTCTTGGGTCTTTGAAAAATAACAGAAGAGTTTCACTGCCTTCCCCTTGAATTGTGTGAGCTTTGACATCCTATAGGAATGTGCACAGTAGCTTAGCCTAGCTGGTGTCTGGCAGCCTGAGAACACTCAAAGTCCCTTGAAGCTATCCTGACAATTTGAAGGAGATGAGCATTTTTGCCAGGTTCTGATAGGCAGAAATTCCTGCAAATGAATCCCCATCTGCTTCTCCTCACCATGGCCACTGTGGTTGAATTGATGATTATTTCTCTTTCAACTGACAAAAGAGACAGGATGGGACTTTCTCAGAACATTTTGCTCTTCTTTGTCAGGAGATAATCTTGAGCTTGTTTTTAGGATTCTCTTTCTTTCTTGTTCTCCTGATGGAAATAATTCATTTAGTATCTCTGTGTTTTCCAGTTCATCTCAGCTCCACAGTGTGCTTTCTTTCCTTTCTTTTTTTTACTCTACTTTTGTGTTTTAACAAAGTCCTCATTGTGGTTGCTCCCTTCTCTTCCTACCTTGAAATAGTCAGGGGATCTGGATACTGTTTACCATATTACTTTCTGCTATTTTCTTGTCTCTTATGCCTTTACTTTTCTCCTCTGTCTTTCCAAATCTGTGAATTTCTATAGAATTCATCTTAAGTTTTACTTTCATATAGTCTTCATTCAGAACTCTAGCCATCACTAATTAATCCCCTTCAAGAAGACCCAAAGACTTAGTGTCAATCCCACACATCTAAGTTGTGTGATTCCACTCCATTTAGCACTTTATTATATGCTATATTTTATGGTTCTCCAAGTGTCTCATACTGGTAAGACTCAACTCTCTAGTTAGATAATCTAGTCAGATGTCTCATATTTCTGTTATACTTTTCACAACATCTAGCTGAATTCTGGTACTCGGTGAATCTTTATTGAGCTAAATGGAATTGAATTAAGATTATGTCCCTACCTTCACTGGGTAGTACCTAGGGAACCTTGGTCATATTCTCATTCTTTTCTTATTTTCCGTTGAAATTTTCTTTTTCCTTTAGAGATAACTTTGAGGAGTTGTTCATGGGAAGGAGGACCAACATCTCCCTTTTTTTGTGTGTGTAATAGATACCTCAAGTGGCCTCCTTCCATTGATACATTCTCTCCCCCCCCCCCCAAAAAATACATACCTTGATATTTGCAGAAAACTTCTGAGGCCACAATGATGTGCCAAGGTTCTCCAAATATCTTATTCACAGGGAGGCATGCAGATAGCTGGTGGGATGTTAAACCTGGAGTAAGGAGCTCTGAGTTGAGATCCAAACTCTGGCATTTACTAGTTAGCTAGCAAATCACTTGATTTTTTTGAGCCTTAGTTTAATTATCTGTAAAATATGAATAATAGCACTGCTTATTGTCACAGAGTTACCTCGAGGCTTGCCTCAAAGAAAGTACCTTGTACATTTTTAGAGCATATTACCAACTCTTAGTGCGCATATAATAATATACTGGTCATAACTTCATTCTTAGTAATGGGGGTAGATTCCAGTTGACTCTATTATAGGTCAATCTAAGATAATTCTCGTGAATTTCTACTGTGTGTTTGTATGTGTGTGTGTGTGTGTGTGTGTGTGTGTGTGTGTGTATTGAGGGGAAGGCAGGAAAGTCCAGACCCATGATTTCATCAGGGTAAGGATCTCCCAGTGTGCAGGTTCCATCCACACATAAAGATCAATAACTTGTCTGTTACTTTTCACAATCAGAATGTGAAAGTTAGAAGGGACATTAGGGCTCATCTAATCCAACCCATAATCAAGAATGAAAATCCACTATGATATAGCTAACAAATATTTATCGAGACTCTGCCTGAAGAGCCCTGATTAGTGAGATTTCACGACTTCCTGAGGTAGCCATTTCCCTTTTTGATAGTTCTGTTCAGATTTTTTTTCTTATATCAATTGTAAATTTGCTTCTTTACAACTTTTACAAATCACCCTGATTTTACCTGATAGTACCAAACAGAACAAGTTGAATCTTTCTTTTGTGTGCTAGCACTTCAAATCTTTATAAAGTTAGAATGACCTGGATCACCGTGAGTTAAATTAACTTCCCCATCATTATAAAGCTCCTATGCTATGGCGATGGGGTTTGATTCCAGGCTTCCTGTCCTTTGCCCGACAAGCCTTCACTTCTCCATTCTACTGTGAGCAGGAAATCAGGGGGTTCATTTTCCTAATTATAAATAGAGATTTTTATGATCTTTGTTTTCTATGCAGATTGGATATATAGAAAGAATCTGCCATGTTCTTTTGGCTTAGAGATATCTTTTATTAATATTAACCATATCTATTATTAATATTAGCCATATCTATTTACATATTAATAATATGATATCCTTTGTATGCAAAAAGGATACTATTGACCTCTAGTTGGGCATCTGCCTTTTCTATTAGTTGTAATAATCTACATGAGTCTTTCTACATTCTCTTCTCCCTAGTCACCTTTTGGTCAGGGACACTGGTAAGATTCTTAGCTACATTTAGAGATGAAGTATATGATCACGGATCAGAGTAAAACAAACTTGTAGAAGAGTATTAAATTCATAACTTTAACCTTAGTAATAGTACTTTAAATCAATTGAACTAACAGGTTCCATGAATCACTTCTATTCTTTTGAGAGATTAATTTATAAGCACCTTGAGATCAGAGTCTAAGTCATATCTGTCACTATATATTCCATGTCTAACACTGGGTTTGTATGTAGGGAGGAAAGAAGGAAGGAAACAAGCAAGCATTTATTCAGTGCCTGTCATGAGCCTGGCACTGTGTTGAGTGCTTTACAAATACCATCTCACTCGATTCTCACACAGTCCTGGGAAGTAGGAGCTTTTTTTATTCTCATTTTACAGTTGAAGAAACTGAGACAAATAGAGGTTAAGTGACTTGCCCAGGGTTACACAGCTAAGTAACTTAAGTGATGTCAGATTTGAACTTAAGTCTGTCTGGCCCTAGACCCAGTGTTCTATCTACTGCATCACCTAGCTTGCTAGGGATTAAGAAAATATTTTTAAAATTATTCAGGTGAATTAAGAGAAGCTTCTCCCTGCCAAAAAAATATGTTAAAACTACATATGTTACAATATTTTAAAATTACTCATAATTGCATGTTTAATAAATAAACATATCCACATACAATGAATATGTCCATATAGCAATATACATCAATTGCTCTCTCTCTCTATATATATATACATCATTGACATATGATTTTATATATATATATATATATATATATATATATATATATATATCAATTGATGTGTATTTATATATGGATATATACTCTCTGTGTGTATATGTATATACACACACATGCGTGTGTGTGTGTGTATGTGTGTGTGTGTGTGTGTGTGTATTTATCAGCCAGGTGGTACAGTGAATAGAAAGCCTTGACCAGTCAAGAAGACATCTTCCTGAGCTGAAATTTGGCCTCAGACTCTTACTAGCTGTGTGACCCTGGGCAAGTCACTTAACTGCTTCAGTTTCTTCGTCTGAAAAGTAAGCTGGAGAAGGAAATGGCAAGCCACTCTGTTATCTTTGCCAAAAAACAAACAGAAAAGCAAAACCCAAATGGAGTCATGAAGAGTTGGACATGACTCAGTAACAACAACAACATATGTGTATTTGACTAATCTGTGTGAGAAAAACTTGCATTGTGGAAACTCTTTCCTCAAAAGCAGATCATTAATTTTAGTTATAAAGCCTGGCTTTAGGGAGGTGGTGGGAACTGAACAATTAATGATTTGTCCATGATAATTAAACTTGTTTGTGTCAGAGCTAAACTGGAACCTGGGTCTTACAACTCCAAGACTGGCACAGTTACTCTCCGCTACATATACCACATTCCCTCTACCTCTTACATTATTCTCTACAATTAAACTATGGACTGAGTGATGTGCTTATAATTGGTCAAATAAAACCAGGATCACTAAATTGGACTTTTAGTATATGGCCAAAGTGGGTGATGGCACATGGTTGAATACCTGCTGTTTGCTGGAAATGGAAAAGCTCACCTTGAGGAAGCTTCTGGATGTTGTCTTCTCATCTTTATTAAAGAAATCTTGGTTCTAATTGCTGAAACAGATACAAGAACTGGGACCTGCCAATGTCTGCGGGGCTTGAGTGTCAGTTTCAGGCTGCCCCAATCTCCCTTGGTAAATCCCAAGCTCTGAGCCTCATTAGCCACACACACACACACATACACACACACACAGAGTTACACAGTAATTAGTATTAAGGAAGGTTGTGTCATAGAACATTGCTCAAACTCATTAGATGCTGGATTGAGGGAAATTTTAGCTTCAAAAGAACAGAGGAAGGAGAACAATGATATTTCTTCACTTTTAAGCTAAATCATTCCTCAAAAAAAAAAACTCCCTTTAGACAATGAATTGATTGAGATTTCCTGATTATATATGTTTATGTTGTTTTATCATTCACATCAGCTGGATGGTTCAGTGGATAGAGTGATGGTCCTGAAGTCAGGAAGACCTGAGTTCAGTTCCCACTTTTGATATTTACTTGGGTATAAGTTCAAGCTCTGTCTGCCTCAATTCCCTCAGCTGTAAAAGGGGGAAATAATAGAACAGATATGAGTATATGTATGTATATGTGTGTATACATATATATGCACATATGTACATGTTTGCATATATATATGCATATAAATCAGTGGTTCTCAACCTTCCTGAAGGCTCAACCCTTTAATACTCGTATATGGGTGTATCTGCGTGTGGGCAGACCCGCCTGGAAACGGATAGAAGAGTGGTGTCTTGGTTCCTAAGACCATCGGAAATATGTGTTTTCCGATGGTCTTAGGCGACCCCTGTGACTGCTGTGAGAGGGTCATTTGACCCCCAAAGGGGTCGCAACCCACAGGTTGAGAACCACTGATATAAATAGATGTAGATGATAGATACATAGACAGATATGTATTTTCCCTTCCATTACTGGATTTTCCTATTATCAGGCTTAGAAACCCAGAAATAGATTTGAAGTGACTTCTTCATGTTGCTCTGTATTTTTCTGAGAATAACCCAGCATAGTAGCTCAGTTCCATATTCCCATTGGCATAGGTGAAGATGTGAATATTACATTTTTCCCTTTTTTGTAGAAATTTTTCCCTGTTGGTTGAAAAATAATTTCTAGACTCTATGTCACATATTTATAACATATTTTGTGTCATAAACCCACTAGGCAGTTTGGTGAAGCCTATGGACTACTTTTTAGATTATTTTAAAAAATTCATCATTGAAAGAAAGAAAGATGCAGTTTTTTTTTTTTTACTCAAATAATGGGCCTTCTGAGGTTTTGAGAATCCCTGGCTTAGAGAATAGGTTAGTAGTGATATGGATGATAACAGTTAGAATTTGAAAGAATTTTGAATTGGGACCACTAGCCTAATTCCCTGATTTATAGATAAGAAATTGAGACCCGAGAAATATAATGACTTGGCCAAGATCACAAAGTAAATGGCACAATTCAGAATTAAGCCAGTATTCCAACTTGAAATAGAACATTATTTCCATTGTATCATGGTATATCTAGAAGAAAAGAAAGGAGTAAAATTCTTTCTCACATACATCTTCCTCTTTCTATAGGCTAGGGAATTCAAATGTGTTTTTGAAGAGAAGGAAGCATGAGTTAAGGCAGTCTCCATAATTCAAGTGAGATGACAACACACACATACACACACACACACACACATATCACTCATCCCACAAAACTCACATTCCCCTTGACCAAAATACAGCTTGAAATAATCCAGAGTAAATGTAGCAATGCTCAGGGATGAGACAAGGGTGCTGAGTTTAAAATATTTTCACACAAATTAGCATGCAACTAGGAGCTTTGGCATGAATTAGCTTTTGCAGAAAAACCAACACTATGATACAAATGCAGATAGGTGTAGTCATATACAGCTCTCTCTCTCTCTCTCTCTCTCTCTCTCTCTCTCTCTCTCTCTCTCTCTCTCTCTCCAGATCCATATGCTAGTGTACCCTAACACACATATACAAGTATAGTTACATAAAAATAATTACAGTAGGCTCAGGAACAATAATTACATCTCAATAGCATCTTGAGGCTAGCAATATTCTTTCCTCAAAAAAAATGCTTTGAGTACATATATTATTGTACTAGCTGGCCTTTACACAGTATAAAATGCTTTGTAAACATTATCCTTGTTATCCTCACCATTTTTTGTAGATGAGGAACTATTACTCCAAGTTATATATTATGGTAAATGCAAAGAAAGAGCCAGGCCACAGAAAAGGAAGGAAAAAGAAAGGGAATAAGCATTTATATAGAACAACTATTTGCCAGGCACTATATTAAGTACTTTTTTCTTTTTTTAAAAAACAAATATTATTCATTTGATCCTCATAAAAACTCCACAACATAGGTGCTGGTATTATCCCAATTTTACAGTTGAGGAAACTGAGGCAGGTGAAGGTTAAGTAACCTGCCCAGGGGCAAGTATGAACTTACATCTTCCTTATTTTAGGTTTAGGCTCTCTCCACTGGGCCACCTAGCTGTGTAAGTATTATTATCTCCAATTTATAGATAAGGAAACAGAATCGCAGAGAAGTTAAATGATTTTCGTAGCAAAAGTGGACAAGCTAGAAAGCTTCTACACACACACACACACACACACACACACACACACACTCAGAGATACACATGCATCAATGATATGTACATTCTTATATATAGAGATTTACAACCAGATCCACATTCTCATTGGCACCTGCATTTTGATGACTTCCATGTGCACGCCTACACCTATATCTCTATCTACATGTACAACTAATTCGCTACTCTAGGGAGATAGGTGGTTGGTAAGACTTATGATTTGACTGGTCAAAGAGAGAGAGAGAAAAGACTGACAGATGAGAAAAGATGGGTCAGGGGAAAGAGCAAGTAGTTATATGGAGAGAGTGTGTGGAGAAAGGAGAGGGGAAGTTGTAAGCTAAGTGCACAGAGAATGCTAACATTGCAAAACTTAGTTTTTCTGTTGAATAATGCATTCCATTTATTTTATTACTGCTAGGCAAGATCACAAATGTGAGAGTGAAGTACAGCTGTGAATACATTAGCTCAAATAGTGAAAAAAAGTGTATTACTCTCCATCTGCAATGTAATACTTATAAAGGTCAATGTTTTCTCCCTGAAGTTCAAATATTGGGAAATTCAGTGAATGTCATGACACAGCCATGTGATAAGAGTTCACATCATTCCATGTCTGATTAAACAATTAGTAGGCAATTACCGAACCCTCAATCCTGTACATAGCACTGGGCTAGGTTGATAGGCCCTTGCTAGGTGTGTTGGGTCAGCTGGATCTAAGATGAAGGGGAGATTTCTATGGAAGTTCCAGAATTATGAAGTACCACTTAGGGTCATAGAGAACTAATACATTCAAACTCCAAACCAAGAGCTCCAACAGACTACACACCTCCCAGGTGTTTTGCATTCCCAGAATAGCACACTCATCTCACCCATCCATTGATTGAGCCTTAGACTGAGAAGCATGGAATTTCAGTATTAGACGGAATCTCAGAGATGATTTATTCCAATCCATATCCAAACACGTACCCCCTCTAGAAGTGGTTATCCTGACTCCACTTGTGCATTGTTAGTGATAGAAAAGTAGTAAAAAATACTATCTCATAATATATGCAATTCTGTTATTAAAAACATTATGGATGATTTTTGGTTTTACATAGCTGTAATTTCTGGATATACCTTTCCTTTCTCCCCACTCCCATATAACCCAATTGAACTCTCTCTTGTAATCATTTAAAACAATTCATCAAAACCAACTAATACACTGATAACATCTGATATTGCATGCAATTATCCGCCACTGTAGTCCTCCACCTCTATGCTGAGAAGAAAGAGGTGCGTTTCATAATATTTTCTCTGTGGCCAAGATTCTGCTCTGCTACTGGGCCCAGACCTACCCTCTAGAGCTTCATAGAACACATTTACTTTCTCTTCCATGATAGCTTGTTTTTTTTGGAGGCAAAATGACTTGCCTGGGGTCACACAGCTAGTGTTTGAGGCCAGATTTAAGCTCAGGTCCTCCTGATTCCAGGGCCTGTGCTCTATTGTGTCACAAAGCTGCCCCTACACAAGATAGCTTTTAAAGAAAACTAGCATTTCCCATCTACATTTTCTTTTCTCCAGTCTTAATATACTTAGTATCTCCAGTGCCCCTTCCCTGAAACTGATTTTCAGTCTCCTCACTAAGTTGGTCATTCTTCTTTGAATATGATAAGGCTTATTTAGGTAGTCTCATAGCTGTGATATGCCAGATATAGTCTGATCTATTCAATCAGATACATTCTTTGTTCTAATCAATGAATAATCAATATTTATTGAACACCTGCTGTGTCTACGCACACTATCTGATGGTGATGTGAATAGGGTATTTGCAGATGTGTGACATATTAGCTCTCTGCTTTTAGGGCTAAATTTTTATCATACATTCAGAGTTGGAAGGAATATTAGAAGTGCTCCAATCTAGTCTTCTTGTTTTAAAGATGAAGAAATGAGGGTGGCTAGGTGGCTCAGTGAATAGAATAGCGGCCCTGGAGTCAGGAGGACCTGAGTTCAAATCCAGCCTCAGACACTTAACACTTACTAGCTGTTGTGACCTTGGGCAAGTCACTTAACCCCAATTGCTCTGCTCCTCCAAAAAGCAAAAAAAAAAAAAAAAAGAAAAAGAAAAAGAAACAAGATGCCTATTTAAAGTTAAGAATTAACTCAATCCTCACAGATATGTACTTCATCCCTCCCTCTCCCCCTTACTTTTAATGCTAAAATAGAGGTCTGAAGTTTCTCCCTTCCTGTCCTAAATACTTCTAGCCTCCTAGAAGATGAGTTCCTGGTCATGGACTTTGCTGCTTTGGTGTTCTCATTCAATCGTTTCAGTCATGTCTGACTCTGGGTGACTCCATCTAGGGTTTTCTTGGCAAAGATACTGCAATGGTTTGACATTTCCTTCTCCAGCTCATTTTACTGATGAGAAAACTGAGGCAAATAGGGTTTACCCATGGTTACAGAGTTAGTAAGTGTCAAAAGCCAGATTTAAACTTAGGTAAGGCTAAAATGACTTAGATGAGGACCTCTAAAGAAGCCATTGTAGTTGAAATTCATCACGAGATCATAGAGTTACAGGTAGAACCCAGATCTAAGTCTAAACAAAGAATACCTCTCCATATAGTAGTCAAGGCCACCAAGAACTGCCAGTTGTAGACGAAATATTTCCGAGGCACACAGTCTGGGGATGAAGAAATATCCTTCATTAAGCTGAGGCTTTCTCTAGCGGACTGGTAAGAAGAGACTGAGGCTTTCTTCAGTAACATACTAGGTTGTGGCAAAGACAAGAACAAAAATGTCCTTGAGAAACTTCTATTCTACTTGATGGGTGTGGGGTGGGGCATGGTAGAGATGCAATATTCATGGAAGAAAATATGAAGTTTTATGTATGTGTCTGCCCACCATCCATACCCCCCGTAGAATGTAATCTCTGTGAAGGCACACACATGTTTTCATTCTCTCTTTCTGTTCCTGAGATTAGCACATAGTAGGCTCATAAAAACATAGAATCATTGATTTAGAGGGAGAAAGGACTATAGAGGCAATCTTGTCTGGTCCTCTCTTCTTATAGATGAGAAAACAAAGTCGGCGAAGGTAAATGACTTGACTAGGGTCACACAAGCTCATAAACATCAGAGTTGGATTTTAAGCACAAATCTTTCCGACCTTAAGACCTACCGTGCATCCACTCCATTGTATTGCTTGGTAGATGGGATTTCATTGTTATCAGCCATTAGATCTCCATGAGTCACCTCTCCTTTTTTGTGGCACTGTCCTTATTTTTGATTGAAATAGACTCCTGTAGCTTCATTTAGCTTTCCCGATTTGCAGAACAAAACATTGGATGGTTTCTTGTAGGGGCCATTATACAAATCTTTATTGTGCCTCACCCACTGGCTATGTATTTGGATGTTCATCTGCTTACCTGTACATATATCTTTCTCCCTTAGTGAGCTTCTCTATTCCAGTGGATTTAGTTTTGACCTCCTTGTTTTCAGCCAGTTACTGTATTTTTAGTGTTACAACATAGGCTTCTTTAGGGCATGAACTTCATTTGTTTTCATGCCCTGGACACTTAGCAGGCTGGCACAGAGTAAGTGCTTCATGAATCCTTGTTGAATGGGTAATGTCCCATCTGTGCTCTTTCCTTTGATATTACCCCCATTTGTTATGTATCCTCTTCCATCTACATAGTTGAATCCCACATTAGAATATGAGCAAGGACTGTTTTTACCTTTCTTTGTATCCTTAGCACTTAGCTTGGTTGGCTCATGGCTAGATTTTGGCCTCTGACTTTTACAAGGTGTGCATTTTTATATTTGGTGAGCTGACCATAATATTAATTTCCTTTTTCTCCTTTTTGGACTTAAATACTAGAACTTAAATACACAATAAGAAAAAGAAACATATTACAGACAAATATGAACATGATAATAATTTCTGATGTCTGCTGGACATTGTGAGAATATGTAATAAATATTATTTGGTGATGTTTGAGCATGTGAACAACACTGATGAAGTAGGTTCTCTCATGATTGGAACCTGACATCATGTAAGGAACTTAAATTGTGGGTGGAGCATCGAATCCCAGAATCCTATTGAGGTTCCATGGTTGCACTTTTATTCTTGTATCCTGAGTGCCCAGTGCATAAGTTCTCAAGAAATGCTTGTTGATTGTTAGCATCCCTTGTAACCCCCATGGCTGCCTCACCTATGGTCTCCTATGTGCTATACAGAGGCCCCAAACACTCCCATCTGGACTTTGAGTTGGGTGTTTCCTAAGGAGTACCAATTTCATAATCAGAACAGAGATCTTTTCATTAAAATCATCCGTATCAGTGCTTTCCTAAGACAGCTTCATATGAATCAATTCTGGCACATTCTCTTTGCTTCCTCAAAGGTTATCCAACCCTGGCAACTCAAAAGTTCCCAACTGCTATTGGATGCTTTGTACAAATGGCCTTTTCATGGGTTTTCAGGCATACAAAGGTGCTAAGTGAAACCATAGAGGAGACAGGAGTTGAAGCTGAGGAGAAGTCTAAGGTCTCAGTCCTCTGCTGCCATTCTCCAGAAATATTCACAGAAAGGCTAATACAGGAACACTTGCAGGAAAGGAATGAGGGGAAGTGGAGTGTGCAATGCTAGTCTTCAGCTTTCCACTGAGCTGTGACCTGGTTTCTCTCCATTCCCTGCTATTTTCCTAGTGTATAAACAGGACCTCAAGACAGTGCCTCGCATGCCAAGTAGGGGAAGCCAATTGGACAGAAAAGAATTATCTTTCTCACTAAAATATCCTCTTTGGCCTCCACCCTCACCATGAACACACAAATACCATGCACACATATATAGCCCTTAGCACCCGCTTCACTCCGAACATTTGCTTTTGCATTCAGCGCAGTGAGACACACTCCAACCTCTTCTTGAATATCTCTCCCTATCCTATTGCCTTGTTTAGGGACAGGGCAGGTTCTTGTATTTATGTGGTTTAGTATTTTAATGTTGTTTTTTCTTTTCTTTTTTTTCTTCTTTTGGTTACCACAGCAGAATCCAAGAAGAAGAAAAAGGAAGGCAAGAAACAGGAGAAGATGTTGGACTAAGAGACAGCAGGCTGGGCAGTACACGAAAGGGACATCAGCAAACACGACCAGTTAACAGTTTTATTTACACCAACTGTAGGGGTTCTATCCTAAAGTTATTTATAGCTTAATTATACAATAGGCAGAAAGAAAAAAAAAAGAACTTTTTTATGGTAGTATTTTTTCATGTGTAACCGTAACACTGTTAGGTGCCTGTATTAAAAGACTGTAATTCCATTTAGAAATTTATTTCTATTATACAATGAACAATGTATAAAAGCTTAAAGTCAGTTTTTCAAAGTCATGCACAATTTTAGGTCTAAAACCAACCTTCTTTATATAGTGTTTTTCTTTTGGTGGGAGTTAAGATTTCATGATGACTGAGTAAATACATTCTCAGGTTAGGTGCCCTCCCCACCCCCTTTTCAAATTTGAACTTTTCCCCTGGCAAAATGAAATTGAATTCTTCTGCCCATTTATTATGGGGAGAAATGTCATCTTTTCAGCCAATGAACTCTTCTTTGCTTTTAGTCAGTTAAAAGAGGAAAGGTCAATAATCTTAAACCTCCTATGCTCTGGACCAAATGCTGTTTTGTTTAAAGCAAAAAAATTATTTTGTATTAGAAACGGTCTCCTATTTTGGCAGCAATATTTGTTTTCTAGACAAAAGAGATTTTTTTCATCTGAAAAATAAGTAGGAAGAAAAAAATGCTCTTTTGTGACATAATTTACTTCTGTAACCCTCCATTACCTCCCACCACACTGCCCTACTCCTACTTCACCCAGTCTAATCTATTAGTGATGAGAATTTTTCACTTAGATCTAGTTAAAAGACTTCTGTGCATGAGCAGAAGATTTTTCTTAAGTGATGCTCTTTTCCTTTACATCAATTATCGGAAAATGTGGTTAGTTTGGTGCTATTGGCCTCAAGCAAGGCCACATATAGGATTGGCTTTGGGGAATAGGAAAGAAAGAATTACATTTTTAATGGAAAAGTTTACAGTTGCAAAGCACAGTCCTGGGGTAACAATGTGAGAAATGGAAGAGTGTGAGCCCTGTGTCTATGCCAGGCTATTTGGTTCCAATAGATATTATGTGAGTGCCAAAGACCATCTGTGTAGCACCTTTATCTCTTGGCCCTGCAAGGGGCTTTTATAAAGGGAACAGAGCTATAATTAGGAATTTAGGGGCCCAGGGAAAACAGCACAAACTGTATCCCTCAATAAAGCTTGGAATTCATGATATGCAAATAGATAAAATAAGTAATCAGGACAAAATCAGTTGAAAAGGGGGAGTTAGTTTCCACAATTGCTCATAGATGGGTGCTATGAACATTACCTGTGAAATTGTAGCTTCCTATTTTAATTTTTTTCCATATTAACTAGGTAGTTGTAAGTTCCTAGTCAGTAATTTCTTATTTCTAGCTGCCAGAGTGCATGTGTTAAATTTTTGTACTCTTTAAATATTGGTGCCCTGGAGCAAAGCCTCAATCACACCATCCTAGTTATGTCTCTGAATGGAAGATTTCTCTGATTCTATGAGAATAGAAAGTAGTTTGGTGTTGGCTAAGTTCAAAGTATCAAGCTTGCCATTATCAATTATTCTGTAAGGCAGAAGATTAAAATTATTACTATGTCTTTTTTAAAGAAATGATATGTATGTGTATATATATATATATATATATATATATATATATACACACACACACACACACACATATACGTATGCCAGTAATCTTATAAGGTCATGAGATCGATTCTCATTATAGTTTCATCCTGTTCCATTGGTCTGGCCCATCTCATGCTAAATTCTTGGCAAATTCTCACCATTAGGGAGGCTGTGCTCAATTCTGCCTTTAAACTAAATGCCAACCTACAAAATGAATTAGAAAGAGGTAAGGGCCATGCATTAAGATTGATTTCCACTTAATAAGAGCAGAATGCCTTAAAAAACACAAATGATAGCCAGAGGCATAGGAAATAATGTCTTTTTTTTCAAGCCAATACTAATCAAAGGAGGAAAATATGCACAGGGGGTGGAGGGATAAGGTGAAAGAAATTTATTGCGTCCAACTGTGTTGACTATTCAAGATTTCATACAACTGAATGACGGAAGGAGCTATACTACATTCTCTTAGTTTGTTGTTAGGATTGCTTCTGCATTAGCATTTGCTTTAGGCACTGGCCAAAACCAACAGCCCATGAATCAGTAATGAGTCAGAACAAGATCTCTCAAGTGACAGAGAGCCTGGTAAATATCCATGCCACACTCCTGTATTGACAGGACATTTTGAGAAGCCAAAGAAATGCAGGAGACTTCTGTTGTTTTATCTCTAGCCCTTAACAAACCATATAATTGACCCTCTGATTCTCTCCCTTGTTATGGAAAAAAAGGTCAGTTTGTATAGCAGGGCTGTAATCTCAATTGCATACGTGTGAAATTAGATTTCCTTCCAACTGCCATAACCATTCTACTGAAACTGGCTTTCTCTGACTTGCTAAATCATAATGAGAAACTGAGGAGATGAGGTTCAAAAAGACCGAGCTTCAGACATGGGTGATTATTGCATTTGGTGGTGGTGGGGGTGAAACAACAGATGATCCCCACAGCCCTGGGTATTTCAGAGAGCACCAGGGGAAACCCTTTCTCCAAACCCTTTACATTTCATGAGAGTTTAAATCTGCTAAGCCTGGAGGGAAGGAGTGATGATACAGAGAGAACCATGATAGATTTCCTTATATATTTCAAGGTGTTCCATTCAAGTGTTTACCAGTTGCATGAGTGGAAGAATATGGTACGCATGAGGCTTTCTCAGAAAACCTTTTGGCAAGTTAAGAGAATCCCCATTAAATGGTCCCCAATAATCACATCCTAGTATTCAGGAGGTGTACTCTCCCTTGACTGCTTCTAACATGTCTACTTTCTTAGATATTCTGACATACCATGAAGAACTACAATTGTTCTGTCCCAATTTGCGAAGGTTGTGAGGAAGAGGGAGAAGAAAGGAATCTTTGAAATGAGGCCCTCATGTTAGGGCAAAGAAATCCCTACAGATTTAAGAGATCATGTATAGAATTCCCAGTCTCTGAAGCTCTATCAGAGGATGGTTCTTTCAGATAGTGACATTCTTGAAACCATTTCTGTCTAGAATCATATAGGGAATTGAAAGACTATACAGTCCATGGGAAAGAATCCAATTACTTAGGAAGAAGAGGAAAATTCATTTTCAAGAAGTTTTCTTGGTCTTTACTTTTTGGATACTGCATTAAGAAATAACGCGAAGAAAACTCCATCTCATTATCCAAGTTCAGGACTACAGGGATAGAGAGGCATGCTTAGGTTTGTTCTGGGACTGAAAGTTGAAAGATGACTGTAGAAAACTAAGGTTGCTTTTAAAGCAAGGAAAATTAAAGAAAAGAATGGTAGTGAGTTCTGGATAGTGCTTAATTTCTTTATGCATTTATTTGAAAGCAATTGAAATTTGACTCTTATTGTTGTCAATTTTGACCCATAAGTGTTTCAAAGTCACTGGGGGCAATGAATGGAATCCTTAAAGTAAAGGACTAGATTTGCTAGCCCTCCTTAAGCATTGATTTCTAGGTCACTTCCAATATATTATCTAACCTAAGGAGAGTTGGAATTTAGTCAGCTTCTGGAATCTTAAATGTCTGAGTGACTGGGAAAGGCTGCACAACTTTTTCCATTAAAAAAGATAATTCATTTGATCTTACCTTCTTAACTGAAGAGTAAAAGAATTAAGGAAACTTTTGGGGGTGTGATAATTTATGAGGGAAAGAGAAAGGAATATTTTCCCTCAGACTACATAGTTACAACACTATTTCCACCTGAAAAATCAAAAGTTTGCTAGAATGTTGTACTAGTTTGCTAAATGGGATGGAGGCAAAGAATTTCTGCCTTCTTAATCTTCTTCCATAATGACAAGGGCAGGAAGTGAGTCCTGAAAGCAGGCACTGATTCCAGTTTTAAAAAAAGCTATTGATCTGTACTAATGAGTTTGCTCAAGAGGGAAGAAGGTCCTGAGTGTGTAGCAAGTAGTGCCTACCTCATACTTGTCTGGAATGCTGGCTTCCAGGGGAAGGACAGTGTGGAGGACACTTCAAAGAGGGTGACTAATGTCCCCTTGCTACAGTAATATCTCTCTCTTATTGCTCCCAGTCACCCATTATGCCAAGTAGAAACCAAAGTTAAAATATGCCCTCAGGGTGACCTGGCAGTGCCTGGGCAGGGTAGCCAATGAAATATCTCAGTTCAAGAATGTTTTCATGTGAGGAAATGGTGGTCTAAATGATTTTTCCATTAGAGAAGGGGAAAAAAATATCAACAAATCTTTTACTCCCTGCCCCTACAACTTTGCTATTATAACTTAAAATAAGAAAATATATTCAAATACAAACCTAACAGGCACAGAAGACTGATGAATCTTATGTATATACCTATTAAACATTATAGTACCAAGTTACTCATGGGGTTGGGTGAAGTTTTTTTTTAATTTTTTTTTTTGTGTATTGATTGTTAGAAGCATATTATCTTTTGGTCTTTAAAAATCTGCACGAAAGCCATATATCTGCATAATAGAATAAAAACATGAATAATCCTGATATAATATCCCTAATGGTTTCCTGGCCTCTTGTGATGGTGGGATGCCTTAGAGAATGTACACATCTATTGATTGTATCTACCTACTTGACTTGCTCTTAGTGGAGATAAAAAAATTAAAAAAAATAAACTAATCAAGGAGAACTTGGTTGTTGTCTTTTGACCGTCAAAACTGTTGGATAGAATACAAATTCTCTTCTAGGAGTTTTCTAAAATCCTGAGAGAATTATAGCAATACCTCACTCATTTTAAATGGTCATGGGTTTGGCAGTCTAGAAAGGTCAAATTGATGCTTAATTCTTTAAGTACCAAAGTTTTTTCATTTTACTCATTTGATAAAAATGGGAGAGTGGTAAGTATTACATAGTATCATACTTTTTGCAAATAGATTATACTGAACATGATTTATAACTTTCCTTGATGACTCATTGTCTTGGTGACCATCAGTTATTGTACTGAAAATGCAGGGGATCTGGGTGGTGTGGGAAGTTGATTGAATAGATCCTGAATATTGAATAGATCCAGAAACCGTAGGATGCCTTAGAATTTGATCCCTTCTCCAAATTCATACTGTCAGTGTCACTCATTAAGGGGACATGAAAAATATGTAGCTGAATCACCTTCCATCTAATCTAACATGGCTGCCTTTCTGCAAAATTAATTTGTTAATCAAAGACTGAGCAGCCTTCTCCTAAGTGGTTTTCTCACCTTCTATACATTTATCTCACTTGCCAAAATCATCATCTTTGTATTTATACGTTCCTTTCAGAGTGGTAGCTTGGGGTAATTGAAAGAATTTGCCTTTGTAGTCAGGAGAGTCCTGTGTTCAATTTTAGCTTTTGAAAGTAGCTGTTTGACCACAGGCATGCCACATCACCTCTCAGAGGTTGGCTCCTTATTGATTAAAATGGAGATGATACTTTATTGTACTTACCTCAGAGCTGGTGTAAAGAACAAATAAAATAGATATATTTGATTATGTAAAAACGTTGCACACATAGTCATTAAAACTATGCAGGGTCAGCAAGCCTTGTCACTTTGCTTTGCTGACTCACTTGCCTAAACTTATTGATGAAGTACAGAAAAGGGATATCTACTATCAATTAAAAAACCTGGGATTGTGTATTTAAGGGAGTCCTATTTTAAAAATGATACATTCTTCCACCTTTTCATCATTCTCTTTTCCCCCAGCATCATTTGAAAAAAGTACTTCTGACAACATAATATCTAGGTGCAATTTTCTTCCAATCCTTCTTAATATTTGACTTTTACAGGTGCAAGCCACATCACACCTTTAATGTTATAATGGAATTGAAAGATTTGTAAGGTGCCTGATTGGTAGATCAGTTCTCTAACTCTTGTTAAATCTCTTCTGTGATTTTTTTCCCCATATTTTAAACAGAATCCTGCCTATAAGTTGATTCAATGAAGTAACATCAACATCTTTCAAAAACAAAGAATTTAATTGACTTACACCTAGTTTGTACACCTTGCCTCTGACACATATTAGCTGTGTGAGCATTGACAAGTCACTTAACTACTAAGGGCCCTAGGTCATTCTTTAAGAATAAAAGTTATACAAAGCTCAGCAGCAAGAGATCAAAAGAAAAAAATCCATTTAAAGTAACTGTAGACAATATAAAATATTTGGGTGTCTATCTGTCAAGACAATCCAGGAACTATATGAATATAACTATAAAACACTTTTCATGCAAGTCAGATCTAAATAATTGGGAAAATACTAGTTACTCATGGGTAGGCTGAACAAATATAATAAAATGACAATTCTACCTAAATTAATTTACAAATTCAGTGTGATATCAAACAAGCTACCAAAAATATTTTAGAGAGCTAGAAAAAAAATAAAAAAAATTCCCTTGGAAGAACAATAGATCCAGAATATCAAGGGAATTAGTGAAAAGAAGAGAAAGTGGCCTAGTCATACCAGATCTAAAACTGGTCAAGCAGCAATAATCAAAACTACTTGGTACTGCTTAAGAAATAGAGTAGTGGATTAGTGGAATAGCGTAAGTACACAAGACACAGTAGTCAATGACTATAGTAGTCTACTGTATGATAAACTCAAAGACTCCAACTTCTGGGATAAGAACTCACTATTTGGAAAAAAATACTGCTGGGAAAACTGGAAAACAGCATGGCAGAAATGAGGCATAGACCAAGATCTTACACTGTGTACTAAGATAAAGGCAAAATGGGTACACAATTTAGACATAAAGGGTGAAGCCATAAGCCAATTAGGAGAGCAAAGGATAGTTTATCTATCAGATCTATGGAGAAAGGAATAATTTATGACCAATAAGAGATAGAGAACATTATAAAATGGAAAATGGATGATTCTGACTACATTAAACTAAAAGGGTTTTGAACAAAGTCAATGCAACCAAAATTAGAAGGTAAGCAGAAAGCTGGGAAACAATTTTTGCAACTAGTATCTGATAAATGCCTCATTTCTAAAATATATGGAGAAGTGCATCAAATCTATAAGGATACAAGTCATTCCTCAATTGATTAATGGTCAAACGTCATGAACAGGCAGTTTTCAGATGAAGAAATTGAAACTATCTATAGTCATATGAAAAAATACTCTAGATCACTATTGATGGATTGATATGCAAATTAAAGCAATTCTGAGGTACCACTTCATATCTAGCAGACTGGCAAACATGACAAAACAGGAAAATGATAAATATTGGAGAAAATGTGGGAAAATTGGAACACTAATGCATTATTGGTGGAGTTGTGAACTGATCCAACTGTTCTGGAGAACAATTTCGAACTTATGTGAATAGGGCTATAAAGCTGTGTATACGCTTTGATCCAGCAATACCACTTCAAGGTCTGTATCCCAGACAGATCATAAAATTTGGAAAGGGATCCATATGTACAAAAATATTCATAGCAGCTCTTTTTGTGGTGAACAAGAATTGGAAATTGAACTGTTGCTCATCAATTGGGGGATGACCAAACAAGTTGTGCTATAAGAATGTAATGGAATACTATTGTTCCATAAGAAATTATGAGCAGGCAGACTTCAGAAAAATCTGGAAAAACTTGCATGAACTGATGCTGAGTGAAGTGAGAAGAACCAGGAGAACATTGTACACAGTAACAACAACATTGTACAATGACCAACTTGGTTAGACTTAGCTCTTCTGAGCAATGCAATGAGGACAACTCCAAAAGAATCATGATGGAATATGCTATCCACATCCAGAGAAAGAACTAAGGCATCTGAATGCAGATTGAAGCATATTGTCTTCTCTTTCTTCTGTTGTTTTTTGTTTTTTCTTTCTCATGGTTTTTCCCTTTTGTTCTGATTCTTCTTTCACAACATGACTAATGTGAAAATATGTTTTAATATGGTCATACATGTATACCCTATATCAGATTGCATGCTGTCTTGGGAAGGGGGAGTGAAGGGAAGAAGAAAATTTAGAACTCAAAAATCTTATAGGATAAATAACTTAATTAACTTAAAAATGAATAAAATTTATAGGTGAATAACCAATAAGCAGCTTCTTTACCAGAATTTTTTGGTACCAAATGAAATCTTACATCCTCAACAAAAGTCACCAGCTTTACATGACAGATTAATATTCTCTTGCTCTTCTGGAAAACATTTGATTTGGTAGCTTTCTGGGCATAGCTCTCTCAAGTTGGTCCATTTTCCCTGAAGGGCCATTTGCAAGTTAAATAATGAAGGATTTTTATGCCCCTGTGGCAGAGGCTATGAATTATTTTCTCCCCAGAATTTTTAGAAGAACACTGAAAAATTCACCTCTTAAATTTCCCAAACTCATGCTGTTTTTCTTTTTTTTTCTCAGCCCTATTCTTTTGGAATATGTCATCTCCTAAGCATCAAGTCCAGTAGCCAAGTGGAAACTTCCTCAGAAATCTATCTATCTATCTATCTGTCTATCTATCTATCTATCTATCTATCTATCTATCTATAAAGTTTTACGTTAGTTTCCTAGAGTCCAAATGAACGATTTTTAAAAATTAAGGTTAAAGTTTTATGTACAATCTGACATCTTCAAAAATATTGGTATGACCCGTGGTAATATCAGTCCTCATTTAAAAAAAATCATTTTTATTTATTTCATTAAATATTTTCCAATTATATTTAAAAATATTCTAACACCTATTTTTTTAAAACATACTGAGTTCCAAATTCACTCTTTTCTGTCCAGCCCTCTCAACTCCTTGAGAAGGCAAGCAATATGATATTGATTAGGCATGTTAAGTCATGAAAGACAAATTTCAATATTAGCCATGTTGCAAAGGAAAACACACACACAAAATAAGGATATTTCAATCTGCACTCTGAGTTTATCAGTTCTTTCTCTGGAGGTGGACTGCATTTTTCATCATGGATACTTTTAAATTTATTTTTATTTTTTAAAATTGATTTATTTATTTTTAATTTACAAGATTCAGTTCCACAATCCTTTGAGTTTCAAATCTTTTCACCTCCTTCCTCCCCC
>CM053581.1:497501037-497561327 GCA_028627135.1 Pseudochirops cupreus | reverse complement strand
AAAAAAAAATAAATAAATAAAAATAAAAATCCCCCCTCCCACTTTCCTGTTTCTATCTTATTTTGGCTGCATTAGTTTTATTTATCCAAAAATTTTCAATTCCATGCAATCAAAAATATTGATTTTACTTCCCATGATTCTCTCTATCTCTTGTTTGGTCACAAACTCTTCCCTTATCCATATATCTGGCAGATAAAATTTCCCCCCAATTTACTTATGAGATCACCCTTTATGATTAATTATTTATGCATTTTGACCTTTATCTTGATATATGTTGTGAGATGTTGGTCTATGCCTAGTTTCTCACAAACTACTTTCTAATTTTCCCTGCAATTTTTGTCAGATAGTGAGTTTCTGGGTTCATCAAAGTCTAGATTACTATGGTTCTTAACAACTGTATTTTGTGTATGTAATCTATTGCACTGATCTACCACTCTCTGTCTTAGCCAGTACCAGATTACTACTTTGCAATATAGCTTGAATTTTGGTACTGCTAGAATTCCTTCCTTCACATTTTTTCATTGCTTCTCTTGATATTCTTGACCTTTGTTCTTCCAGATGAATTTTGTTCTTATGTTTTCTTGCTCTATAAAATAATTATTTGGTAGTTTGATTGGCATGGCACTGAATGAATAAATTAGATTAGGCAAAATGGTCATTCTTATTTTATTGGCTTGGTCATCCTTATCTTTACTACATTTTCCTTAAAATAGCTTCAATATCACACTTTGCAAGAATGAATGTTTAGTGATTTGCTATGATTTGGAGATAGTAGTACTTGTTATTCCATTTTATGGATGTGGAAAATGAGAATTCACGAAAAAGGAAAATATGAAAATAATTTTAATAGGACTGGAGAAAAAAAGTGCAATGAATGAACTTTTCTTCTTCCATCTGGTCTATCTCTCCTTCATCTTTCCTTGTCTGATTTGTCAGTGACATAGCATTAGCAGGGGCTGTGATTAAACATTTATGAAGTGCCTACAATGTATACATAAACAGTTGATAAAATGACAAATTATTAATTTAGTATTTTCATATAGGATAAAATTAATTCTAGCATTAACTTACATAATACTGTCTTGAAATTTGATTGCTTCTTCTTCCTTGAAGGAGCAACCATATTTAACCATATTCTCTCCTCCAAGGTCTAGGCACAGAAAGAAAGATTTCTCAATTTATTTTTTAACTTTAAATGAAAGCTTTTTAAAGTATTAAAGGCTAGCCCTGGTTCTATCTCAGCTCAGAGGCTTGTGAAAGGCAAGAACAAGAGCAAGAAAAGATATTTTTTTAAAAAGTCAATAGAAAAGGAAAGGGGAATAAAAGAGGCACTAAACAACAGAGGCAGGAGTGCTTATTAGAAGTGAAAAGAGGGATGTGGCTAGCAGAACACCAACGGTGGGGGAGAAGTGTCAGAGACTGGCATATTTGCTTTTCCTTCACCTTCCAACTTGATTCTTTATTCATTGGTTCATTTGAGAATAATTTCTTGGATATCTATTACGTGTGAGATATTGTTGTAGGCAAATAAAAATAAGACATGATACCTGACTTCATGGAGCTTCACAGTCAAAAAAAAAAAACAAATAATGACGTGGCCAAAATGTGAAAGTTAAAAAGCAATAAAGAGCCAATTGCAGCACAACTGTCATTTTCTTTGCATCTAATTGCTATACTTCTCTATCACTGCACTGAATCTTTCACAAGAATTCTCCTAGTGCTTTTCAAAGTTTTTTGTCTGTCCCAGGTTGGGAATACAGCCTTATGAAGGATGTAGTTCAAAGAGAACAAGGTTATTGTCCAGAAATTCCCCCTTCATCTCAGTTATATAATCAGTTGTTACTTACTTTCATCTTAAACTTTTTTTTCTCTCACTCTTTCTTGCACTCAATAGACCTGGCTCCCTCCTAATGACACAGTTTCTCTGTCTACCCTTTTCAACACTGGCTACACTTTCACTCAGGCTCTTCCAACTCATTTGTCCTAGTGAGGGAGTCTAAATATGCTTTGCTTTCTGCTGCCACTTCCAGTTTCTCCCTCTACCACCATCATTCAATAACCTCTCCTCTGAGGTTCATTCAATCTATATGTACAACCTAGTCAAGATTTTGCTAACTGCTATCTACCAGCCTCCAGGGAATTCATTCTCCTTTTTTCAATATGGTAAGTACCTGACTCACATTCTTTCTCTCCTCACCAACTCTTGCCCTCATACTAGGGGACTTCAGAATTAATATTGATATTCAAGTACTCTAACCTCCTGGTTCCTCAACTTATTCATTTCTCATTCCTATCAAAGCTACACATGGAGATAGTCATATCTTTGATTTGGTCATCAAGCACAAACTCACACCTTTCAAGTTCATAAACACTGGGATTCCTTTGTCTGATCGTAACTTGCTGTCATTCTATCTTTCTCTTTGCATTGCCACCCGAAACATTGTTCTTCATTTTCACTGAATTCCAATTCTTCCACTTCTCAATTCTTTGCCAGAGCATCACTTTTACATTGACTACAACTTCCTCTCTTCCTCATCTTGAACCCTTTGTGAATCAATTCAACTCTACACTGTCCTCTTCTTTCCAGTCCATTGCCCTTTTATCCTATTGCTAATTTTTGCTTTCCAGGCCTCAGCTTTGGATTACTCCTACAATCAACTGCCTTCATTTCTATCCAGAAGAAGCAGAATTAAACTAGAGAAAATCATGATACTATACTGATTTGCTCCACCACTGGGAACTCCTTGAGAAAAGGAACTGCTTTCCCCCCCCTTTCTTTGTATCCTCAATATTAGCAGAGTGTGTGTCATATAATCATCATTAAATAAATGGTAGATGACTTGACATCATGGCCATCATCATCATTCTTTTTTTCTCCACTTTCTCTTTAAACTTTCTCAATCATCCCCCTACTCCCACCAATCTCTGCTAGCCTCTTTTCCTCTGCTTCCAAATTTGAACATGTCTACCTTTCCTAGGTGGGAGTTGAGAGAATTAAACCAAACAATACCAAGAAAGCAAATAAACTTTCCTTTGATATCTAAGCAAGAATTACACTTTTCCCTTTATATCACTGTCAAATTCCTCAATTTTGACACCTCTACTCAATTCCCACATTTCTTTACCACCTCTTTACTTTTAACCCTATCAATTTGTCTTCTTCCTTATTCTTCCCTGACTATGTTTTCTAATATTATCACTAATCTCTTAATGGTAAAGTTCAATGCCCTGCTTTGTCTTCATTTTCTTTGTCCTTTCTTTAGCATCTAACACAATTGCCTCTCCCTTGAAATTCCCTCTACTTTTAGACTATATGACACTACTTCCTCTTAATGTTGCTTTTATAGTTTTCACTTCCCACTTATAAGTCTTGCTTTCTCTTCTTCTTCTACGTGCTCCTCTAATTATGGACTTAAATGAAGGTCCTTCCCTTCTTTTGCCCTCCCTCCCTCCCTTCCTCCCTCCCTCCCTCCCTTCCTCCCTCCCTCCCTTCCTTCCTTCTTTCCTTCCTTCCTTCCTTCTTTCCTTTTCCTCTTCTTTCCCTTCCTCCTTTACTCTTCCTTCTTTCCTTCCTTCCTTTCTTCTTTCTTTTCAGTTTCTTTCACAAAATGAAAATATTTTACATAATTGCACATGGATAACCTAGATCATATTGCTTGCTGTCTCAGGGAGGGAGGGAGAAATATAATTTAGAATTCAAAACTTTAAAAAATGAAGGTTAAAATTGTTTTTACATGTTATTAGAGAAAAATAACCTTGTTAAAGAAAGAAAAGAAAACATCCTTTGTGTCATGCCCCCAGAATCAAATAAGGAGAGCAGGGAACTTGCCTAATGGAACAGAGATGTGGTCCCCTATCTTGCTAGGGCATCAAAATAGTCTCACAACAGAGTCCTCAGGTAACTCCTCCAACATATGAAATCCATATTCAACAAATAAATCAGTGTTTGCTCCCATTGCTATGAATGACAAAGGAAAACTTCTCAGTCCTCTTCTTCTTTTTGATTATCTATGTTGCTATTCATTGTTTCCTGGTTAAGGATCTCACATTCACCAATCTTTCTTTTCATTAACTTCTTCTATCATTGGCCTATCCATGGACAATGCCTTTCAGAATTTGATTGGGAATCAAACCAGTTTGGCAGACTTGGGCATGTTTATCTTTTTAAAAATTAATTTATTTTTAATTTTCAACATTCACTTCCATAAGATTTTGAGTTCCAAATTTTCTCCCCATCTTTCCCACCCCAAGATGGCATGTAACTTTATATAAGCTCTACATATACATTCATATTGAACTTGTTTTCATATTAGTCATGTTGTAAAGAAGAATTAGAACCAATGGGAGAAACCACAAGAAAGAAGAAACACAAAAAAGAGGGAGAGAGAGCAAATAGTATGCTTCAATCTGCATTCAGACTCCACAGTTCTTTTTCTGAATGTGGGCAGCATTTTTTATCAGGAATCCTTTGAAGTTGTCTTGGATCTTTGCATTGCTAAGAAGAGATAAATCTATCAAAGTTAGTCATCACACATTGTGGCAGTTCTCCTGGTTCTGCTCACTTCATTAAGCATCAGTTCATGCAAGTCTTTCCAGGTTTTTTTTTTAACTCAGCCTGCTCATCATTTCTTATAGCAAAATAGTATTCCATTACATTCATATACCACAACTTGTTCAGTCATTCCACAACTGATGGGTATATCCTCAATTTCCAATTCTTGGCCACCACAAAAAGAGGTGCTATAAATCTTTTGGATATGTGGGTCCTTTTCCCATTTATATTATTTCTTTGGGATACTGCCCGAGAAGTGGTATTGCTGGGTCAAAGGGTATGCACATATTTTTAGTTGGGCATGTTTATCTTGAGTTGTTTATAGGATATCCAAGTCAAAATGTCTAATAGCCTGGTACTAAAGCTCGTGTATAAGACTTATTATGGTTATATAGATCTGTGATTGATCTGTATAGAAATGATAATTAGTCCCTTGAGAACTGTCTTCATCCCCAAGAGGGAAAGGTAGAGAGAGAAGAAAAGGTTTATAACAAAGCCGTGGGTTAACACCCATACATTAGGCAGCAAGTTATGGATGATGAGGCACCAAAAGAAAGAGAGGTGTAGTCAAATAGGTGGAAGGAAAACCAGAAGGAAGCAGAATCAAGAAAGCTCAAAGAGGAAAGAATATTCAGGAATAAAGGGTGGTAAATATTGTCAAATGTAATATAGAAGTAAAAAAAAATGAGGACTGAGAAAAGAACATAAAAAATATTACAGACTGGAATTCTGATTCTTCAATATTAAATGTAATGAAAATGCATAGTTTTAATGACCAGATCTATGATTTCACTGACCTCCAGTGTCCTAAAGCAAGAAATTCCTTACATGCAGGCAGATTTCTCTACTGCTCTACAATAGGCACTCATATATTTTTCTTGGAGAAACTGAGAAGGTAAATAATTGCCTTAATGTACCACAGCCAATATGAGTCAGAACCTAGATCTTCCTGAATCTGCGGCCAGCTTTTCATCTATTACCTCTAATACACTGCCTCTCAGAATATAAACTCCAAATTGTATATAATATGAATATTAATCACTTACAAGTATTTTAATAGAAGTTTCCAGAATTTTGGTACTGAAGGTTTTATTGATATGTAGCATTTTAAGAGTCAGACTACACTTTTCTCATATCAATGTTGTAAAATGAAATTTAGGCTCAGAGGGGTTTTGTGACTTGTTCATTATAGCATGGCTAAATATATTATAACACAGGTTTCCTCACTCGAAGTCCATTTTGCTTTCTACTCTATTATTTTTATAGTCAAGGAAACTGAGAACCAAAGATGGGAAAGTTTCTCCCCAAGGTCACACAGCAAAATCTGAGCTCCATTATCCTATAAATTAGTGCTGGGAAGTTACCAAAGAATGGTTGCAAAAATGAGGACCAAGTATAAAATAAAAGCTTCAGCAGATTAATAACTAAGATAACATCAGTTCAGGTGCTATGCACACAAGCTACCCCTCAATTATGTCTGAGGATTAACTAAGGCATTAATAGCAGCTCAGGAATACAGCTCATTATGTTTCCCTTCACTGTGGAAAGATTTCCTACTTTTGTTCTAAATATAAATGGATCATCTCCTTTTTACTGATAAAAAGAAAAAAATGGTGAAAATCTGGTTAGAATGAATGTAGGATAGATATTTGGTACATCAAACAAATTCAAGAGCAGCACACTAGGGAGGTCAATGAGAAAATGCACCTCTACCAGCATAATCTGAATAATTAAAGAGTAGAATATATTCTTTGCTCAGATTTCAAACATAGTAATAATTAGGGATGCCCAAACACTCTAATTAACCTCCATCATCCTCTCAGAAAAAGAGGAAACCAGGACATCTTTTTCAAGTTTCTCTTCCTTTTACAGCAGTTCTTTCTTCAAGACATTTCCATCGATGAGCTATTTTTTTAAAATTGTTTACCCGCTATAGATGGATTAAAAACCAAAACTTCAAGTCTTTCCATTTAAAATGTTCAAGGAAAAAAATTAACGAAACTAGGAAAATGGGATCCTATTCTCAAGTGGTTATGTTTGATGAAACTCATCCCCAGTATCAAAGCTAGCATTAGCTCCATATTAGATGTTACCATTCTTTTTCTTGCATAGACCTTCTCATAAAGTTCTATCATGCTGTAGACATTGACTTTCAATTGCGTGATGGGCACTTAAGTGTCTCATAGGCATTTAAATTTTAACATGTTCAAAATAGAAGCTGTTATTTTCCCATCTCTCCTTGGAACTCCCCTGCTTTTGTTGAATACACCGCCATCCTTCCATCATTCAGTTTTTCAAATTCGGAGTTATTTTTGTCTCTTCTGCTAGATTATTGTTGTTCAGTCATTCTCAGTATTGTCTGATTCTTTGTGTCCCTATTTGGAGCTTTTTTTTCTGTAAAGGTAGTGGAGTGGTTTGCCATTTCCTTCTCTAACTCATTTTACAAATGAAGAAACTGAGGGAAATAGGGTCAAATGACTTGCCCAAGGTCATATTGTTGGTAAGTGTCTGAGGCTGAATTTGAACTCAGGAATATGAGTTTTTCTGACTTCAGGCCTAGCCTTCTATCCACTCTGCCCCCTAGCAGCTTATTCTGCTAGGGAGCTAAGTGGAAAGAGTGACTTAGATTCAGGAAAACATTAGTTCAGCTTGATCTACAGATATCAATCAGTTGTATTACTCTCTGTAGAAGAGTTTGAATACTTGACAGGTTAGCTTAAAAAAGGACCTCAGTGTCCAGTACCTTATCTTGCCATGTGTTCTTCAAAATCTTCCTAAGACAATTCAAATGGTGATTTAGTTTCCTGGCATGGCACTGGTAGACTGTCCTGGTTTCACAGGCATACAGCAATGAGATCAGCACAATGAATCTTCAGTTTGGTAGGCAGTCTAAAACCTTTTTTTCATTCTCAAGGTTGTAAGACATGGGAGACACAGGCAAAGGACTGCTCAGCACAGTGTACCTGCATCAAAGGAGGTGCTGTGCTCTATGACTGATGTAGAATTGCCATAAGCTTAAAAAAATGTGAGATACTCAAATTTAGAGATATCTCCTCTGAAAATGTTCGTATGAACTATTTGTGCCTGGCCTGTAGTCATATTGATCTGCTCAGCCACAGTCAGACACACTTTACCTTGACTCCAATACAGTGATGTTATTTTGGACCTTTTTGAGAATGAAAGACAATAACCCGTTGTATTACCCAACACAGCAAGCCACTTAGCCTCTGTTTACCTTGGTTTCTTCATCTGTAAAATGGGGATAATAATAGCATTGCCTTCTCAGGGTTATTGTGAGAATCAAATGAGATATTTTGAAAGCATTTTGAATTCCTTAAAAGACTATATAAAAATAAAAGAAAACTATTATTATTAATTACAATTATTATTCACCCACTCATTCATCATATTCATTCAACTGCTTAATCTTGCTGACTCTATATCTACTGAACCTCTTATATCCATCCCTTCATTTTTACTTACATGGTAGCCACTCCATTCTGGGCTCTTTTTATCTATCCCTCTTGTAATAACCTCCTAATTGGTCTCACCCTTCCAATACTTCTTCCCCATAGCTGCTTCAGTGATATTTTTTAAATCCAGGATGATCTTGTCACTCCCCTACTAAAGAAGCTTCAATGGCACCTTATTGCCTGTGCAATGAATGACCAATTCCCATATTTTGGCATTTAAAGACTTATAGTTGGACTGTTGCCTACATTTCCCTCTCCCTTCTGTCCTGTGTACTCAATGGTCCAGATAAATTGGACTACTTGTTGTTACTCATTATACCTCCCATCTTCTCCATGTCTTTGCACAGACTTTCTCTCATGCCTGGAATGCTTTCCCTCTTCACTCTTACCTCCTGGATCCCCCAGGCTTTTTTAATCCTTAGATCTAGCACTCTTTCAGAAAAAGCCTCTCTGTTGTTAGTGCTACCTCACCCCAGTCACTTTGTATTATGTTATGTAACCTATTTACTGATTGGTGGTCATGCTGTATCCTTCAGGAAAATATAAGTGACTGATATATAATAAGCACTTAATCAATATATGTTTGTTGATTAACTGGTTGACTTCAAGTGCTATTTTATTCTATTTCATTAGTGGTGCAGCTAGATTGCCTAGTGGGCAGAGTGCCAGGTCCACAGTCAAGAAGGCTTGAGTTCAAATCTAACCTCAGACACTGTGAACTCTGGACAAGTTGTTTAACTTCTATTTGCCTCAGTTTCCTTATCTTTAAAATGAGGGAATAGTAGTATCTACCTCTCATAGCTGTTGTGAGGGTCAAATGAGAGAATAATTATAAAGCACTTAGTGCAGTATCTGATACACAGTAAGTTCTATTAATGTCTGGAACCATATGTTCAATTTACAGTTGCCACATTTTTGGAAGGAAATGAGCAAATGAGACCACATTCAATTTGTGCCATGTGTCAAATTTCCTAGCTATAGCTCTTATTCACATCAACCCTGTGGGATAGATGGACAGACAGACAGACAGACAGATAGATAGACACATAAATAGATTCATGGATAGAGCAGATGGTATTATTTCCAACTTCCAGAAGAAGGAATTGAGTTTCGGAGATGGATGTCAAGTGCATTGCTCAAAATCACAAAGCCTATATGTGTCACAGTCACAGCTTGACACATTCTATTCTCCTCGTTATTCTAACTTTAATAAACTTCTCACTGTTTCCTATACTTTCTGGTACGTGATTTTCAGGCAGAATCTTTCTTTTAAGATAATGGTTCACTATATTTGGTTATCTCCTCTTTATGAATATGTTATGATGCTGTAAGAAAATAAACATAATATTATTGAGTCCTTAGCTTTGGAATTTCAGTTAAACTGCTACTGTAGGAAGCATATTGTGTAATTAAAATGTACTGGAACAGTAATCAGATGTTCTACATTGTTTTCTCTACAGGTATACTGTATGTCATCAAATGAGAGAATTTAATATGGGAGGAACTTGAGGGATCATCTACCTACTTTCTCATTCTACAAATGGGGAAAATGAGCCCAGAAAAAAACAATATGCCCAAGAGCACAGTAATTAGCAGAGTTAGGATTCAAACCCAGATCCTGTGTGATGCACAAGTTAATTCCCCATTTCATGCTTCGGTTTTCTCATATGTAAAATGAAGAGGTTTGATTAGAAGGGTCCCCAAACTTATTTGACCTGTCACCACCTTTTCAAAAAAAATTACTCAGTACCCCACTGGAAATTTACTTTCTTTAACCCTTTAAAGTCTTTTTTAAAAAAAAAATTGCTTAATTTCAAAAATATATTTTTTGAAATGACACATCTTATATTTCATAATTTATTATAAATTTGTGGGGGTTTTCCTGCATTGAAATTTTAATGATGCAATATTGTATCATGTGTCCACATAGTATCATATTATAAGCAAGTCATTACACATATATTCCTGCCTATGCATGCTGGACTTTCTGACAATGCATGACATGCTCACCTGCCAACATTTTTCTTGTTAAGGAGAGTTGGTGAATTTGACCACTGATTGGTTATAACTTGTATTTTGTGTGTTTATTTGAAAAATAATGTAATCACTATGACTAACTCTCTTACACAATAGATGAAACATGTACAAATGGTTTTCAAAATTTTCTTCTCTTCTTTCCTTATGCTTCCACTGCCCCCTTATTTTTATTCAAAGCCCTCCTCCCCCAGTTGCAACCAAGGCTACTATTGCTTCCCTCATTGTTCCAGTGTCCTCCAGGGAGGGAGTATCTCCCACTTGGGAACCTATGGATTAGATAATATCTGAGATCTTTTCCAGTTCTAATATTCCATGTACTAGGATTCTATGATGAGTTATCACAAGATCTTGGTTCTAGTCCCAATTCCACCATTTTAAAGCCATGTGACCTAAGAAATCTCACCACTTCTCTAACCTTTACTTGTCTTTTCAATAAAATGGGGGAGATAACAACTACCATACGTACCTCATGCGGTTGGGAGGATAAGATGGTATCGTAAGGGCTTTGAAAACTGTTAGGCATTATACAAAAGTGAGTAGTTACATTTATTACTCTCATTATTAATATGAATATGAATATTGATAGTACATAAAACCCATTATTATACCATAAACACTTGAACACCTCACCAAGAATGATCTTTCCTACCTTTTCCATAAGCACTTAAATATCTACACCATTCCTGTTGGCAGGATGCTGCCTTAGCTTGTAGCTATTTGTGTACATGACTTATCTTGCTTTCATTCTTTTTCCCTGGTTGTTCTTCTTGCTCTTGCCCTTTGGGTTTCTGAGCCTTCTTCTGCTCCTACTCTTTCTCACTTAATCATCTCATTCACTCCTCACAGTTCTGACAGATACAATTCCTCTCTGATGAGAGAGACAACAAGTCCATTCAGTTAGACTTGGATTTTAATCAAGTCCCATTCTAATCAGTAACCACCAAAGGAATCCTTATCTAAGGGAACCACTGAACATACAAAGCATCGAAACTTTCCAAGCCTAATGTCTGTTCAAGTGTTATCATCATGCCTCAGCCTTGCCTGAAATTCAGACACTGTGTACTCAAAGGAATAGATCTGTCCACATTCACAATGGCTTTGTATAAGCCATGTATCCAGCAGTGCCATTAGAAACAAGGGGTCTACACCAAAGACTTCTTGCCTTAGGATGCCAGCCTAAGCTCTCTGACAGGCTGAGATCCCTGTTCCATGTCCCTGTTGGTCACCAGGCCACTAATCCTTTTAGACATTTTTCCCTTTCAATATGGCTTTGGATGGATCTGTTATGTCTGAGCTTTCAGACATACATGTAGGATAATTGGACAGAGTCTTAGAACAAGCACCATAGTAGAAATACAGCCAATGTTATCTCTGACAGCTTCCCCCCTCTCCAAGATTCCATCCTCCCCAGAACACCGAACATTTTGCTATGTGGCAATGATACCAAGGACTTTCATAAGACACTGTGCACCAGGAGAGGATATATGCAGACACAAAAACTCTCCACATTGTGTTTCCCTGGAAGTTAGTGCAGAGGAGAATGTCTCCTTCACAGCAACTCCTGCATCTCTCCCCTTCTCTCTGCTTACATCCTGGTCACCATCTTGTTCAAGTCCTCTTCATCTCTTGCTTAGTCCTTCTCTAATTCATGCTACCACACACAGAGGTCAAAGTGATTTTTCTAACATTCAGGTCTGACGATGTCCTTTCCCTCATACAATAATTTCCAGTCACTATTGTTTCTAGTGTGCAACATAAGTTCCTTTCTTTAACTTATAAAGTCCTTCATAACCTGACCCCAACTTGCTTTTCCAACACTCTTATACATTATACACATTTCTTCATTCTCTTATCTAGACAAACTGGGCTTTTTACAGTTCCTTAAACGTGATGCTCCATCTTCCATCTCTGCATCTTTGCACTGGCTATTTCTTATGTCTCACATATGACTCCACCTTAGTTCTTTGTTCCAGAATCCTTTCCCCCCCTCAAAAACTTGGCTCAAGTTAACGGATTCTATGTGAAGACACTCTTGAGAGCCCAAGGCTTTTAGTATACCCCCTCTAAAATGTCTCATATTTATTTTGATTATATTTTGTATATATTTATTTATATATGTAGTGCAGCTAGCACAGTGGCCAGGGAGCCGGGTCCAAAGTCAGGAAGGCTTGAATTCAAATCTGGTCTCAGACACTTATTTGTTGTGTGACCCTGGGCAAGTCACTTAGCCCTGTTTGTCTCAGTTTCTTCACTTGTAAAATGAGCTGAAGATGGAAATGGCAAAGTACTTTATTATCTTTGTCAAGAAAACCCCAAATGGGGTCACAAAAAGTCAGACATGACTAAGATGACTGAAAAACAACGACAACAACAACAAATTGATTCGTATGTTGTTGTCTTCAAAAGAATGTATGTCAGCACCAGCTCTGGAGGCAGGAGGACCTGAATTCAAATGTGACCTCAGACACTTAACACAAAAACTAGCCATGTGACCTTGGGAAAGTCACTTAACCCCAATTGCCCTCCAAAAAAAAGGCAAAAAGAAAAAAGAATATATGTCATTTGAATATAGGATTTGTTTCATTTTTGTCTTGACTCCCCAGAACCCACTGTAGTGCCTGGCCCATAACAAGTATTTAATAAATAATTTTGGATTAACTGAAGAAAAAATACAAAGACTCACTCATTTTGTAGAAGCTTCTTCTCAGGGAACCTAGATTTTTCAGTGATGGCTCTCTTGTTGTCTTAGAAGCTCACCTGTTTATTCCTTCACTTTGTAGGCAATACAAAAAGTTTAAAGGGATAAGCTTAGTCTAATTAAATCAAACAACACACTTTCTTCTTAAACATCCTTGGAAATATCATCTCTGCCACCATAATGCAAGAAAATGAAGCATAGTTCTGGGACCTCCACTACTATCCATCACCCTAGTGCTGAAACTCTTAGCTACTTTCTTCTTTGCCTCAGTCATGGGCTGTAGTGCTGACCATTTCTCTTATAGTCCTAGCGTATACCTGGAGGGCAGAACATCAGCTCCACCTTGGTGGTCACCTCACAAAAGGGGACATGTTGTGAACTGTCCTAGGAAACACACCAACACTAGACATCAGCCCTGAATTCTCATCACTTAGACACTCCTGGGTTGGTGGCTCTGTGGCTTTTGGGCTCTTCTGCCATGCCCATGTCTCTCAAAACACTTTAGACAGTCTCAATATCTTTCTGAGTCCCAATCCCAATTTTCCAGTTGCCTGCTGAATGATAACCTGAACATGTTCAAGATAAAATTCACAATTCCTCCCCTCCCCACCAATTACCTGTCTCTGTTCCTAACATTGTCTTTCTAACAAAATGGATCAAAACTTCAGAGTCATCTTTGACTGACCTGTATGCCTTAACTCCCTTACCTGATCACTTTCCACATTTTATTGATTCTTCTCTGGAATATCTCTAGCATCACCAGCTTTACACATCCATTGCCACCAGTCTATCGGGTTCTCTGTCTCTGATGATGGTAATGTCAATCCACTGAAGAGAATTAGTGTGCCATTATTATGGGAAAAAACCCTATCTGGAGCACAGAGGTTGTCAGACAAACCATAATCTCACAGACAACTACTGCTTCCCACTCCTCTGACTTCCCCAAATTTAGATTGCTGCCACAAAGTCTTTTGCTGCATTCTACCTCAATTCTTTGATTAACTTTTGTCTGAATCATTTTAACAGTCTTCTAATTGACCCATCTGTCACTGGTCTATCTTTTTTTTAATGTATCTTTCCCATTACATGCAAAGTAATTTTCCTAATGGACAAGTCTAAGCAAGTCACTAATCTGGTCAAAAACTTCCAGCAACTCTTCATTTCCTACAGGATAAAAGAAAAATTGCTTGTTCTGTAACTCAAGGTTCTCTGCCTCACTTTGCTCAACTGTAAATTTGAGATAATGATAGCACCTACCTCTCAGGGTTGTGAGGATCAAATGAAATATTTGTAAAGGTCTTAGTTCCGTGCTTGATACAGAGTAGGCATTAAATAAGCATTTGTTTCCTTTTGTCATTTTCTAGTCTTTTAAAATAGTAACTCCTTTTACACTCTCTGAATTCCTATTGAAAAGAATTAGTAGCTATTCCCTTATTTGCAACTGATTTTTCCTGTCTCTGTGCATTATTTACACACACAGTACCCATTTCTGGAATAAACTACTTCTCCACTTCTGCCTTTGATATCATTTCTTCAAGGCCAAGATCAGGCACCAGCTGCTCCATGAAGATTTCCTGGCAACCTTAGCTGGAAAGACCTTCAAATTCATCCAGTTCAACTCTCCATCTTCTAGATGAAGAAACATAGACCCAGAGAAATTAACTGATGTACTCAAGGGTCAGAAGATTGTACTGCTTTAAAGGAAAAGACTTGAGATTTGAACCCATCTTTTCCTTCAATTCCAATATTCTTTGTACTCTACTATTTCTGTCTCTTCTCACTGCCTTTGTGCCTCTGTTTCAAGATTTTTATGCACTATACCATCCTGAAATGTACTATATTTATGCGTGTACATATAAAATGAGGGAGATGAATTCAGTCCCCTTAAGGGTCCCTTTCCAGCTCTAAATCTATGACTCCATGATCTAAGATTCTGTGGTCCTAAGATCTTGTTTCATTCCCTCCCTAACGTGTGAAGGCAGAAACCATATAATTTTTCATCTCTCTACCTTCTCTAGGGATTAGTGTAATTCCTTGCACATAAGAGCTTTGCAAATGCTGATTAAATGTAATTGTAAGCTACTGGAGGTCAAGAGCTACATCATAGATTTTTTTGCATTTCCCATGACATGTAACACCATAGTTTGCACATAGAATTTGCTTCGGGAATATTTATTGAATGAATAAATGAATTGTATGAATTTTGTTTAGCAGATTGTCTAATAATATAATGTGTGTGTTTACATGTATGAAGAACTGGGCATTGAGGGTAGGTAGAATGAGTAGGAATAGAGAAAAAGTTGTTGAAAAAGAAGAAAAGTGAATGAAAGGAAACTAATTTCACCTACTTCCCAAGTCTGCTGAGAGTCCTTACAGATAGCAGAGATATGAATATATACTTTTTCCTCATGTCAAGCAGGTGCTGATCAATAGAGTCATGTGTACAACATGATAGCTGTATTTGATTAATTGTTGAGGTTGATTGAATGTCTGGAAAGGAAAATAACTTTATCTCCAGGTTTCTGGAGCCCAGCTGTGAAATAATGTTTCTCCCTTGGTGTGCTTAAAAATTCTGTGCTTTACTCTTTTTTGAAAATGAGAACAATAATTGAACTTCTTCAGTCCTGTGACTAGAGTACTATCTTGTTCTCCACGATCACTCATAGATCACTGACAATGAGTGTCTCATCAGTCACATTCACCTTGTTCCTACACCCTCCCTATTCAGGGATATAGTTCATCTGAATCTGATGACTTGAATTTATTTAAGGAAAACATGTACACTCTTACTGTCTCCCTACTTATCTTTATTTTCAGCTCTCCATTTGACATCTTTGCTGAAGACATCCTAGTACAAAAATAATTTTCTTTAACAGAGAAAACACAAGCAGAATTTGAACTGAGCAGCTTTGCCTTTTATTTCAATGATGGTTTTGTAGTCATACTACATAATTTATTTTGGCTTTTCTCTTCTGTACGTGTCTTCTTTGTTTCTTTGTTTCTCCCTTCCTTCCTTCCTTCCTTCCTTCCTTCCTTCCTTCCTTCCTTCCTTCCTTCTTTCCTTCCTTCCTTCCTTCCTTCCTTCCTTCCTTCCTTCCTTCCTTCCTTCCTTCTTTCCTCCCTTCCTTCCTTCCTTCCTTCCTTCCTTCCTTCCTTCTTCCTTCCTTCCTTCCCTCTTCCCTTCCTTCTTTCCTTTGCTCCTTCCTTCCTGCCTTCCTTCCTTTTTCCTTATCTTGCCCAGGGTAGAACTGCAGTGGCCACTCAGAGGTCTAATTCTGTTGTTGATCAGCAATGAAGCTTTATTCTACTTTTTTTTTTCTGACTTGGATTGATTTGGCCTAGGCATGTTGGTAGCTGTCCATTTTCAAGAATTTACCATATTTGCCCTGCTGCAGCACAGAACTCCCTAACTCCAGTGATATACCAGCCTCAGTGTCCCTGGTAGCAGGGAATACAGGTGTGTATCACCAGACTGTCTGTAAATGTCTTTTAAAAATCTTGCTTGAAGAATTCCTTGTGCAATCAAAAACATTTATTGTAAACTCTTAAACAAATTAACTACTCTAAAAGTAACAAAGATCACAACGATGAGTTTAAAGCCAGTATCTGTGGAGTTATGCTGAAGATGTAGCAATAGCAATACAAAAGATAATTATTTTATTTAATTTTCTTTTCTATTATGAATTTAATCCCCAATGAACTCAGAAATTTCAATATACGAAGAAGAATAAAGAGGGGATTGGCACATATCACTGTGAGCTTCTGTTACATAGCTTATTTTAAATAAGAACATATTAAATTTTACAAAGTAGTAAAAATAGCACTTTTGTTGCCTCTTTGGAACTTTTTTTTCAGTTGGTTGCTTCTTCTATGTGACATCTGAACAACAGAATTCACTATTATTTGTAAGCCAGTTCAGTAATTCAATCATTAAATATTTTGGGGGTCCTTGTTACACTGCAAGTAGAGAGTTGTGTAGACCATTGTGGCACTGAGATATCACATTTCCTGCAGAGTTGAAGACGGTTTTTCAATATGCTAAATTAAGCATAGGAATAGTGGGGCACTTTGGCTGAACAATCAGAATTCAGGGAAAACAGAGACCTATTGGTGATTCTTGTCTTACATTCCTTCACCATTACTGTGTATAATTTTGTGTAGGTTTCAGCTTTGCAATGCCTTGATTTCTCCATCTACTAAATAGAACCAATGGTATTTTGATTTTATCTCCAGAGCATTTCATGGAATTTTAAAAGTTTCTTTAAATCCAATGGTGTCAACAATGGGATAAAATTCTCAAGTTCTGATATCCAATTTTTGAAAAAAAATATAATAGTGTAGTTAGATGATATCTTTAGTGACATATAATATTTCAATACTTCAAGGATCTATAATTTCATAGGAGTAGGAGCTTCCCTCATTAATGTTGACTGTAAGCCTTATATACCTTAGTATCTAGTCTTTGAGAACATAGATCCAACTTGATGTTGAACCTCTCTCAACTTACTTTTCTTTTTTTTCTTTGAAAGCTGCTCTGTGCATTAAAACTGCATTACTTGATACTCCCCCTTTTTCACCAAAGTAAAAATTAGCAAGAACAAATGCTTTTCACTCTCCCTAAGAGTTAAAAGAGTGGCCCTTTAATTCTCTATCTTCTTCATGAGCAGGAATTTCCTAAGGTCATCTCCATGCCCCAGTGGACATAAGTTTTGGTTTTTAATGGAGTCTAGTATCTAGGAATAGAGAAAATCATCATCACAACCTTCCTTCAGTTTCTAACTGGGACATTCTTGTTGGTTCATTTTAATTTAATAAGAGATCAGTGACTTGATTAGTCATGGATGATTTCATTGTCCTAATTCTTTTGAAAAATTGGATTGGAAATCTAACTCAATGATGAAGCTTTTTTGAAAGAAAAGCTATGCACTTTGTGGCTAATGTGCAGGAGCCTAAATACATAAAATTTCCTGTGTTCTGTCTCCAAAGAAAAAGCCCTCATCTTTAAACGAAGCCCTTAAATTTATTGAAGTTTGATATCTCTTTCCCCACAACTTGCTTTTTCTTTTATTTATTTACAAAAAAATTAAATCATGTATGAGAAGCCTAATTGGCCACCATGTGGAAAGGAACCCATAGACCAAAACACTTGCATGGAATTTCACACCAACAGCTCCTCCCTAGAATATGGAAATTCCATTGCTAAATAATCTCCATGGCAACGTTTTCCTCCACAACAAATATGTGTTTTTTTGTTATTTTTTAAATTCAGACTGTGGTGCAATTTCCATTTTTTCTATAATAAATTGGGGTTCATATCATCTTAAATCTCCATACCTTGCCTCTGCTCCAATAATGAAATGCAGGAAGACTAGGATCTTTTTAAGGGAAGGGACAGACATTTAGAGTAGCTCAAAGAACATTAATAAAATCTTTCTTATGATTAAAAAATTCTACTGTCATTGAGGGTACAGTTATAGGGATAACTTGTTTTAGAACAATAGAGTTTTAGATCAGAAGGAACCTTAGGCATCATATAGTTCAACCTCATTTTACATATGAGGAAGCCAAAGCCTAGAGAGGTCAAGAAACTTACTCAGTGTTACATAGCTCTTTATCATCATCATCATTATCATTGCTGACTGGGCAAGCTATGGTGCAGTGGATAGAGCAAAAGACCTGTAGTCTGTACGACATGAAATGAAATCTGACTTCAGACATTTAGTTGGTTGGTTGTTTTTCTTCATCCTTGAAGAGGACCAAAATTATATCTCTATGTTGGAGTCAAGGTACAAGGTGTGCAACTGTGGTTGATCAGACCAATACAAGCTTGAGAGGGTTTACCACAAGTCAGGCATCAATAGTCCATATGAACATTTGGAGCAGAGATGTCACTAAATTTGTATACCTTATATTTCTTTTGAGCTACTGCAATTCTGTTTCACTCATAAAGCACAGCACTTTCTTTGATGTAGGCATGCCTTGCAGAGTGGTCCTGTGATACCATCTTCCATGTCATATAATCAATTCCAAAGTTCTTCAGAGAAACCTTGAGAAATGTCCTTCTATTGCTTCTTCTAGTCTCGATGTGAACATCTGCTTTACATGAGTTCTCTGTAAAATAGTGTCTCAGGCAAACATAAGTTTGGCATTCAAAGTGACCAACTCCTCAGAGCTGTACTTTCTGCAGTGGAGTTTGAATGTCTGGAAATTTAGCTTGAGAAAGGACCTCAATGTCTAGCACTTTATCTTGTCAGGTAATCTTCAGAATCTTCCTAAGACAATTTAAATTGCAGCAGATCAGTTTCCTGTCATGGCACTGATATACTGTCCAGGTGTCATAGACATACAATTATGAAGTAGGCATGATGGCTCTGTAGATGTTTAGTTCAGTAGGCAGCCTAATACCTCTTCTCTCCCACACTGGCCCCTGGAAGCTCCCAAACACTGAGCTAACTCTGGTAATGTTTGCTTTGATCCTGTTTTCCATATGTACATCCCTGGAATGTATACTGCCAAGGTATGTGAACTTATCCACAGTATTCCAAATTTCTCCATTTTCTGTAATCAACGGTTTCACATTTGGATAGTGTAGTGCTGACTGGTGGACAGTATGTGTTTCTTGGTGTTAATTAGGCTAAAGTTAGCATCAGCAGCAGAGAATCAATCCATACTTTGTTGTATCTCAGTTTCAGAGGCTTCCATGAGTGCACAATCATCTACAAACAAAAAAATCATACACCAACTCTCCCTCCACTTTGGTCTTGGCATGTAGCCTTTTTAAGTTAAATAATTTACCATTAGTATAGTAGCTGACCTTGATGGCATTTTCATCCTTATTGAAGGTATCTGACAACATTTCTGAAGACATCATACTCAAAAGATGGGGGCAAGTATACAACCTTGTGAAAATGTATTGCATTTAGGTAAGTGGGAGACAGTACTGGTGATGAGAAGGTCATGAGATGCATACTGTTCAGTGGTAAGTTACCATTGCTATTGTTTCTAACTCCATTCCTCCCAAGGACTCCATGCCATGTCTGGTAGTTTGTTCCTTTTTTCTCATTAAAGTCACCCGGAATTATAAGCTTGTCCTCTTTCAGCACATGGATGATGAAGGTCACCAGGTTTTGATAACATTTTCTTTTGACCTCATTAGGGTTCATCAAGGTGGGAGCATAGGACTGATGATGGCAGTGTGGAACTTTTCTACAAGTGGTAATCACATTGTCATGAGCCTCTTGTTCACTCCTTTGGTAGGTATATAAGTTGGTTGACTAGATAAGTTTTGATTGCAAAAACTAACCTAACTTCATGCTGATCGCCTTCACTGTGGTCACTCGAGGAAAAAAAAAAAGTCTGTATCCAGTTCTGACTTCAGTAAGCTGGCCTTGATTTGGCAACCTTGTTTCACTCAGGGCTGCTGTTTGGATACAATACCTGCTGAGTTCTCTTGCAACAAAAGCTGTTCATCTTTCAAGTCTACTAGTTTTCATGTTGTCTGTGAGCATGAGCACATTCTATGTATTGATATTGTGTGGAATCTCTTTGCAAAAGTTTTTGTATTTTGTACTTTAACTGCAGGGTAAGAATCCTTCCTGCCATGGTAAGCAGCCCAGGGTTGGGTAAAGCAGAGCATTTTTAGGGTACCTTTTCTAGCCCCTTCCTCACACCAGCAGATGAGTAGAGTGATGCTTCAAAAAGCTTGTCAGACATCCACAGATGCTTCAATCCAGTGAGAGAATGACCCTATGGCTTAGGCCTCCCATATGTGGGGTTGTGACTACAGCTCCCGGGTATTTGTACTAGCTGCTTCATCAGTTGCCTGTCACCACAGGACTTTGAGATAGGAAAAATGGTAAAATGCTATGGTAATGACTTGATTTGTGCATAAATTGAATTTAAGTGAGGCAGAGTTGTGTGAGCCTTATTCTCTTTTCTAGAGTTATGAGAGTCCAGTGGCAAGAAAAAATCAAGATGACTGGTCATGGCACAAGATGCAGTGGACAACCTTGGTGTCTTTGATGTCTAACCAAACTCTAATTGCACCACAACAACTGCTTCTTCCTCCTTCATGACTGTTGGAACCAATTGTTTCAATATACCCATTCTGTCAAGGAAATCTTCACATGCTTGGAGTATAGACACCCTGCTAACTCATCAATGGGCTTGAGATCCCTAGGTTATCTACAACCTAGTTTTGCCCATCTGCCAAAATGGTTTACTGGGATGTGGGCACTAGGCTTGCTACAGCTTCTTGGAGCCACAGGTGAGAGGTGGCTGAATCAAGTAGAAGCCAAAGGTGGGCAGCAGTCCTCACACCAGTGATGCTAGTCTTCCCTGAACACACATTGCACACCTCAGACACTAACTGTGTGACTCTGGGCAAGTCACCTAACCTCTGCCTGCCTCAGTTTGTTCAGTTTGCACCTACCCCTCAGAGTTGTTATTAAGTAGAATGAGTTAATATTTATAAAGCCCCATATAAATATTATTAAATAAATTGTCAATGTCCAAAATATCAACTTGTGTAAACTATTTTCAAAAATACATTTCCTCTTTTGTTCTCAGGGTAGTCTACTCTGATTTGTGATGATTCAATGTTAATTCTTTATGAACTTGATTTGACAGTGGCACAGGGCCTGACACAAAACAAATGTCCAAAACATATTTTGAAGGAATAAATGCTTAAATAAATGGACACTTTAGCTAAATGTTTGCAGTTAATTATCTCTAAACAAACAACCAAGGGCACTAAAAGAGCTTAATGTGTAAAGGAATCTCGTGAATCATTTTTTAATCTCTTTGTGATTTGAGGAATAATGAACTTTTAGAAAATATTTTGTAAAAATTTCTTTCCTCTCTATAGAACTGGTTCTCTATAGAGAGAATCATGGCTGATGTCAATAACTTCTTGGAGAGTCATCATTAAGGTGTGGGGGAAAAAAGCCTTTAACATCTCCTGAAATATTGTCAGACATTTACTGGATTGCTGAGTAACAAGGCAATCCTAGGGCAACCATTAGCAACTGGGATCTACTTTTTTTTTTTTTAGTATTTTATTTTCCCCCAGTTATATGTAAAAACAATTTTCACCATTTATTTTTAAAACTTTGAGTTCCAAATTCTTTCCCTCCCTTTCCCTCCCCCAATTGATAAGGCAAGCAGATTGATACAGGTTAAACATGTGTAGCCATACAAAACACATAGGATCTACTTTTTAGTGAGCACCAAGGTATATTACTTTGAAGTTGGACAGAGCTAGGTTAGTTATGAATACATCCTCTGGTGGTTTACTGTAATGTGTTCATAATCATAAGAAGATGAACAATTCTAGTTTCCCTCTTCCATACTCACTCTTAAGCATGCTACTCCAAGTAATAAATCATTGGAGGGAAGAGACATCAATCACTTCATAGCATCTTTAGAAAACACTGTAGTTGATTGTTCCTTAAAATTGACATCATGAGTAAGATCCTTTTTCCTCTCACAATAAGGGATCTGATTAATTACTCCCCTTCTTATACTATGTTTATAGTACCTCTGGGGAGCAGACATGTTTGCAAAGTCACAGAGCATCAACAATTCAAGTAGCCAGTGATATTGTGAGATCAGGTGGAAGGAAATTTAGTTCCAAGAGGAGAACAATGCCTCTATATGTCAGGGTAACCAGAGTGGAACAAAACAAACTCTTTGGGTTTGTGCTTCTTCTTTGAGAAAATCACTCTAGGCAAAGTGACTTCAAAGTATTTCCTTTTAGGAATGCTCCTTCAGTACACATACATACATATTTATGTATATATAGGTGGGTGTATGTGTGTGTATATATATATATGTATACATATATACACATATACATGTGTGCGTTTCTATGTGTGTGTGAGTATATGTGTGTACATGTATACATAGACAGAGAGTGCATAGGATGGGTTGAATATGAAGATATGATATCTAAAAAATAAAATTAATAGGTGAGAGAGGAATATATTGGGAGGAGGAAGGGAGAGATAGAATAGAGTAAAATATCTCACACAAAAGAGGCAAGAGAAAGCTGTTATAATGGAGGGGAAGAGCAGGAAGGTGAAAGGGAATTAGTCAACCTTATTCTCATTGGATTTGGCTTAAGGAGGGAGTAACATATACACTCAATTGAGTATGTTACCCTATATGAAAGTAGGGGGGAAGGAGATAAGAGGGAGATGATAGAAGGGAGGGCAGACTGGAGGAGAGGGTACTTAGAAGCAAACACTTTGGAAAAGGGACAGGGTCAAAGGAAAAAATAGAATAAATGGGGGGGGGATAGGATGGAGGGAAATATAGTTAGTCTTTCACAACATGATTACTATGGAAATGTTTTGCATAAATACACATGTATAACCTATATTGAATTGCTTGTCTTCTCAGTGAGGGTGTATGAGGAGGGAAGAAGGGAGAGAATCTGAAACTCAAAGTTTTAAAAATAAATGTTAAAAATTGTTTTTACATGCACCTGGGAAATAAGATATACAGGCAATGGGATATAGAAATTCATCTTGCCTTACAAGAAAGTAAGGGGAAGGCATGGGGGAATATATGAGAGGAAAGATTGGAGGAAGGGGTGTTCAGTAACCTTGCATCTTGGGGTGGGGGTAGGGGAGAGACAGGAAGAAAATTGTAACTCAAAATCTTGTGGAAATGAATGTTGAAAACTAAAAAAAATCAATAAATAAATTTTTAAAAAGGAACATTCCTTCATTGGTTTGGAGATTGGACTCAGTGATTTCCAAGGTTGAATCTGCTTCTGAGATTTTATGATTCCCATCAATCATCAAGGAAGCCAAGATGAACTGATTGTCTAGGTCAATCCAGGGACCCCAGAAATAGTTAGAGGCCGTATAAAAATGTGAATTATAACATTGTGTGTATGCACTGGACTGCCTGCTAAGTTCTTGGTATCTCAAAATAAAGTAATATCTCTCAAACTTCCCAGTGTAATTATGTCCCTGGCCTTTTTGGGGGCCTTAGGGTATAAAAAGGTATTTTGAAAGATCTCTGGGGAATTCCTTTCTTTGAAGGATATGGACAAGTGAAGAAGTTACCATCTTGGTGCTTAGGGACATAGAGAAAAGCAAGAATTTATTTCCTGTTCATTTTTATTTATTTATTTTTGTAGGGGGGAGTAGCAGCTGACATAGCTCTCTATGCACAGAGAAGCTTTCACAGCAAGAAAGAAAAGTAGAAAGAAAGAAAAACATTTGGCAAGAAGAAAGGATCAGGATTACAAAACAAAATAAATGCAGAAAGAACTGCTTATAAATAGTCACTGGTCTGGGTTTAATCAATGCTACTCATTCTCTTATCAGAACACTTCCTTAAATAAGTAAGAGGTCCACTCTATTCAAGGAGACATACAGGGATTGACCTGTAACATGTTAGTGTTGGGTGCTAACCAAAGCATCCCCAGATTTCTGATCTCCAGCCAAATATGAATGGTTCTGGAAAAAATGAGAATGATAGGAAACCAATCAAAGCTAACATTCTAGTGCATTATCCCATTCTTGTATGTTACCTTGATGAGTAATTTTATAGGAGGTGGCCATCTCCTGTCATTCTGATCTATATCTTGCCACTGGACCAGATGGCTCCAGAGGAGAAAGTGAGGCTGGTGACTTTGCACAGCCCTCCCTCACTTAAATCCAATTTATTTGTAAGTCATGGCATCACTTTCCCGAGGTCATGGTACTCTTCAAGAATGAAGGACAACCAAGGACAACCTTCATAGGATGATAGGTTGTTGTTATTGTTGGTTTCTCATGTGTCAATCATGTCCAACTCTTTGAGACCCCATTGTAGGTTTTCTTGGCAAAGATACTGGAATAGTTCGCCATTTCCTTCTCTAGCTCAGATGAAGAAACTGAGGCAGACAGGGTTAATTGATTTGTCCAGGAATACATCACTGGTTAAGTGTCTGAGGTTATATCTGAACTCAGATCTTCTTGACTCCAGGCCCAGTGCTGTCCCCATAGGATAATAGATTTCCGTATTTAAAAATAGGGAAGAAAATCAGGGTTTCAATGTTTTACAATCCCAAAGGAATGAGAATTATAGCACATTGGGTCTGGATTCAGAAGACTTGAATTGGAATCCCAGCATTGCCATTTCCTGTGTGATTTTGGGCAATTCAGAAACTCTCTGGACTTCAAATTTCTCATCTGTAAAACACAGGGATTGGACTGGTTGATAACTGAGATCCTTTCCTTTCTAAAATTCATAATAGTCCACATATACAGCATATTTCAAAAGTCTTAATGCAGTTTTTAAAAATTAACTATTAAGTTTAATTTTAAGTTTTACTTCCTTAAAACTCCACTAAAACTTTTGGGACACCATGTATATACATAGATACATGCATACATATATACATAAATAAATTAGATGGATAGATGATAGATAGTGATTTTCTCACAATAATATTGCAAGGGAAAGAATACAATTATTATGTCAGTTTTATAGAAGATCAACCTGAGAGTTGGGGATTTTAGTGATTTAATCCAGTTACATAACGATGTCAGAGCAAACCTTCAAATGAGAACTTCTAAATTAAGCCCAATGCTCTTCAACAAAACAAAACATTTTATTAAAGCTTCCTTTTTGCTTTTAACATCATAGTTGTTACTCATTCTCACCCTCCACCTATAAAACTCCTTTACAACAAAGAAAAAGAGTTAAGCAAACCTACCTTATAAAATGACTCTATTGGACATTATATACCCATAGTCTCTACCTCTTGACTATGAGGAAATATCTGTTGCTTGAGACCAAGATTGGTGACTATGATTAATTTGAGGATGACAATGCAATTAATTTTAGTGTTGCTTTCATTTGAATTATTGTGTATACTGTTTCATTTCCATATAAAAAACAAAGAATCCAGCAACATAGTCATCAGGGCTCAACTCCTTTTGTGATTTGATTTGAGAAACTAGGGGAAGGTCTCTGGCTCCTCAAGTATCTCTTTTCCTCTACCAACTGTCACTGATGCCTGAAATTCTACTATGACAGAAACATTCCTTTGAGGAAAGACTAGCCCCTATACAAATGCAAATGACCATTGGAAGACTAAGGAGGCAGCAGAGTGTACCAGGTCCAGATGAATTCTGTTTCCATCATTAACTAGTTGTGTGATTTTGGGCAAGTTCCGTAATCTCCATGATCCTCAGTTTCTTTTGTTAAAATAGAGGATTGTACTGGATGAGCTCTATGGTTCATTGCAGTGCTATGTGATTCTATGATAGGTTGACAAAATGTATGACTTGGTAATGAAATAAAGTGAGACAAGACTCAAAGGCAATTTGACTTAGGCTAGTCAGGTGTGGAGCTTTCCAGTTGCAAACACAAAGATGTTTGCTGAGGTGATCTACAGGGTTTGTTAATAGTATACAAACTTTTAAAATACATGTACACATACAAAAAAAGTACAAGACTTGTGGGTTTTCCACTTCATTTCCATTCTCAGGTCCTGTTTTGACACAGAATGTTGAAACTAAATCTCATGTGCAGTTAGTTGAATCCCAGGAAGCTAGCTAGATCCAGGGAAACCTTTGTTTCTGTATACCCACAGATGTTAAGAGACTATGGGATTATGTATGTGGATTGATGGGAGAGATGGAGCCTTTCTATAGATACATCAACCAAAGGTAAGTGGGTATGGGTAAGCACAGAGGTAACCTTAATAATAGCTGCTCAGTGGGTCATCATTAGTTACTTTAGCTGTCTCTTTCCACATATTCTCTCTTCCTCTTGTGAGTGAAGGATCTTGATCCAACATAAGAATAGAACTCCCTAATAAGTAGGGCAATCTAAAAATGCCGTGGGCTGTCTACTGGGTGGGAGTTCTCCATTGTTAGACATATTTAAGTTGAAGTTGGACAACCATTTGCTGGTCTGTCATGGATGGTAATTATGCTTCAAATTGAGACTGGACTAGATAACTCACCATTCTGAGACCCGATAGCTTGTCTTTTTCACCTGATCTGTTAGAGTCATTTTCTGGATAGCATTTCCCAGATTTATCTGTAGTTGTAATGTTAGAACTATGCCCACAGCTTATATTCTGTTCTATTGTGCACGTTGTTAGTTGGCACTCTGAAATACACCTTTTATAGCAGATAAACCTGTCTCCCTCCTCCAATTCCCCTTAGTCTAACTAGTTCGGAGATAGAGTATCTATAGATAGAGTATCTTAGTCAGTCTAGAGATATTTCTTCTCTGACTGCCTTGTCACTTCTCTGTTAGACTTGGCAGACAGCCTCACTTTTTTTCTCACAAAATAGAATACACACATATGTATGTATGCACATATATGTAGGTATGTCTTTATAAATATGTATATGTATACACAAATATATATGCATATGTATATACATGTATGTATGCATCTATCCTTTTAAAGATACGTGGACACATTTTTCTTCTCTGTATTTCTAATCTGGCAAACTATCACAAACAAAACTAATAATAACAGAAAAAATATGGAGACAACATTGCACTTTATCACCTAGGCAATATTCCAAGCTCAATTCTCTCAAATCAACTAGGTTTTGTTCAGATCATGTCATAACCTTTTAAAGTGAGAACAATCAGTCAAACAACAGATCCATCAACAGACATTTATTAAATGCTTACAATGTTCCAGACACTACACTACAGGCTATAGATCCAAAAAAAAACCCCACGTAGTCCCTTAAATTAAATTCCATTAAGTTCTCCATTCAAATCTCCATTCAGTTCTAATGGAGGAGATGACATTTACATAGATTTTTGTCATTTAGTCTCTTTAGTTGTATCCCCTTCTTTGTGACCCTTTGGGTTTTTTTTGGCAAAGTTTCTGTAGTGGTTTGCCATTTCCTTCTCTAGCTCATTTTATGGGTGAAAGTAAGGTAATAAGAGTTAAGTGACATGCCCAGAGTCACATAGCCAATAAGTGTCTGAGGCCAGTTTTGAACTCCAGAAGAATGTCTTCCTGATTCCAGGCCCAGTGCTCTATCCACTGTACCACCTAGCTGCCTCAGTGGCATAACTAGATATATACAGGTTACATACAGAGCAGACACAAGGTAACCCTAGAGAGGAAGAAATTAGTAGTCAGAAGTACTATAGAAAGTGACTTTTGAGTTGAGATTTGAAGTAGCCTGGGATTGTAAGAGGCAGAGGTGGAGAGGGAGAACATTTTAGGCATGGGTGACAGCCAGTGCAAAAAGAGGGAGCCGGACTGCAAGGGATTGGGTTCAATATGCAATTTCACAAATAGGTAAGTAGTCTTTCTGTAGACCAAAGAAATAACATCTCAAACAAATACACATTACTATCTTTCATTTTTTTTCTTTTTGGAGAGGGGAAGGCAAGGCAATTGGGGTTAAGTGACTTCTCCAAGGTCACACAGTTAGTAAGTGTCAAGGAAATGAGTCTGAATTTGAACTCAGGTTCCCCTTATTCCAGGATTAGTGCTCTATTCACTGTGACACATAGCTGTCCCCACATTACTATTTTTCAAATGTTTGTGGATACTATGGTGATCCTTAAAATAAAAATGTATTTAAAAATAAAAACAAAAAACAATGGAGTTGGGAGATGGAGCATCATGTATTAAGAGCAACAATTTCCAATATGTGTAGACAAACATACAAAGGTGTAAGAAAGGAAGATATAAAATATTCTTTTTTTTAATTTTTTTTTTTACTTTAAATATTTTATTGTCTATTTAGAGTACTTACAAATTGTCAATTTGGTGGACCCCTGATAACCTGAATTCCTTTCTCTCCAAAGGCTTATTTAATCTCTTCTCTTTTCAAAGACTCAGTGGAACACATCAGTGCACCTTTATGAAAGAGGCACACCTTTGAAGCATTTTGCATAAATATAACAGGGGTTACTTACAGTTTTAATGCAATCACATAGTGAATTTTTTGGTAAAAAATGCTTTTACACAGTGAATAATTACATCCTATTTTCTGTCTTTTAAAAGGAGGAATCTGTGATCTTATCAGTGTGGGTACCTTCTCCTCCAGTGCATTCTCATCCTATGCAAGTTCCACTCATGTCTTTCCCTGAATCCTTCATAAAGTATTTTTCTCCTCATAACATGCCAGAGACCTTTTTTTTTCTCTTCAGACAGCTTAGAGATACCTGTGTAGCTTTTGGGTTGCCCAGCTGTTGGCTCTTAATCTTGCTGCTTAAATGACTTGGTTGTATATCCCCAGAATATGTCTTTCTTGATATAAAATATTCTTATATTAACTCTGTTTTTCCTTTCTCCTAGATGTTTTAAAGGCCCTAGCTATAGGTAGTACAGATGTGAGACCTTTAACCAGTGATAATAACTTGACTGAAAAGAGGGAAAGGCGAGAATTCAAAGGGGAGAATTCAAAGGCATTTTATGCACAGACTGAAGTACCATTCATGGCGATAAGGCCTCCATCCTGTGGAACCTAGTGGAATTGCAGTCCAACTCACTTTGCTGTATAAGTTGTAGAAGGTGTTAGCATAGCAACCAAGGATGCATCTGTAAGTAGAACAATTATTCATTTTGGACACAATTTACTTAGGAAGGACATGTCAGAGCTGGAGACAATGCATCAAAGAATCAACCAAGTGAAGGGAAAAGATGGAAAGGTCTGTATTTATGAACAGATAAAGAATTAACATTCTTTGGTTTGGAAAGATCATAAGATCATCTATGTAGAGCCAGAGGGGAACTTAGAGGTCATTGAGTCTAGCCCCTTCATTTTACAAATAAGGAAGCTAAGGCCAGGAGAAGTTTAGTAACATGCTCAGGACATGTAACAGATAAACAGCTGAACCATGAATCAAGTCCAACGCTCTATCCACTATGCCACACTGCTTCTTAAGACAAAGCCTTAGAAAGAATATGAGCAAAGTCATTGATATCATGGTATGTCTAGACAGGGTGAGTAGAGACTTTTTCTATAGTTAAGGAAAATGTGGTAAAATGTAAAGTTTTAAGTAAGCTGAAGATGAATTGAAATGTGTGCCCCTTGTCAGTTTAGAAGACTTACAGAACTCAGAGATGGCGCAGGTTTAACACTTAATTGAGTTTTCCAGGGTAAGGAGGGAAGTAGCTAATATATTTTACACATAGTTGAGGAAACCTAGTCCTTGTCTATTTTTAAATGAAAGGAATACATTGACCACTTGCAAAATAACAGTAAGGATTTTATAGAGTTAAGCATATTTTTCTTTATTTAAAATTTTTTCCCCTTTCTCTGTAATTGCTATTAAGAAAGCAAGTGCTCCATTCAGTTAATAAATCAACAAATGTGTACTAAGTGCTTATTATGTGTAAGGCACTATGTTAGTTAACTGGGAATACAACAACAAAAAGGAAATGGACAGTATCATGAAGGAGCTTATATCATATTAGTAATTTAATTACTATGGGACTACTCAACAAAATGAACCCATTGGATTGGACAGCATCTACAAGATATTGATCAGTTCCCAAATTCTGTGATTATGATGATAAAATATGGGTGGGCCACGGCCAGAAGACAAATTTCCACTTTCTTTGGGCATTGAAAGATGTGTTGAATAGAAGTCAATCAGTCCTTAATTGTTACTTGCTGATCCAATGTGTCTTTCTAGTTGTTTAAAGCTTGTGCTGTTAAGGTAATTCATTTATGTGAATTATTAGTGGATTTCATGATATATAGCATGGCATAATGGGCAAAGTGTAGTAGTTTTGAAGACAGCCAGACCTGAATTCAAGTGTTACTTCTGAAACTCTGTTTTTGAGACTCCCTAGCCAGTTAGCAGCTAAGTGCTAGACCTAGAATTAGGAAGACTCATCTTCCTGAATTCAAATCTAGCCTCAGATACTGATTAGCTGTGTGACCTTGGGCAAGTCACTTAAAAAAGCAAAAAAAAAACCCACAAATAATCACTACTCTCATTAGAAGCTACCCTGTCCCAATGAAATCACAGGTCTAAATCCTATCCTTCTCCTATCATCTACACTTGACCCTTTGCTGAGACAAACACAGGAAATAGAAGAAATATTCTGTTGAGTCATGAAAAATCATGACATGCAATTAGTGATCAAGTATTTGATTTGTTCAATTGTGATTTGCCAACACCATAAATGTCTTTTACAAATTCCATTCAATTTCATTATCTTCATGACCATACACAATGAGGCAAAAGGTCAAAAACATAACTCCTTCTTATTTGTGATGAACCATCTTAACAACTCATGAGTACTGAAACCATTGCTTCTTGGTATCTGATTTTTATCATTGGATCTGATTTTTTTCAAATCTAATGTGTTTTCTTGTCACCATGAGGTCCAGAAATTAAATTGCTTACTCTATGATTTGGCAAAAGTCAAAAAATATAAGTAATATGTCTACTACATCAAATGTTTTAGAGTAAGACCAGACTTACATCATGGTGCAGTGGAAAGGATGCTAAATTTAGAGTCAGAGGTCCTAAGTTTGGATCCAGAAACTAAATATATATTAAAGGATCTGCTAATTCTATCCATATTAGGTGGAAGGCAAGCAGATAGGCTATTGTTGCTTTTTAAGCCAGATTCCTGATAATTAGAAAATAGTAAACTTAATGCTAATCCCTGAAAAATTAAAGATGAATTGTTAAACAGAAAGTTGAAGAAAAATTAGCCAAGTGTGTTGTGATGCCTAGGAGACAGTATGAGTTCACAAAGAAAAATTCCTGTTAAATTAAACTCATTTCATTTTTTAAAATGCAATTACAAGGTTGATATGTAAGCAAAATACAATTAGATACATTATATATTGATTGCAGCAACACATTCTCTGAAGCATTCCAGAATATTGAAGTTGGAAAAAAATTGCTGAAATATGGCCTGGGAGATAGTAGTACTGGATGGTTGAATGTGGAAAAGACCTTAGATAATGGTTCAACATCCTCATGAAGGCAATTTTTAGAATATAAATAAATTCTTTCAGAGTAGGAACTATTTTTAATTTTGTTTTTGTATTTCAGGGACTTGGTGTGGTACCTTGTGCACAGTAGGTGCTTAATAATGCTTATTGCTTTAGTTTGGACTATAACAAGGTTATTCCTTTGTCCTTTCCAACATTTTCGTATCACTAGCAGGAAGATGTAGAAGACAGGCTCATCAAATTTGCAGATGAAATTAGGCATAGAGAGCTAGATGACTAAATCAAGATTCAAAATTATCTTGACAAGACGGAAAGCTGGGCTCAATCCAAAATTATGAAACTTAGCAGGAATAAATGAAAAGTCTTGTCTTAATGTTTAAAACTTACAACAATTAAACAAAGTATAGAAGAGGGAGAAATTCTGCTTGATATACATTTATGTAGAAATATATAAGATCTCAAGTTGATCACAGTTTAACAAGTTGTTAAAGTTAATTTTAGAAATTAATAGTTTCTTTTTTGACAAAAAACAGAAAAATTACTTAAATATAGACTATTTCATGAATTTTTTTTGTCATCTTTGCATCGGGGCCATATTAATCTTTTCTGTATCATCTCAGTTTTAGTATATATGATGCCAAAGTGAGCACAAGCTAATACTTTCTTAAGGACATGGGTGCATTGCAAAATTAAATGACATACTTGTCCAGGGTCCCACATCTTTTATATGTCAGATGATACACAAGCCCAAATTTTCCTTTTTCTTACTCTCCCTCTCTAATAGTAATCAATCTGTACTGGTAGAGGGAGTTTATAGGAGTTCCCTACCTCAGTGTGATAACTGTTTTGGACCCTCCATCCACTCCTCCAATGAAATTGTGTTAAAACAACTATGGTATCAGGTTCATGGGGAAATGATACTTCTTCCCCTTATTTGCTCTGGACAGATAGTCTGTGTTCAGTTCAGGTTGATATATTTTAAGTTATTAGTGAACTAGAGTTGAGGAAAAAAGTTGAGAATCCATGTTCTGCAGGAAAAAGTGAAGAAACTAAAGTTATGAAACCTTTGAAGAAAACAGAACTTGAAGAGAAAGGAGTATGATTGCTGTCTTCCTATATAGGAAAGATTGTCATGTAGAGGACTGCCACTCTTGTTCTGGAATGTTCCAGAAGGCATAACTAAAACCAAAGGATGAAAATGACAAAATGGTAGTTTTTGGCCAAACCTAAGAATTTTATAATCATTAGAAGTTTAGTGGAAGGAACTCTCTTGGGAAACAAAGAATATCTTATCGGGGCAGCTAGGTGGCATAGTGTATAGAGTATTGACCCTGGAGTCAGGAGAACTTGAGCTCAAATCTGACCTGAGACACTTGTCACTTACAAGCTGTGTGACCTTGGGCAGGTCACTTAACCCCAATTGCCCAGTCTTCCCCCCTCCAAAAGAAAAAAAATCAAAAAGAGAATGTCTTATCAATGAAATATTCAAATCAAGGTTGTATGATTATCTCTAAAGGATGTTGCATTGGTTTTCTTATTTGAAACTAGCAGATAATATATTTATGTGACTCTTGGAACTGTCCAGAGAAAAGTGAGGCAACATGAGACAGAGGTTAAAAAAAAAGTACTAATGATTAGTGGTGATCCCCTTTTCAATATATGATGAGAAGAATGAGAACAATAACAAACAATGATTTTCATTTACCTAGTTCTTTAAGGTTTGAATGCTACTGGGTCTTGGACTTAAATCTGGGAAAAAATTTAGAAGTCATGTAGTTTTACTCCTTCATTTTACATATGAAGAGACTGAGGCCTTGAGATTTCCATACAATGACTTGCCCAAAATCACATGGGGTAAATGGTAAAGCCAAGATTGGAGCTCAGGTCTCCAATGTCATTAGTCTTTCCATGGCACTATACCGCTGTACTTTTGCTGAAATAATTCTATGTAGATAGGTAGTGTAAGCATATTATCCATTTTTTCCAGCAGAAAAGTAAACTAATGCCCAGAGAAATTGGGTGCCTCACCCAAAGGCTTAGGCAGTAAGTGATGGAATTGAGTCTTGAACCCAGGAGACTCAGAGAATTCTGACTCCAATTACAATAGTCTTTCCTCTATAGCAGTGAGTTAACAAATATTTACTGAATATATTGAATTCAGGGCTAATGTGGTTCAGTTGTCTGCTTTTTCAGTCCTAAAAGAAATGAAGCACCTACCATGTGGAACAGGAGTAGGGGAGCCAAGAGACCTGTAGAAATGCTAATGAAAGCTGAGCTTACAATGAAATCACATCTTACCCCAAATAATTTCATTTCTATTATGGTAGCCATCTTCTCTTGCCCATGCCTCCATCGCCTATTGAATCCAGTCCATGTTCCATTCACAAATTGATTAGTTAATGAGGGGGTATAATCAATCACCAGCCTGGCAGAAAGACAGAGAAGATGTTCCAGCCAACACTGTCTGATCTTAGTGGAAAGAAAATTTAATGTTACTGGTAGCTCGCCAAATATACACTTTCCTCCAGCATTAGACAAGGAACTTAAATGCCTTTTCTTATTTGTACATTTCAGTTATCCTCAATTCACTTTTAACTTCTTGTAGCAACAGATTTCAAATTCTAGGTTCTCTTCTCTCCAATATGTTTTCTGCCCACCTGTATTCATTTCTTTCCCTGTGCCAGTGACAAGTTTGGCCAAGAAAGAGATGATCAATCTCTTGAAGTAGGGAGAGGGGAATATATTCAGCATCATTATGAAAGAAGAGTGGAGTTGGAATAAAAATAAGTAAGTTTGAATTTTGCCTCCGATACACATGTGGCAGATGGTAAATGACTGCCCCATCCGGGTCTCAGTTTCCTCATTTGTAAAATAAAAGTTGGATTAGATGATCTCAATGATCAAATTTTGTAATTCTGCTTTCAAGACCTTTCTATTATGCATCTGCTTCTTGGTAACCCTTATTTTAGGCCCTTATCCCAGCTGGATTGTTGACATATTCCCCTGATTGGGCTCTCTGCCTCTTCTCTTCCCTTTCCAATCCATCCTCCTCATAGCTGGCAATGTGATACTTCTAAGTCATTACTCACCCACTCACTAAGCTCCAGTGCCCCCTATTATCTCAAGGACAAAATATAAGCTTCTTGATTCATCATTTAGAGCTCTTGGTAAATTGGCTCCAGCCTATTTGTCCAGGTATATCACACACCACTTCCCTGCCCATTTTCCTTATTCTAGTGAAAAAGACCTGCTTGGTATTACTCTTATAAGACATTTCTTCTCCTGCCTCTGATTTTGCTTGACTAGAATGAATTCTTTCCTCATTCTGATTCATAGAATCTCTAGCTTTCTTCAAACCTTAGTTTGAATACCACCTCCTTCATCAGGGTACTGTTTCCACACCCCATCCTCCCCCAAATTATTTTGTAGTAACATTGCAAGTATTTTGTATTTACTTGCATATGGACATGTCTCCCCTGAGAGTATATAAATTACATGAAAGCAAAGAATATTTCATTCTTGTCTTTTGCTCCCTACACTAGTACCTGTACTTTAGTATCTAGAACCTGGTATACAATGGGCATTCAGTAAATGCATATTAATTGATTAGTTAACCTCTAAAGCTTCTCTAAAAGCCAACTCTCTAACAATATAAATTATAGAAAAAGTGCTGACTTACATTGATGGAATCCCTTTCATAATCTGGGAGTTCTCAGATGCAACAAATGAAATCCCAGGTCCATTCCCTATCTCTATCCTTAAGGTTCTTAACAATCATTGATCTTATTGTACAATCTATCTTCTTTTCTTTTTTATTCTTTTGTTTTGCTACTCACAGGAAAAATGCTGAGTATCTGTCTGCTTGTCTTTCTATCTATCTATCTTTCATTTCTCTAATATAATATTTTCCCTATATATTAAGTTATTAAACAAGACTTAAGCACTTTATTTAGGAAAGTTTGCTAGGTAGTAGATGGAAATGCAAAGGTGAATGAAATAGATACCTACTTCAACAATTTTTTAATCCTCTTGACCATTTTAGACAACAGTCTGTTCGGTGGAAACTTCACATCTCCCCAATAGAACACACACACAGACAAATGCTATTTCACTTTTGTCTTTGAACCCAACATGTTTAGATTTGGCACATAATGGGTGCTTAAAATGCATGCCAGTTGATTAATTATGAAGAAAAAAAGCACTGAATTTGATATAGGAAAAAAATTATGCATTCCAAACAGGAAAAAAGAAGGAAGAAAGAAAACTGTCCCCAGGCATGGACATATTCCCTCATATGGGAATGATCATATAAATTAAAATAGTTGCGCTTTTCCTGACAGCAGACAAGTTGGCGGAAGTGGAGCAGAAGAAGAAGCGTACCTTCTGGCAGTTCACTTACCGCTGTGTGGACCTGGACATGTTCTATGAATAGCTCATGTAGTTGTACAGCGCTCAACAGCGATGGCGACTCAACAGGGGTCTGAGGCACAAACAGCATTCCCTCCTGAAGTGCCTGAGGAGGGCCAAGAAGGAGGCACTCCCTATGGAAAATCCCGAGATGGTGAAGATGCACCTTCGAGACATGATTATCCTGACTGAGATGGTGGGAAGTATGGTGGGCGTCTATAACGGCAAGACCTTCAATCAGGTAGAAATTAAGCCCGAGATGATTGGACACTACCTGGGAGAATTCTCTATCACCTACAAGCCTGTAAAACATGGCCAACTGGGAATTGGAGCGACCCACTCCTCTCGTTTCATCCCTCTCAAGTAACCCAGATCCTAACAATAAAAATAAGAAGATTCTTAGTGAGAAAAAAAAAAAAGTTCCGAGAGTTAATGGAATATAGATGAATGTGCCTTTTCTATACCCTGAAAATCCATACCAACAGTAAGTCCTCACATTGTACAAGAATACATCCATATTCAATCACAAGCATCAAATTTGCACACTCTCTTTTACACATTTACACATATAAAATTTACAGCTGTATGAATCTCCCTTATTCCCTTAGAGTGCGACATATATTTACTTCATTTTATGGGATAGTTCTATGACCAAGATGCTGGCAGATTGGTATATCTTTATTCACTGAGTTCTATATTTTAAATGAAGAGTCTTTGCGTGTAATGAAATATGTATTCTCTGGAACTAAGGATCTGTTCTTTAGGAACAAAATTAGCCTTGACTTGTCTAGGAAGACTCAACTGAACTGGGGGAAGTTGATGTTTTCAGTTTTCCAGACTAATTTCAATTATCTCAGTCATTAGAAACCAACAAGAAGCATTGTCCCTGACAGATTAGCTGCTATCAGGGCCCCAGGCAAAATTACAAAGGGGACAAATCTGCTTTTCTCCCCTTTCTGTCTCCCTTGATTAACCCTTATCTCTACTACTTCTGTAATTGCATCCCATACCTGCCAAGTGCCCCATGTTGTTCTCTTACTGACTAAACTTCCTTAATCTAATAAAACTTCTCTCTCTCTCTCTCCTCTCTCTCTCCTCTCTCTCTCTCTTTCTTTCTCTCTCTCTCTCTCTCTCTCTCTCTCTGTCGACTAAAACTGTCATTCAAAAGCGATGATACTATCAACTAGTTATGGGTCTAACTAAAATTAAACACACTAAGGTAAGGATGTCATAACCTTTTTAAAGGGAACTTCAACATTTTAAAAGAGGAACTTGTTGACTCAAGTGAATATTGCATTATTCAACTGTGTGCAGAAGATACTTTGAGTCAGGCTTTCTTTTTGTGCTTCTTTCCTATTCTCACACCTCAAACTCCCTTAGATAATTTACTAGGGATAAATGTCAAGTCATACCAAATGTACCAGATGGGGGATGTGTGACTAGATCAACAGTCTAGGTGAAGAAGATAAAGGAAACTGCAAGTGCAAGCTTTTAGCAATATGTTATGGCAACCAGAAAAGTTAATGTGATCTTATATTGCATTAATAGAAAGTCCAGAAAAGGGAAGTGATGGTCTTCTTTCCCATGTCAAATCAACTCTGAAATATTGTGATCCGTTCCAGGCATAGCTTTTTAAAGACAATGATGAGGTAGGGAAGAGATGCAGAAGAGATTAAGCAGGGTGTGGAGGGAAAGGAACTGGTAACAAAGCTGTATGATGGCCAGTGATATTTAGACTAGAGAAGAGAAGATTTTTATGTGAATTAGAGTTAGAGTAGAGGGAATATGGGGGAGACAAGATAGCAATTATAGATGTCTTTAAATATCTGAAAGGTTATTGTGTAAAAGAGCAATGGAACATGTATACTGCTCCAGAAGGCAGAGATGAGATAGTAATGGACAGTTGTAGGGTAGATTTGAACTCAATAGAAGCAAAACCTTCCTGACAATGAGAGCTGTCCAAACCAGAAATAGCTGACTCATGACATAGGGAATTCCCCACTAGCGGAGATCTTCAAGTAAAGATTGACAACTACTTCTTAGAGCTATTAGAGAAGATATATCTCTTCATCCTGGAGTTTGCCTCTTTGGTTTTCAAGGTCACTTCCAGTTCTGAGATTCTGCGATTTTAATGAAAATAAATAAAATTCTTTAAGGTATAGCATGTATGAAAAATTGAAAGAAGGATGGAAGACTAACACAAAATGATGCAGAGTGAAGTAAGAAGGACTAGGAAATATACTGTACACAAAGATTACATATATACACACATACATATATACATATTAGACAACAATAAACCCTTAGACTAATTATAATAACTGAACTTAGCTCCAGAGAAACACCAATAAAAGTTTCTCCTTTCAATGCAGAAGTGGTGCCTCTGGAAGGGACATAACTGCATATCTGATCAGGCATAACACATAGTTCATAGGCTGGTTAATTTTGATGAACTTTCTTTTTCTTATTTATCTCTTATAACAAATTGCACGCTGAGTAGGGAAGGGCTAAGGGACATTTTTGGAACTATAAGAACAAAATGTAGCAGTACAAATTAGACACTGTTCTATGGGAAAGTGAAATAAAAAAGCAAATACATGAAATTATTATTGTATCTTCATGTCTTTCCTTATTTGTCCTTGACCTTTGCAAATTAAAACATATGAAGTGATGGTCTAGTTCAAACACAACACATCCCTTAAAAATCTTCTACAACTGATCAGGAACTGGATAGTTTCCACACAACTTTGCTGTGAGAATGATATCAGTGGTATTTCTTCAAGCAAAACTTAGCAGGGATATGAATCAAAATGAAGTAAGTTCTGTAATAAAGGGCTTAAAAATTTAAGACCATAACTGTGGCTTCTGTTTCTGCTTCTCAGACAGTCTTAAACCCCTGCCCCTCAACGCTGTTGTTTTCTGTTAGAGAAGAGATAAATAGGCATGTGAAGGAAAGGGAAAATGGGGAAAGGATACAATTAGGGTATCCAGTCCTAAGAAGAAATTCAGCCTTCCATTTCACTTCCTGAGCCTTCTCTGAAGCCATTATCAGTTAAAGAAATTCTCTCTAGTTACCATTTTTGAAGCACTGATAGGACTTGCCTGGCCCAGAAACATGGCAGCTTGACAGAGCTGAAATGGCTCTTATTGTTCCGCTATCTTTTTCAATTAGGGCTTCTGTCACTCTGGACTATTTTGTGACTGGTGGTGGCAGATCTCAGGGGAAAGTTAATGCAATATTTGTTCCTCCAGAAACAGTTGGCATTTGGTTAAGCCTAAGTCTAGTTTCAGAAATGTCAAAAACATAGGTTCTAAGCCAAATTAAAAGGTTAAATGTTTAAGTTCAAGCATCAAGAAATCATGTCATTCAATACTATCCTCAGCAAGACATCAATTATTGAATCTTGATGTCTATTCAACAGTCATTACTAGCATTCTTAACTTTTACTGGACACAAGAAGCTTTTGACAGACTGTGCAGAGAATGAAATTAAGCACCAACCCTAAGTGTTCTTTAACTTCAGCCCTTCTTTTGTTTAGGAATAGAATATGGTTCATTTTGGTAAATCCTTGATCAACTTCACTATTTTTTTCTTTTGCCACATTAGAATCTCTTATCACCATACATGGTCCCAAAGGTTTTATACTTTCTGATTAATGCATTCAATGAAGCTTTTCCCCTAGGTTCAAAGTTCTAAACAACCTATAAAACTCATCTCTAGACTGTGCCACATAGATACTCTAATGGAACAAAAATACAGTATAGGAAGTTTTCTATAGAACAGGTTCATAGAATGTTAACTATGTCTTATCTCTATAATGCCCTCATTTGCACACTGAATCCCAGGCCTCCTGTACCTTAAGCCAGTACTTTCTCTACTATGCTGTGTGAATCACAGATTTAGATAGCATTTCAACACTAGAAGAGACATTAATGATCATTTAGTCTAACATCCTAGAGTTGGAGGTCATGGTTTTGCGGTCTGGAGCTGTATGAGACTGTGATGTCCACTTAGTCCATTTCTCTCATTTTACAGATTAAGAAACCAAGACCAAGGGAACCTAAATGCCTTTCCTAAGATCACAAGGTAGGTAGTAAGTATAATTCTTGATTGCTATTGATTGAATAACAGCTTAAAAAAGGCAAATATCCTTGGCACATTTTAGATTATCAGATTACTAACCATTTATCCTGTGTATGTCTCCTAACATATAATTGAGTGAGTGTGTGTTTCAAAATTGAGCAGGGCTGATTTGGCCATTTATACTAAGTATGTACATATATCTGCAACACATTTTTCCCTATGGGCCAAAGCCCATATCTTAAAAAGGTCACTAGAAGGATTTAAGGTGGTGAGTTACTTAAGAGAAATGGTGAAAGAATGAAAGTCATTATATTTTAAAAACTGTATGTTCTTGTCTGGTTGGTTTATAAAATGCTCTTAAATGGTCAAAGAAAGGGGATTGGAAGCAAAAGCAATTAAATGTAGCATTTACTAGAGGACAAAATACATTAAAAATTATATTAACTACAAGGGTGAGTCAAAATAAAAAAATCAAAACCTTACACCCTCTCACAATCCAAAACAAACAAACAAAAACAACATTGTGCAGTGTACTAATGCTCAGATCAATTGAGAAGAATGACCTCTTCCTAACTGTAGGATGTTGACTACTGAAACAACATTTATAAAGCACTTAGCATAGTGACTGGCCCATAGTAAGCCCTTAAGAAATCTTTGTTCTTTTCTCTTTCCCCTGATAAAGAGAGGAAACAGTTATAAGGAAATTAAATATAGTGCAGAACACTTTATCCTGTTCTTGTCTCTGTTGACTATAGGAGACATTAGACTCAGTAGCTTGGAGCAGAGAAAAGTCATATAGAAGGAAAGTTTTCCTGGTAGAGAAGGTACGGGACATTTTTCTCGTTGGAACACAGGCATACAAAAAGTCCTAGGTAGAACAATTAGGCTAATTATTTATGTGAGATATGTTGCCTGAAACAAACATTGGTGCCAAATAATGTCACAAGGGAAAGAAATGGGTGAGGCAGAGAATATTTCTGCTCAGATATAGATGGTACCAGATGACCTATGAAACTTCTTCCCAGATCAGATTCTATTATTATAGTTATCAAAGAGTTATGACTGATCTGGAACAATTAGAATCTAAAAGAATTCTGACCCAAGAAACACACAAGTCAATGCTATTCAGCCTAATAATGACATTAGGAGTTGTATTAAATTAGGCAACGATGGATAAATGATGGAACGTTACTAAGAAGTTACCCAACGTCAACCTAGATGTATGTACATTTCTAGAGAACCCCCAGAAGAATTTTTGGATTGGCATAGAGAGAACTGAGCAGAATCAGGAGAATGATTTTATACAATAAGGAAAAAAACACAAAAGGAACAAATTTGAAACACTTGAGATCTCTGATCAAACATGATTTCAGAGTACCAATGGTAAAGAATATTACCCACCTTCTAATAGAGAGATGATGCACTCAAGATGCTAAATGAAATGCCCAGCTTTTGATATGGCCAATGAGGGAATTTGATTGCTTGACTATGCAAATTTGTTACAAGCATTTTGTTTTGCTTTTCCTCCCCTAAAGGGTAAGGAGGGGTTGGAGTTGGAATATTGGGAGGAGAAAGAATAAATACTTTGTAATTAAAAATAATTAAATCTTGCTATTTTTAGCACTTATTTGTCCTTTGTAATTGGCAAATATATAACGTATCCTTTAATTTTCATATTTATATTTTTATAGAGATATTTACAATTTTGTGGCCTCATATGCTCTTCTATTTTTCTCAGTTATTTGTGTCTGAGAAGACAATATCATCATAAATGGATATTTTTCATCTGAGGGCAGAAGCCTGAACATGACATATAATACCTGGGAAGGAACAGTCAGTTTCTCCAGTATTATGACCTGGTATTACTCTTTGGATCTTACAATGACATTACTGTCTGTGAAGTGATGGGTGGTTTTAGAACAACCAAACCCCTTTTCCTCAAATGACATTAGCTTCAGGATTAATTTATGGATAGTATAATACTGCCCCCTTTTGTCAAATAGTGGTTCTTCAGGATTGTGAAGAAAAACCATGATAGGCAGGGGAAGAATAAATGCTTTACATAGTGAGGTACAATCATTTTATTTTCAAGGGATAATACTTGTCCAAGAGAGATATGGTTGCTATAAAGACAACCCTTTATTCTACAGATTATGAGACCTATTTTTTATCATTAGTAACAATGACATAATCTCATGACTATTGTGTAATTTGGGCTACTTCAGAAAGAAGTGGGTTTCCCATCACTGTAATTTGGATCATATGTTGATGGATTTAAAGCTAGAGGAAATCTCAGAGACCATCTAGTCCAATTCCCTCATTTTAAAAATAAAGAAGCCAGTTGTCAGTCAGTCAGTACACAAACATTTATTAAGTAGCTTTTACATGCTAGGTACTATTCTAAGTACTAAGAATAAAAATAAAAACAAAAATAAAGATTATCCCTTTCCTCAAGGAGGTTATATCTAATATCTATATATCTTATATCTAATGAAGGAAGGCAACTTACAAAAGGAACCTGAAAAAAATGGGGACATGTTGAAGAGTTTCAAAAATCCAAGTATAGTTGCTGGGAAGTGGGGAGAAAAACTGTCCTCAGCTCTCTCTGTAAATAGAGATCCTGGAGCCTATGTCCTGCCCTCCAGTCAAAGGGCACAATCACAAGGAGAGAGGATGATGAGTGGTTAAATCAAGCAAATTTAATCTTGTAGCATAATGGGATTTTCTACTGATGAGTTTCCTGTGGGAAGGAGGGTATGATGTAAAGTTCCAAAGAAGTATAAAAGCAGTGTAGCTGGTGAGAAATTAGGAGGTGCTAAAAAGGCTCATGAAGGTTATATGACTTATTTGCTAAAGGTCACATGGGTATTAGACATCCAAGACAAAATTGAATTCAGATCCTCCAATCGAAGTTCAAAATAAATCTAGAAGCTGGTATACTGCCTTGTTGTGCCAAAGGGGCTTGAGTAGCTTAATGAAACTATGAGCTATGCTGTGCAGGGTTAGCTAAGGCTGATAGGTCATAGCGGAGAGTTCTAACAACCATGATCCACTCGAGAAGAAAATGGCAAACCACTCCAGTATCTTTGCCAAATAAACTCCATATTCAGCATTAAAATGAGAAGATATGACACTGGAAGGTAGGCCCTTAAAACCAGAAGGTGTCCAACATGCTACTGGGGAGGAGTGGAGGACAACTACGAGTAGATGGAGAAAAAACAAAGTGGTTGGACTAATGCTGAATGGAAGCTTTGCTGTGGATGTGTCTGTTGATAAAAGGAAAGCTCGATTGTGTAAAGATCAATACTGTGTAAGAATCTGAAATGTAAGATCTATGAAACAAAGGCAAGCTGAATGTGGTCAAACAAGAGATGGAAAAATTAAACGTCAGCATCTTGAGTGTGGATGAACTAAAATGGACAGGAATTGGATGAATTTAATTCAGGTAATCATTATGTATACCACTATGGGCAAGAATCCCTTAGAAGAAATGGAGCAGCCCTCACAGTCAATAAAATGATGAGAAAAGCAGAACTGGGGTGTAATCTTAAAAATAACAGAGTGATACCTGTTCAAATCCAAGGCAAACCATTCAACATCACAGTAATACAAGTTTATGCTTCAACCACTGATGCTGAAGAGGCAAAAGTTGATCAGTTCTTTGAAGACCTACAACATCTATAAATAACACCAAAAAAAAAAAAATCAAGCTCATCATAGTTGATTGAAATGCTAAAGTAGGAAATCAAAAGATAATTGGAATAACATGCAAGTTTGGCTTTGGAGTACAAAATGAAATAGGCCAGAGACCAATAGAATTTTGTCAAGCTGGTCATAGCAAACACTTTTTCAACAATCCAAAAGGAAATTCTATGCATGGACATCCCCAGATGGTCAATATTGAAATCAGATTGATAATATACTTTGCAGTCAAGGGTGGAGAAGCTCCATATAGTCAGTTAAAACAAGACTTGGAGCTGACTGTGACTCAGATCATAAACTTCTTATTGCAAAATTTAGACTTAAATTGAAGACAGTAAGGAAAACCATCAGACTATATAAGTATAACCTAAAAAGCATCCCTTATGAATATAAAATCAAAGTGAAGAATAGATTTAAGGCTTTATATCTGGTAGATAGAGTGCCTGAAGAACTATGGACAGAGGTTTGTAATATTGTGCAGGAGGGAGCAACAAAAAACATCCCAAATAAAATGAAGAGCAAAATAGCAAAATGGGTATCTGATGAGGTTTTACAAGTAGCTGAAGAAAAAAAGAAAGTGAAAAGTAAAGGAGAAAGGGAAAGATATACTCAGCTGAACGCAGAATTCCAGAGAATGGCAAGGAGAGATAAGAAAGTTTTCTTGAATAAGCAATGCAAATAAATAGAAGAAAACAATAGAATGGGAAAGACAAGAGACTATTCAAGAACATTAGAGTTATCAAGGGAATGTTTCATGCAAAAAACACATGCTAAAAGACAAAAATGAAAGGGACTTACTAGAAGAGATTAGGAAGAGGTGGCAAGAATATGTGGAAGGACTATACAAGAAAGATCTTAACATCACTAATAATCACAATGAAATGGATACTGACCTAGAGCCTGGTGAATAGTCAAATGTGCCTTCTCAAGTGCTAATAATAAAGCTAGTGGAGGTAATGGAATTCCAGCTATGCCATTTCAAATTCTAAAAGATGATGCTGTTAAAGTGCTGCACTCAATATGTGAGCAAATTTAGAAAACCCAACAGTAGACACTCGATTTGAAAAGATCAGTTTATGGCCAATGTCAAAGAATGTTCAAATGACTAAATGATTGTGCTCAACTCACATGCTTGCAGATTATTTTTAAGACTCTGCAAACTAGACTTCAGCAAATATGTGAACTGACAAATCCCAGAAGGGCAGGTTGGTTTTTGAAGATGCCTAGGAAGTAGAGACTAAATTGCCAACATTCATTGGATTATGGAGAAAACAAGAGTTCAAGAATAATGCATCTGCTTCTGCTTCATTGACTACACTAAAACCTTTGATTCTGTGGATCAAAACAAAATGCGGCAAGTCCTTACAGTGGTAGGAGTAACAGATCATCTTATTTGTCTTCTGAGGAACCTGTATGTGGGCCAAGAAACAACAGTTAGTGTTAAACATGTAAGAACTGATAGGTAAAGGAATACAGCCACACTATATATTGTCACCTTATTTATTTTGCTTAAATGCAGAGCACATCATGTGAAATGCCAGGCTGGACAAATCAAAAGTCATATTTCCAGAAGAAACATCAACAATCTCAGATATGCACATGGTATTCTAATGTGAGGAAGTATAGAAGAATTAAAAAGTCTTTTGATAAAGGTGAAAGAGGAGATGTAAAAACCTGCTTCAAGCTTTACCAGCACCGACAACAGCAAAAACAACAATGAACTAAGCAATGGCAAATGGTCCCTTACTCCCTGGCAAATAGGGAAGAAACAGAAACAGTGTCAAATTTTAGATTCTTGGGCTCAGAGATCACTGAAAACAGCAACTGAAGCCATGAAATTAAAAGACACTTGCTCTTTGGAAGGAAAGTTATGGTAAATCTGGATAGCATACTAAAAAGCAGAGGCATTACTTTACTGACAAAAGTCTGTGTAGTCAAAGCTATGTTTTTTTCACTGTAACGTATGACCATGACACTTGCAACCAAGGAAAGTTGAGTGCTGCAGAATCAACACTTTCAAATTGTAGTGCTGGAGAAGACTTTTGAGAGGCCTTTGGAGAGCAGAGATCAAATAAGTCAATGCTTGAAGAAATTAACTCAAACTGTTCATTGGAAAGACAAATACTGTAACTGAAGCTTAATTACTTTGACCATATAATGAGATGTGACTCATTGAAAAAGACCCTGATGATGGGGAAAGATTGGAGGTAAAAGGAGAAGGGGACAGCAGAGAATGAGATGGATAGATAGTGCCATGCAAGCAATAAACATGAGTTTGGTCAGACTTTGGAAGATAATAAGGATAGAAAGGCCTGGTGTGCCACGGCCAATTTAAACATGACTGAACAACCATAATAAATACTTTTAGAGAGTTCTCAATGCCAAGCAACTCACTGTTATCTTTATTTATAAATCAGTCTCCAATGACTTTTATTGATGTAAATACACCCTCAGGGTCCAAGAATCATTTGGTGAACTGATAAAAACAAATTCATCTACAGTGTTTAAAATAGGACCCTGGACCCATACAAAATGAGGTACAAACAATTTGTGAGAGCAGATCAGCCTTCTATGATATTAGTGTGTAATATGGTAGAACAAAAGACTGAATTATCCTTGACAATTAATGCTGATAGACAAAATAACAAAAATGGTGGAATTGTCTCCATTATTGTTCAGTTTGGTTACTGTACAAAGGTTAAACTTGCATTATTTTAGGTGTTGATTTATCCTTTCTGAGTTGCTTAAATTAGAAACATATCTGCCATGCCCATCAAGTTCTGGCAGAAGGAACTGGGGAAACTTGGCCCAAGGAAGAGAATACTTAGTGAGTATGTGATTGTTGATTCTAACATTCAAAGTGCTGTCATGTTGAAGAGATATTAGACATGTCCCACTTGGCTCCAGAGGGCAGAGCTGTGAGGGAATGCAGAAAGTTGCAGGGAAGATCCCAATGGTATATAAAGCAACAACAACGAGAACAAAAACACAAATCTTTCTAAAAATTAGACTAGTCCAAAGTGGCTGGGAAGCCTGGGTAGGTCCCCATCCTTAGATGCCTTTGTATAGAAGCTGACTGGTTACTTACTTAGTGATGCTGTAAAGAGAATTCCTACTTAGGTATAAATTGTACTGGATGAACTCTGCAGTGATTTGCAAAATGCTGAAATTCTATGATTCTGTGATTTTTCTACCTCTTTGGCCTTAATTTACCTTTGACCTAGTTCACTATCTCCCTTCACCCAAGCTCTTCTCCCTAAAGAGAGTCCTTCCTGCTCCAGATTTGCTAACAGAAGGAGACCCTGTGGGAACATCTTGGTAATTGAGACATTTTTACTCTAATTACTTATATCACACCCTGCCTCACCTTAGCCCTCCCCTATTTCTTCAAGGAGCATCTGCTAAATGTCAGCAGTTAAGATGTGTCAGACAGAATCCAGAGCTGCATAGCTAGGGTGGTTGGGAGACCGCCAGAGAGGACAAGGAGAAAAGAAATCATTCCTTTTGGATATTTCTTCCTGAGATGATTGTTTTTACAAAGGAATAAATGATACCAATAAAATTCAGAAAGAAGGGGAGTGTTTTCATATCCCCCTGGGAGACAGGACAATGGTTCACTAGCAATTAAGGAAGAAACCATATGTGGGAAATCACACTGACATCCCTGGCAGGGCTTGCTACAAACTCCTAAAGCCAGACATACTTATAGAAGCATTTGCCGACATAATCATGACTAGACTTCCTCCTTTGCTGTTTAAAACTGGGGGTCAGTTAAATGTTACACTATTTAGTGATCTAAGCTTTAAGACTCCAAGACACTCAGAATGGGAATGGACCTTAGAGTTCCACTCTCTAAACCTGATGTGGTCATCTAACCTCTATTTGAAGTCATCCAGGAATGGAGAAAACTTAATTGACATCTTGGTCAGAGCCCCTTCTCCCTTGGACAGTACTGTAGACACATAAACAAATTATTTTCTTCAAATTTTCTTCCTTCCTTTCTTCCTTCCTTCCTTCCCTCCTTCCTTCCTGCTTCCTTCCTTCCTTCCTTTTTTCTTTCTTTCTTTTTCTTTCTTTCTCTTCCTTCCTTCCTTCGTCCTTCCTTCTTCCTTCCTTCCTTTCTTATTGATAATCCTTTTTTAATCATTAGGAACTTTTGTAATTATAAAATGCCTTCATGATAGTCATGGAACAATCAGATTACATTTTGTTTTATGTTAGATACAATTTAACATGGTTTGTTCCTGGTACCTTGATGCCAAGAACAGCCAGGTGGTGCAGTAGATAGAGCTTCAGGACTGAACTCAGGAAGACTCATCTTCCTGAGTTCAAATCTTGGCCCAGACACTTATTAGTAGTGTGACCCTGGGCAAGTCCCCCAAACCTATTTTGCCTCAGTTTCCTCATCTGTAAAATGAACTGGAGAAGGAAATGGCAAACCACTCCAGTGTCTTTGCCAAGAAAACCCCAAATGGGGAGATAAGAGTTAGACATGGCTTAAATGACTGAACAACAACAAACTTGAGGTCATATATCTCCATGTCATAATGCTATGGAAGCCGTGATGATTTCTACGAAAAAGCTCCAGAATTTGACTTGTTAAGGTCTCCATACTGATATCTACCTGCCACCACTTTTTTCTTAGCTCAATTCTCTATAGCTCTAGCTTTGCCTGTGGAATGAGCACAGACTTTTGTCTTTATCTGCATCCTGAAAATAGCACATTCACCTCCTGTAGATACTTTAAAGGAGTTTTCTCACTAAGAACTTCAGTGAGGAAGAATAATGAGTCAAAAGGTCAAATTACACAATTCCATAAGTCTTATTGATAAATTTTGGTCCTCAATTTGCACTTAGAAGGAAATAGATTTTTCTCTCTTTTGATTTTTTCTCTTCCTTTTCTTCTCACTCATTACTTCTACTAGTTCTTGTATTTAGAGTCAAACAGCCCACTGAGCAGTGTAATAGGTAAACTAACAAGTTAGAGTCAGACTTTGGTTTGAATCTTACCTCACACAGTTACTAGTTATATGACCTTGGACAAGTCAATGAACTTCTTTGGACCTCAGCTACCTCATCTGTCAAATGGAAACAGTTGTTCTTGATGACTTATAAAATTCCTTCCAACTCTAATTCTATGCTCATATAATATCACCTCAGCTTTGATTTCAAGCCATTGGATTCAGACTGCCAAAACTGTAGGTGTCTCCGCTCTTTAAGATGTACCACTTTAATCTTTAAGTTGAGCATGAAAACATTTACCCTTGACCCATTTCAAGCCCCAAGAACTAGGTTTTGGTCATCTCTTTTACTATTTTTGGAAATATTGAAGACATTGTGAAGCTATTTCAAGATACTGAAAATATTTCAAAGATATTTATTTCTAGTAAAATCTCTCTCCTGCCTTTAATTCATATTCTTCATTCTATTTCATTTGAAGAGATTCCTTTTACTGTTGGCAGAACTAGAACTGCTTTCTTTGTTAAGTTGGCTTGCCTACTCTTGGATGCGAGAATCATTTTTTAAACTTCAAATTTCAAAATAATGAAACTGTTTACTTAGAGTAGCCAGTGCCTAATGTCATTCAATAACCGCTCCATAAAAATCAGGAGAGAGTAAGAATGATACAGAAGGGTTTCAACTACTCTGGCCCATTATGTAGCACCATTTCTGAGAGTACTTTCCAACTAAAACTTTTACTCACAGAGGCATGGCTGTTAGTCTCAGGGTTCTAGGGGTAACTGCATGGGGCTTTTCTAACTCTATTGCTTCTGGGCCTTCACTAGTGCTCCTCCCATTATAACAGCCAATCAGTAGATGCAATTTGTAATCATCAAAGGCATTTGTTTGAATGATATGGCAAGAGCAATAGTTTCAAACGATTTCCTGAGCTCACATTCCTCTTATACCTTACTGTGCTTAGGGACTAAATGTTTTTTTTTTCACCCTCTAAATTTCATACTCTAGGGTAAAGTCTCTATCAACCTTTTACAGTTATGATGCTTGTCAAAAGAATAGTTGGAAGAATAGAATAGTGGGGCAATGTGGTGGAGATATGATTTTCTCAAAATCTCTGCCTGTCAAATTTAGGGTAGTTTTTTAACAGTGAGTCATATATCTCAAAATATGAACCAAACCTTCAAACCACCATTTGAACTTCTTTCCTTGGGAGTTTAAATGTGCTTCTACCTTTAAAAGTTCCTTTTAAAATGGAAATACCCTCAATAGGCTCATACCTTAAGTGACTATCAGTTAGTACTTTAGTTTTTGGTTAATATTTCAGGATTCATCAGAGTAAAATCACAGCATACAGGTAACTTTTGAGATTATCTTGTCTATCCTACTTATTTTATAGATGTGAAAAATGAGACGCCCAAAAGTGAAATGAATAGTGTCTGATGTCATACAACTAGTTGTTGTCAGAACCAGGACTAGGTTCTTGGTCACCCAACTCTTTGTCTCATCCCTTGTTTCCTAACCTATATAGTCTTCCTAGCTGGAATACCAAAATGTTTTTTTTTTAAATCTCAAACACCAGATAGATATGTAGTACAGGGGAGAAGGAATATGGAGGGAGCCATATGATAAAAGAAATGGGAGCTGACAGTGGGAGTGGGAGGATGACAAAGAACAATTTCACCTTTTTTCATAGTTTTGCCTCAGGCATCCCTCACTATGCCACTCAAAACCAACCTGCTGCCATAGATCATCTCTATCCTTTGCTGTATCCATCCACCCCACCCCTTCTTATAGAAAAAGAGGGCAAATTTAAATTTCAAGTTATCTTGTCATCCCTCAATTGAAGGTGGACAGTATGTCTTCCAGACCATAAAATCTTGGTGGGCAAGGGAGTGGGGAGAAATGATAAATCCCACTTTCTTTTGTGTTTTAATATTTTTTCTATTGTCAGCTTCACAGTTATCCACAAAAATATTTCAATTAAAAAAAACCAGACTTGTATTTGAAATTGTGAGCTTCTAATATGTTTGTTTTGATAAAATAGGTATATTAAACATAACATGGCGGTAACAAATTTTCCCTATTTGTGCCCTTTCTTATTGTTTTCTTTGGATTTTAATATATATTATTGAACATTTTTTTTCATTTCTGTCATTACCCACCAACTCAACGATTCCCAATTAATAGCTTCCTTTGCAAAAAATAAGTATAATAGATATGACAAAATCAATTCAAGTCTTACTTTTAAAGACCTTAACCACAGCCACCTATCATAAAAATGGTAAGATGTTTAAGATATTCTGGACAGGTTTATAGGCAGCTTGTGTAGTGACATATGAGACAATGCAAAAAGCATGTCTTGTTGGCTTGGGTGGCCTAGAATGGAATCTTGTTGATGACTGATCCTAGTGGCAGTATCCTTTTTTGGTATGTGATTATATGCCAGTGAGAATTCAGAAAGGTCCTACTCATCTCCTATAAATGCATGACACACTAGCTATTTGCTAACATGGATCAATGGGCCACTTCACTTCATCTTCTCCAAGGGGACTACCTTACACCATGGGACTATTGTACTAAGTAAGAGATCCTATACTGCCCAGTTCTGTAACATATGCCAAAGTGTCATACTTGAGTGTAAAGTCTTATGAAAGGATCCTAGTTCATACAGCTCCAAGAAGTTCTAGCTTATCTCATTTAATATCAACTGCTCAATAGGGTGGGACATCATCAGTGGATGCTGACCTTTTATTTAGGTGGTAACAGCATAATAGAAAATCCTTGAACCAAGATGGATCATGAGAGACCATCAAATTCAATCTTCTGTGTTCAGAAAAAATTGGTTTATAAAAGTGAGCCCAAAATAAAAAAAAATCTAGCCTTGTGTCATTAATATTTTGGTTAAAGAAGTCTCATGAGCTGACAGGAGTATTCGTGGAAAATTAAGGAATGATGTGTGTGAATTATAACTAAATACAGAAGATATCTCTTTGTTACATTAATAACCATCTTATTCACTGGTTGGACATATGTAGGCTAACCCTTATTTATAACATGAGCATGGATAATTGCCAATGAATATAGCCTGCTAATCATGGGATTCATTCTGTAGTTATTCTGTAGTTATTCTTAGGCATATATGAGGTAAAACCAATTTTCAAAGTTGCTCCTACATAAAGTTCCACATTATGTGAAAATATTAAAATCATGGAACTATAAATTCTTGAAACCAAAATTGTCAGTTGTATCAGATAATTGTGGGAATTTACAGTGGGGAACCCAAAACTATGTCACGGGTCTTTATCAGCTTACTTAAACCATACTAAATAAATTCGTGTTTTAGGAAGTGGGGTAGGGTATGGGAGACTTAGGAGCAATTTGAAAATCTTAATCTTTTCTTCTTTCTTAGTCCCTCCTTTGGCTCTCATAAGACTGTAATTACCACTCCCCAAGTAGCATTCCCCACTACCACCAGCCCCACAAAAACTCTCTACTTTAAAAATAGACTTCTTTTCTAGTGTGATGATTACATTCCATTCTGAGAAATTTGAGGCAGAAAAAAAATCCATTTAGTTTCTCTTGACTGTCTTTTGTCACTGGACTGCCAGAGAATTATTCTTTTAAATATATTTTCCAGTTCACTGTCCTGCTGCAAATATTTTTCATCTTTATGGGCAAAGCTGCAAAGATTTCTACAGAGAGGCTGAAGAGGTTGTAGTGACTAACAGCCCATGAATCACCTTGACCGTTAACTGCCCCTACTCTGCGTAGTGCTCAAAAGTCATTTCACATACCATGCCCTTTATGTTGTCGAGGCTGCACCATTGAGAAGTATGGTGGGAAATTGTGTAAGGAAGTTTTTTAAAAAAATTTTAACATGAGAAAACAATCCTCAGACACATTGGCAATAACTTATGGGTCATCACCAATTGAACAGATAGATTGAGCTATGCAAGTGTCCAGGCACAGGATTTTGGTGTTGGCTCTTGCAATTAGCATTTATTTCATTGTTCATCTTCTGGCTGGATGTCAGTCTTGGCCAAGTGACCTTTGTTAAATGAATAACCATGAGAAAATGTATGTATGCATTATGACCTAATAGGCCCAGTAGTTCACTATCCTTAGTAGGTCATGGATTTTGTCATAGAAAGAAGAGCCAAAAGATTCTATAACACAGACACAATTGAAACATTTGATTATCATGGAAAGTGAGTAAAAGTTTTAAAGGAGTGAATTTGGATCATAAAGACAGGAAAAGTGCCCACAGACTGAGGTTTCCCAGATTTCACAGCCTCTGTGTTGCTCCTTCCAGTTAGTGCCTCTCTTCCTTTCCCTGTCCCAATTTTTCAGTTGTATTTCCCTGAAGCTGAGATATAGTGGAAAGAGCACTGGACTCTGGGTTCAGAGCCTGGCTCTTTCACTTCTGAGCTGCATGGCTGTGACCCCTTGTCTTCTCCAAACCTCTATTTCTCAAAAATAGGCATAATTCTACTTGGGAAATCTTACTCATGAGAATGTGTGAAGAAAATGCTTGAAATGCTATGGAAATGTGATACCACCTTGCATATCAAATGGTAAATATGTGAAGATCAACTATCATAACTGTGAAGTGTATGTATAGATTTAGAACCTCTAAATCTAGTTTGACAAAGTCAATCACCTCCTTAATCATTTATTCTTCTTATTGTTGGTGAGAATTGTGTGCCATCATTGGATTTAAAAAATATTTTCATAGGTATAATGACATAGTGGAAAAGGTACTAGAGGCTCAGATTTAAATCAGGGGTATAAGTTTTCAAAAATGTACTCACAATAGAAATTTAGTTTAACTTCATTATTATCACTTTCTCCATCACTTTATTAAGTCTAGACAGTTATTTTTACTATTTATGAATTTCTGAAATATAACTGATCACACTGAAAATTTAATAATCAACTCCTGTGAATTAGTTCAAGTTGGCTTCAACACACCCCTGGTTTGAGTCCTGGTTATGATTTTTCCTAGGTATGTGATTAGGAAAGTCATTTGACTGATTTGAACTTTGATATGATAATAACAGATACAATAATAATTTTACTAAGAAACACCCTGGTATAGTCGCTTGAGAGTCATTCCCAAAATTGTGAATTCCTACTTTCAGGTACTGTCTCTGACCCATATTGGCTTTTCAGATCCTGAACAAGCCAGTTTTGAGTAAACCAGGAAATCTTCTAAGAGTATAAGTTACAATATAGTTACCTACTTGCATTAATAGAGGGAGAAGACTCAATGAGAATTTTCTACAACAATGAAATTTTACCTGAATAAAAACAAAATACTTCCACTAACCAACTCATAGATTTGTTGCAAGTTTTAACATTCTATATATGTAATCTAATTTTTTTTACTATTTTCCACAAAATATGAGTCAATATTATTATATTTCCACAAAATTCTTCTTTTAATATTTCTTTTGTGTAAGTATGTGACACTGAGTGACTAGAGATGAGAATTAAGATGTGCAATGGTAATTAATTTAAATTTGAAGACCCCTTTTGGTTATGTCAAGTAAGCAGGTACTTAGCCCTTAGCAACTAATCAAACCTTGTGAAAGAAACAGAAGGTGTGAACTCTGTCTCCTGTTGTTGACATAATAGGAAGGGGTTGGCTGAAACAGGAAGCCAATGTGTATGTGTGTGTGTGTATCAGAAAAGCCCCAGAGAGAGAGAGTCATAATTTTCTCCTTACAAGCTCCTGGTGGAAGAATTATGGAAGTCAGCTGAGAAAGAGAGAGAGAGAGAGAGAGAGAGAGAGAGAGAGAGAGAGAGAGAGAATTTCCCTCAGCAGCATCTGGAAAAATTTTCTCCTGACAAGCTCCTAACAAGTTGTTGTTGCTACCTGGAAGGCTGACATTTTTTCTGGGTCCTAGAGCCAGCTGAATTCCTGGAGGACTGAGGAAGCATGACCAGGATGCTAATACTTTGTTTGTTTGTGGCTTGTTTGTTCCTTGAGTTCCCAGGAACAGAAGTTGTAAAAGTTTTGAAATGTACTGGACCCTGTGAACTTCAGTGTGTAGCAGGAACTGCCTGGAGAACTGGACAAGGACTTGGGAGCTGTCTGCTTCTGAATCCAGGTGACTGTTTGGTGGATTCAGGTAGGAGCTGGGACCATGGGATCTAGGGAATCTGAGAAACCAGTTCCAGTCAAGATGAAGAAAAGGCCTCTCCTTGTATATTGAATGCTGTGATGAAATTGAAGTTTACTAGAGACCTATGGGTAGAGGACTTGTGTATTTTCTAATGATTGTATTTAGTGATTAATGATACTTAGTAATTGTGAATCTAAATAAGTCACTGATTAAGTTAACCTAGTTACTCCATGAGTAGAAGACTGACTTGTATTCTGAAATGATTGAATGACTGAGTAAGGAGACAAACCTCCTTAGGAATATGATGATTGTTTTTTTGTTCTTTGTTCTAAATACTGTGACCACTTTGGTGAAAACTATGTGGTCATTCTAACGATAAGCTGTTGTGAACACTATACTGTGATTTTCTGTGATAAGATATAATATTGTGTATATTGTATCTTGATTTGTGGTAAATGTTTTCCTTTGATTTGTTCTTGAATAAATAGAGTGTTCACTATACTGTGCAATCAGAATCTTAAAAGTTGTTCACAGTAGCATTCTTTTGGGAAGCTGCTCCTGCATGGTGTTACAAGGTGTCTACTCTGACAGATTCTGGGGAAATGGGAAAACTTAGCATTCTGTTTGCCATGATGGCCAGTGGTACAAGAGCATTATGAAAGGCATGGGATTAAAAAGAGAGTTGATAGTCCTATAATACAATATTTCAGTCAAACCCCATCTGGCATATTCTCTTGCATTCTGGAGCTATAATATAGGAAGGCTATGATAAATTTGAGATCATTCAAAGTGTAGAAAAGAAGATGAAGATCTTCGAGGCCATGCCATATGAATAGTAGTTGAATAAATAGAGGGAAGTTTGAGAAGACAAGATTTAGAGGGAACATGACAACAGGATTCAGGTTTTTTGAGAAGCAGTTATATAGAAGAAGGAATATATTTGTTTTTCCTATCCCCAAAGAGCAATGGATGGAAATTGAAGAAGAGAAAACAGGTTTAATATTAGAAAAAAAAATTCTCCTAACAACTAGATCGGGCCAAAACTGGAATGGGTTACTTTTGTGAGCAAATGATTTTTCCTTACTAAGGATATTCAAATGAAAGCTGGAGGAATGCTTTGTAATATTGTAGAAGGGATTCTTGGGTAGGGATGATTTGAACAAGAGTATCTGAGGAGTCTTCTAGCTCTCAGTTTTTGTGACAATCTATGAGCAGTCAAGATCAGTCCTTTCTCTTTAATTGTAAAGCTAATGCTCCCCCTGCATGCTATACAAATAGCACAATACCAGTCAGAGCACCAAATCTGCAAGTGACCAGTTTCATATGAACTTCTTTGAAAGGAAGAGGAAGGAATTGTAAAGTCAATGATGTAGGGCTTGAAAAAAAGAGGAGGATGGAGATGTGTAAACACCTTCTTTAATTCAAAGTTTTACATAAAAAAATAAGAGTTTCTGGGAAGCACTTTACTTGGTTTTAAATCTCTGGAAAAAAAATGTCCCTTTGCTAGGGACCTCCTTATGCACCATGATGCCCTGATACTTTCCAGCTTCCTTTTGAGTGTTGTGTTTACCACCTTAGATTTAAGCTCTATGAGAATAGGTATTATATTTTTCTTATTTGTATTCTCAGTCCATGGTACAATGCCTGGAACACAGTAGGCATTTGATAAATATTTACTCAATTAAATTGAAATTGAGACAATTTTACAGTCTTGGACTTCCTGTTAAGTTCATGTATGGATGAATTTCATAGAGGAGCCTAGATCCCCCCACATGTGCTCCACAAAAAATCTAAAAAGGTAACCCAGTCAAGTAATGATCAAGAAATCCAAAGAGAAGCATTAGTAAATTTCTTCATCCATTCCAGTTCTGCATAAAAAAGAGCCAGAAACTCTGGACAATTGAGAGCAGTTCTGCCAGGGAATTCAGCATGATTTCAGATAACCAGGGCAGAAATCTGCAATAGCTCTTCAATTAGAGACACCAGAAACTCACAGAAACATCCTGACTGGGGACACACTATGAGGGGCTGGGAGATGGCAAATCACTGAGCAGGATCACTGAAGCCTCTCAGAACACCAGAGGAAATAGAAGACACTGGCAGGAACAGAGAATCTGAGGTCAGGATCAGACGAGGATTGATCACCCCATTTACAAATATGGAAGCAGGTAGAATCTGACCTGGCAAAAAAGTTGAAATGTAGGAGATGCAAAGCTGGATGTATGAGGGAAAAAGGAAGATAATGAATGCCATATATTATTATAGGTCAAGAGATTCACAAGAGATAAACCCAAAGGAAGAGAGCAATTCTACCAAAAAATACAAGCAGAACCTAAGAAAGTGAAAAAAAAATCTTATTTGTAAGACTGAAGGAGTGACTAGAAGAAAGAGAGCAAGATAATTAAAATGCAATAACAAATTATAGAATAACTGTGAAGCAAAAACTCAGAAGGAGAGCATATAGTTAAAAATAAGTGACTGGGACTTCTGGGGGGCAGAGCCAAGATAGCAGAATAAAGAAAGTACTTAGCTAAGTCCTCCTAACATTCTCCTTCAAACAATTTAAAAATAATATTTCAAATCAAATTCTGGTGTGACAGAGTCAACAAAAAGTCAGGTTAAGAAATCCTTCTAGCTCAAGACAACTTAGGAGTTTGGAAAAAAAAAAATCTGTGACATGGAAGTGAAGGCTAGCCCAGAGCCCATTGGATGAAATACCAAAGGTGGGATAGTGTGGTGGCAATAGAAGCAGCAGAAGCTTAAGGCACTCTCAAGGCAGAGATGATAAGGAGACCTGGAAAATGGTTATAAAGAGAGTACAGGGGAACCTTGTGCTGGCACTGGACATAGGACCTGTTTGACAACTCCATTGCCTGTGCCCACTCCTGGGTCATAGTTCAAGAACAAAGAGGAACACTTTTGATCAAGAGGAAGTGGAAGCCTTGAGGGGAAGGCTTATTGTCTCAAGGGATCAGAGATCCTGAGGAGCAGTATTAATTGCAATCCCAAGGGGAAGTTCTTCCTTGGTAAGGATTGGAATATAGACAAGGAGACCACACCTCTCCCTAGATCACAACATCTTGGAAGTATTGAAAATTCCAAACACCTAGAAGTAAGACTTAAAACAGCAGTGTGAAAATCTTTACATTTGAGACAATGCCTCTCTAACTCTGTGCCAGAAACACAGCCTACCAATAACATAAAGTTCTAAATCAAAAGACAGGGTGGAAGAGGAAATAATGAGAAAAGAACCTGAGTATAAAAAGCTACTGTGGTGACAGGGAAGATAAAGACACAAACTCAGAGAAATATAATGAAGTCAAAATATCCATATGCAGTCTTAAAGAAAAATGTGAATTGGACACAAGCCCAACAAGAATTTCTGGAAGGTCTAAAAATGATTTTCAACACCAAATTAGAGTGTTAGAGGAAAAATTAAGTAAAAAAAAATGAAAGCAAAGGAAGAAAATTATGAGAAGACAGTTAACAGTTTGGTAAAGGAGGCACAAAATACTGAAGAAAATAACTTTTATAAAACAGAATTGATTAAACAGATCGTTTAATTTGACTTAAAAAATGAAAGAATAGAGGAGGTAAGATAACAGAGTAAGCAGTAAATTGCTGAAACTCCTTCAAATTCACCTCCAAACAAACATAGATTAGTGCACCAAAACAAATCCTGGAATAGCTGAACCAACAAAATATAGTGTGAAACAGTCTTTTAGTCCACGCAATTTGGAAGATCTGCAAGAAAGGCCTGTCTCACAGGGGTAAAAGGAAAACATGGTACAGGATAAGAAACATGCCAGCAAGCCAGCAGTAATCCCCAACTCAGCAGACAGTGGGAGATCCTGAGCCCCAGTGTGGTGGAGCAGGCAAATGCCAACATCAGGACCCCCACATGCTTTAGCATAGTCAAGGGAACCAGCAGACACTAGCTCCAAAAACCACCACATGCTTTGGCACAGCCCTGAGCAAGCAGATATCCTCCAGTAATCAGATCTCCACATGCTTCTACACAGCCTGGGCAAATAGGTAGATATCAATCCCATAGATACCTAAGCAAAGAGGCAGCCACTAGTTCCAGCTCCTCTCCACACTTCAGCATAGTTGCAGACAAATAGGCATCCTACAGAGGCCAGAACACTGCATACTTCGGTATAGCCCCAAGTAAATGCAGAAATACCCCATTGTCCTCAGCAAATGCCAGAAACCACCATTAGGACCCCAATTAAGCACCAGATAAGCTGCCAGACCCCTAAGGCCTACAGCAGCATCAGCCAACTCCCACTCCACCCCTCAGCACAGCACCAGACACAAGGGCAACATCCATTGTAGCAACAGGTAAAGAGCTAGGACCTTCAGACACTGACACAAGAAGCCTGAGGCAGTGGCCCTTCCACCCTGGGGAGGTGGAATCTGAAATAGACTCTACATATACATTCCTATTAAACATATTTTCACATTAGTCATGTTGTATAGAAGAATGAAAATGAATGGGAGGAACCATAAGAAAGAAGAAACAAAACAAAACAAAATAGTCTGCTTCACTTTGTATTCAGACTCCATAATTCGTTCTCTAGATTTGGATGGCATTTTCCATAATGAGTCTTCTGGAATTGTTTTAGATTCTTGCATTGCTGAGAAAGGCTGTCTATCAAAGTCAGTCATTGCACACTGTGGCTGTTACTGTGTACAATATTCTCCTGGTTCTGCTCACTTCACTCAGCACTAGTTCATATAAATCTTTCCAGGTTTTTCTGAAGTCTGCCTGTTCATCTTTTCTTATAGCACAATAGTAGTTTCCATTACATTCATATATCACAACTTGTTCAGGCATTCCCCAATTGATAAACATCCACTCAATTTACAGTTCTTGGCCACCACAAAAAGAGCTGCTATAAATATTTTTTGTACATGTGGGTCCTTTCCCCATTTATATGATCTCTTTGGGATATAGTCCTAGAAGTTGTATTGCTGGGTCAAAGTATATGCACATTTTTACAGCTGTTTAGGCATTGACTCCATGTATTAAATACACACACACACACACACACACACACACACTACACAATGTGTAGACTTGCTTTTCTTAATTTTGTTATAAAGGAAGATTGTTTTGGGGGGAGAAGCAAAAACGGGTAGTGATAATGATGATCATGAAAAAAAGAGCTGCAATGAAATATATTTTTAAATGAACAGGTGAGAAGAGAAAGAGGCTCAGAATAAAACACTCACAAATTGGATAACATTCTAACTAATGTGTTAAATTCATTATGTACTTTAAAAAAAGTATATAATTCAAAATTGCTGTTTCTCTTTTTCTCTTCTTT
>CM053581.1:497473982-497500537 GCA_028627135.1 Pseudochirops cupreus | reverse complement strand
TATGTGTACACATATATAATACACACACTTTATATATATACATACACACTCATATATACATAATATATATTTGAAGAAGATATTTCACTAAAGAAAAGGATTATACTTTGGAATTTCTTGTAGTATTCTTTTTTGTTTGTTATATATCTATATCTATATATCTTTTGCTTATCATACACTCGTGTCTAAATACTGATCATTACAAACAGTGAAACCCTTGGGAATCTTAAAAAAGGATTATATCTGGACCCACAGTAAAGAGTAGGGGACTCGGCTAATGCACTTCTGCCACAAAAGAATCCTGTCTCAAGTAGGAAAGTTTTTTTTTTTTCCTTGTCCAATGGGTACTGCTATCAGGACCATGGCTAGAGGTAGAGGAAAAATTGTAGCAGCAACCTTGGTTATCTCTTTTGCTTCATAAAATAGTGAAGCTAGACAAAGGTAGGATGCGTTGTATGGTTATTTTGAGTATTTGGGGGCACCATGTAGTGAGAATATTTGAAGAAAGAGTCAAGTGATTGATAATCATCAATCTGATGATTGATCACTATTATAGACTCTTTGGCTGATTCAGTTTGCAGAATATGATTCAGATCCAGTTAAACTTTTAGTATATGGGAAGCATATATCTGTACTATTTGGGATCCTCTAGGGTCTTTCTGATGTGGGCATGTTTCTGTTCCATAGGAAGGGGTGGGGGGCAAGTATATACTTGGGAATCTAGGTATATGCTTGATGTTTCCCTCAGTGGCTTTGTAGGATTAGCATTCTAATACATGCAAATTTGTTACAATAATGCCCCTTTAAGATCTGCAGTGTAGCTGAAAACATGGGTTGATAGTTATTCCTGACACTGTCCCATAAACCTCGGGGTATATTTGAGAGTTTCATTTACAGTAAGGTTACTACTAGCCTTGTGGATAGCATTCCTCCTTTTTCCTATATGTAGTATTAACAATATTGACCCATTTTATTGTGCTTGTCTATCCAATGCTATAATAAACTACAGATTCATTATTTTCTGAGCTTACTGCATCTATTTTGACCCATATTAATAACATGATGAGAGTGAACTTTGAAGATTTCAGTCAGTGTGAACGAGCATTGAGATAAAGCCTTCCAAATTCATGATTCATCAGGCAAGAGAGACATTGGTGTTAGGCAAATTCAAAGCTAATAAAATTCTTCCTCTGATGGAATATACTCCTTGTTGGGAGATGATAAGTGCTTTAAAATAGAATTCTTGGCAATGTTTATATATTCTTTGAAGAAATATGATTTCAGGACCACAGAGTTTGGAATATAACACGAGCGATGATCAGTAGTTGGAAGTGTCCACCTGTGCAATAGTATATAAAGGGAAAATGCCATGATGATGACTTTTTAGCATCCTTTTAATCTAAAACTATCTGAAACTTACTGAGAAAAAATGAAGACAATAAAAATGATGATGATGATGCTATTGAGATGAACAATAATAATACTAACTCATATTTTCTAGAATAAGAGTTTTTCATGCACTTTTCAGACTTTATTTCATTTTATGACCTGTGATCTGAGTGTTATTTTCATTATTCCCATTTTACAAATGAGGAAACTGAGGATCAGAGAGGTGAAGATACTTTCCAGTGGTCACAAAGGTAGTGACAAAGACAATATTTGAAACTTGATCTTCTTTACTTTAAGTTCAATATTCTATCCACTACACCAAGTGATTGGTGAAATTACTCAAGTAATTGTTGAGAAATGGGATGCCATACAATTGGAATGTGGGCCTTCTGGGGACCTTCTGGAACTAAAGATAGCTTTCATAACTGCATCCTTTATGTCACATTCAGAATCATATTGCCCATTCTTTATGGAGACAGATGCTGTGGGCATGACTCTTGTAACAAGAAGAGGAATCAGGTCAGAGCCCCAGTGCTTAGTGCTGGCCAATTACATAGTACTACATCCTATTGATATCAGTGGAAAGGAGTTTCATCACATTAGTGACCTTTTTTTTCTCAAGTATTCTTGTCAATACCCCTCTCAATATGTTATCTTCTACCATTTTGGAAAGGGAGGTGTGGAATAGAACCATCCTAACTCATTTGACTCTAATGGGTATAATAAGCGCCTAGAAAGAGTAGATGAGCCAGGCTTACTGAGATGATGGTTTTCTTTTATCATAGGATAGGACCTCCTTGAACTAAAACCAATCTATACCATGGAAAAAGGAGGCTCCTATCTCCATTGGTCTTTAGACCTCTTAGAGATTGAACTATGGAAAAATAAATATAGCCTTCTATTTGAGGGGGGTGTTAGGGTACAAGAAAACTTGGATGCAGTCTTGATTATATCAGGAAGGACAAGTTCTCTTTTAGACACAAGGTGGAGAATTGGGGAACAGTTCTGGAATATGGTATATAATCAGATGACTAAAAGTAGTAGGTGTAGCTTTAACAATTGCTATTCAGTGACATAGAAAGAGAAAGAATGAGTGGAATGCTTAGCTGCTGAAGAAGCAGAGGCACCCGGAATGGAGCTACTCAGTGTCAAAGGCTTCCTGAGATAAGATCTGGAAGGCACATCAGCCAGAACTGTGCATATGATACACACATACAATATACATACATACATACACAGATATGTACATACACACATATCCTTTTTTTTTCTTTCTCACTAATCCTTTTGATTGCACTGAAATCTTCAGTATATAGAGGCTCCATCTCCCTCTCCTCTGAAGGGACAGGAACACCAACAGGACAGTTTCTGTATTGATTTCTGAACCACTGGGAGAGATATCACAAAGGAACATGAATGGAAGAGAATGGTGATAGTGTTATCAAAGCCCGTCAAACTGAAGGAGAGATAAAAAAAAAATAGGCATGATATTCAGATCCAGGACTGTGAAATCTCTGAGTTTTTAACATCCATAGGAAGTCTTGTGTGGCACTACTTCCTGCATCTTGGAAAAAGTCCTGATAGAACAACTCACAGAAAAAAGTTCACTTCAATTTTTACAAGCCTTACATTCATTAATTCAATTTTCCCTCTAAATTAATGCCAACAACATTATTATTATTATTACTATTCTGTCTTTAGGTAACTGCAAACAATTTTGAGATCCTATTATGTCACCCATTTTTTTGTTAAGCATTAGCATATGTGCATCAATTAAATATATTAATTATAACATGGAATCTCTGAGGCCTAGAGCCACAAGTCTGCAACTTTTAGAGCCAAGAACATTCTGTCTCTAGGTCTTGAATAGTTCTGGACCACACAGCTTTTCTATAGACAGAGTCAATGGAGGACAAGAAAATTCTAATATTTTATTATTCTAGCAATTGCCTTGAGTGCTGTTGTAGCCATCTTCTGGTCAGTCCTGTGTCCTTGGCACCTATAAATATTGATGAGCTAACTCTAATGCTTCTGTGGATATGGAGAACAATTTTAAAACAATTGCTCTATCCCTGTGCCTGTTCAATTTGCACATTAAAATAGTTCATGTTTTGAATGAAGCAGGGCAGAAAATTGAGATTATTGTCCTTATTAGGGTTAGTAGCTGTCACTCCTAAAGTTCTGTTTTAAACTGCCATAAATAACATGGGAGCAAGGATGATAGATTTGATTTCAGAAGACCCGAGTTCAAATTTCTGTTCCAACACTTACTTAATTCTTTGATTTTGGGTAGGTCACTTTAATTTTCTGAGTGTTTGTTCTTTCATCTGTAATATGGACATCATGACACTTGCATTACCTACCTTATTGGGTAATTGGAAAAATACTCTTAGTCCCTATGATAAGATGAGCTGTGATTATATTGAATCTGCCACCTAAAAATGTGGGTGATCTGGACACATCATTTCATATCAAAGAACCTCAGGGTTTCTTTTTTTTTTAAATGTGGAAAATGAAGGGGCTGGATTAAATAATTTATATGTCTCTTCCAGATCTAAATTCAATATGTATAGGCAAAGAACAGCTTACAGATGAATGATAAGAGATAGAATTTATATAGGATTTTAACGTTTGTAAAATACTTTACAAATAGGATCTCATTTGATTCTCACAACAACCCTGTGAAGCAGGTGTTATTATTTCTTCCATTTTACAGATGAAGAAACTGATGCTGAGAAGTTAAACAACTTGCCCTGGGCCTACAACTAAAGTATGTCTGAAGCAGGATTTGAATTCGGGTAAGGACTTTTTATCTCCAATTCCAACATTCTAAGTACTAAACTATCTAGCTGCCTCATTCAATGAGAGAGAAACTTAAACTTTACTTCATTTCCCTAAGCCCACAGCAAATTAAGACTGAACCAGAAAGTCCAGCTCTCCCAACTTTTTATTCCAGGAATTTCATGACAATTCCAATAACATCTTTGGATTTTCAACCAACTCTCTGATCTAAGAAACTGATTTTCAGTGTTGTATTCTATTGGAGCAATAGGTGGAAAGCTCTTGGATTGAGAGTCAGAGGACCTAGTTCAATTCTAGTGCTTAGCAATGACTAACTTTATAATTGTGGATGCAACTTTATCAAAACTTTTAGTGATCTTATGTCTGAAGTGGCAATATTAATACTTTTTCACTTTGTAACCTATAATTATTGTAATGAAAGCACATTATAAACTATCAAGCATTAAAAAATAAGAATTATACCCCAGGCTAGGTGTCTCTACTGGCTGAAAGATTCAGATCATCAAATAAATTCTACTGCCTTGTCTACCAATCCTGTGGAAGACGCAGTTCATATTAAAAGCAACTCATGTATCAGTTGGATTCGATCATTCTAGTCAGACTGCTATTTCACTGTAACATTAATGACTTGATGACAAAAAGACAGATAAGCACTGTCCAAGTATTGTAGCTTTCATTTGGATCTCTATCTTGGCTTTCATCTCTTCATCATAGCGAAAGTGAATTAGTTTCAGGAAAAGCGGAGAAAACTAAGTGATTTTGGAATATACCGAAAGCTTCTGAGCCAAAAAGGCTTAGTCATTGTAAGAAGGTCAATGATTATTTCTACTTAGATGAGTCCAAAATCTATAAATTCAGTAATAGTCTCCAGTCAGAACTTGAGTTATTCATTGCCAGCTGCTTGTTGGATATCTGATCATATGTGCCCTCTCATCAGCTCCAACAGAGAATGCCCCAAATGAACTCATCATCTTCAGGACAATGTTTCTTCTGACTCTCTACCTTGGCCCTTTCTCAGGCCCAGGATGCTTTCCACAGCTCTACCTCTGGAGATTTCTGGTTCATTTCAAGGTTCAATTCAAGTTCCACCACCTGCTCTAATTCTCCCATGATGGCTCAGTTGTTAGTTCTTTCCCAATGAAACTATTTTATATTTATCTTATATAAATGAATAAATACATTTTCAAGTTTTTGTATTTTTTTATATAGGCACATATTATTTTGTCCCCAGGAGAATCCAAGCTCTTTGAAAACAGATGCTACTTTTTTTTTTTATCAGCAGAGTCTACGATACTGTCTGGCATGCAACAGGCATTGAATAAAAATTTTTTAAAATTGTAGTGCATTTTCTTCTAGACCTACATTTTCTTTAAATGCTCTCATTAACTTAGATGAAATCACCATCTTTCCAGTCACTTAGGTCCTCAATCTCAGAGTTATACTAGTCATTCATCTTTTTCTATCTCCAGACTTTATTGTTAGTTGATTTATTACAATTCTAACTCTAATATATAATTTATATCTGTCCACTTCTTTATCTGGAAATATTGGGAGCTCAGAAAAAGACCTAATACCACCCTAATGAGCACCAAAGGAACTAGAGTCAGGAGTAAGCTACATGTGTGAGATACCTTCAGAGTGTGCCTCTTCATTTACCATCTTAAACAGAGGTACAGAATTGTTTCTCAAACAGAGTTCTCTGTTTGAATTTAGAGAAATACCTAATGACCCAGACCTGTGGCTTCAACTCTCTTATACCACCATTCCATGATCTACTCTGGTTATAGTTATGCTACTCTCCATCATCATAGGACCATGTAAGGTAAGCTTCCAACTGTTATATGCGACTAAGAAATTCCTACTTTCTGTTCTCCTAATGCTAGTGATTCATATTCATCTTCTCTTGGGATTAAAAACCAATTCCATGGATATTTATCTTCCTTCACTTCAATTCTACCAGGTCCCAGTTCACTTTCTTCTATTCCCTTAATTTCCATTCTCATCTGGTACACAAACTCAAATTGATAACACATTTTCTGTCATCATTATTCTTTCTTTTTGACATTATTTCTATTTGCATATATCAAAAACCAACTTTTTCTGAAAGATCCTATATCCTGGGGCATCCTCCAATCCAACTTTTACCCTATCTTTTGCCTTCATTATACATGTATCACATAATATGTATATTATGTATATTATATTTCCTTTACTTCTACAAACTTCTCTATTTCTGCTTATGATGTCAACACCCTTCAAGTCATCAAGAATCATGTTTGACTCCTACTCCTCCTTTAATCTCATAGCTAATCTAAGTCATATCTCCTAATAAATGTCAAGCTCCACAACATCTCTCAAATCTGTTCCTATCTTGCCATTCATGTATCCATCATTGGGCCTTTATGCCATTTTATCTAAAATTCTAGATCTATCTAAGACTCTCTTAATTGATTGCTGTGCTACTTTAGTATTTCTAATTCATCTTTTACATCAGTGGTTCTCAACCTGTGAGTTATGTTCAGTTTGTCACAATGAAAATACAACCTGCATATCAGATATTTACCTTATGATTCATGATAGTAGCAAAATTACAGTTATGAAGTAGCAAAGAAAATAATTTTATGTTTGGGGGTCACCACAACATGAGGAACTGTATTAAAGGGTTGCAGCATTAGGAAGGTTGAGAACCACTGTTTTACATAGTTGCCAAAATAATATTCTTAATGCACAGGGCTGTCCACATCAAATTTCTGCTCGAAGTCCTTCAGGAACCAAAGAACTGGCAACAAGTTGATGTCCATTGATTGGGGAATGTCTAAAATATTAGTACAGAACTATAAAAAATATTATATTTTAAGAAATTCTTAATATTAAGACTATAGAGAAGCATGAGAAGATTTATATGAAATGAATGTTTTATAGATTTCCAGAATTAGAAAAACAATATACATGATGCTAACTATAAAAATGGAAAAAGCAGGAACCAAAATAAAACTGAATGCTGTGTAATTATTATGACATTTTGGCTCTGAAAAAGGGATGAGAAAATTCTCTCTCATTTCTTTGCAGAAATGGGGGAGGGGAGGAAACTGTGGGTATGATACATTGCATATCAGAATCAGTCGATGTATTTTTAGTTTTACTGAATTGCTTTTTTCTCTTTGTTATTTTTATTCTTTGTTGCAGGGATGGTTCTGCAAGTAGGGGAGGGATATCTTGGAAATTAAAGTGATGTAAAAACAGAAGATATAATTTCCCAGCCTCAGGAGATGGAAAACTAGGAATTTTCCTGATCCTTATAACTGTTGGAATCTCTCCAAAGTAGGAATTATGTATAGCAGATAAAGAAATTTCATCTCCTTCCACAAATCTGTTACAAAGAAGCTTAACAATGTAACAACCCAATAAATCAGTAAAAAAAAAAGGCTAATCCCTAATTCCTAATGAACTTACTCAGCCATTCCCTCTCCTGTTGACCAGTACATTTTGGAAGGGCAAGTAAATGAACTGTCTGCTTCTATCCCCTACCCCACTATGGAGAAAGATGGAATTATGCTTTGCTTTGGAGGACAATATGTTAGCATGCTGAGTTACAGTGATCAGCCAAAGAACTGAGGACCACAGGAAACTGGGACCAGGACTCAAACATGTGGTGGGCTCCACAAGACCCAGAAGAAATGAAAATGACTAACATTCGGATGAGGCCAGTTCTGTCCCCTAGAAGTCACTTGGGGGCAGAGAATAATTTAAATCAAAACTATATTCACTAGAATGAGAAGAAACTAAGAAAGCTTAAAGGTTTATACCCTGATGAAATCATCACTAAAAAAAAAAAAGAAGCTAGAGGGTGTGCAATAGGAGAATAGAAGAAAAAAAGACTGAAATCACCAAAGTTCTCAAGAAGAGGAAAATTCAGTTAAAGATCTTAAATATAAGCAGATAAAAAAGTTATTAATGGAAAGAATTATGACCTGCAGATTAGTCTAAGTATCACTAGATAAATATTTCAGGAAAAAGGAAAAAGTAAACACTTATGAAGCAGAGGATTTTGTGTATTCTCAAGAGAGAATGGAACCACAGAAAGATCCTCCTGAATGACTCAAGAGAGAATTAAGAATTATCAAAGCAGAATTAATGGATTGTATAATAGACATAATTGGCAGAATAGAAAAACTTGAATCTACGATGGTAATCCTCACCAAAGAAACAAAAGAGAGATCTGGTTGGAAATGCAGATACACAGAAATTTTTCAAAAGAGGACCAATGATATCATGAGGGTGATGTCTTGCCCATGAATTGGATTTAAGTGAGGCACAATTGTACAAAGTTGTCACTCTCACTCTTTCTTTGAGAGTCATTGAAGTCCAGTAGTAGGACAAAAATCAAAATGATTGATGATGGCCTGAGATGCAGTAGTATGACCTTGGAGTCTTCAATGACTGAGCAAGCTTTATGTATCCTATTGTATCTACTTCAGCTGCCTTCATGGTCATTGGAGCAAATTGTTCTCAACCACCTATTCCACCAGGGCAGTAGTTCTCAACCTGTGGGTCATGACCCCTTTGGGGGGGGGGTCAAATGATCCTGTCACAGGGGTCACAGGGGTCGCCTAAGACCATCAGAAAACACATATTTCTGATGGTCTTAGGAACCAAGACACCACTCCTCTATCCATCTCCAGGCGGGTCTGCCCACATGCAGATATGCCCACATACTAGTATTAAAGGGTCGCGCATTAGGAAGGTTGAGTTAGTGGAATGCTTGCTTGCTGTAGACACCGCGAACCTCATTGTCTGCTTTAAGGCCTATCAGTTCCCCTTAACCACGTTTAGCTTGTCTACCAAGACATTTTTATTGGGATGTGTCCTAAGGACAGTATGGAAGAAGAGGAGCAAAAATCTAAGAAATCTAAAGAAAACATAATCACTATCTAAGCAAAATATATTGATTTCTAAGTCAGGATTCACAGAGATATCTTAAAGATTATAGATCTACCAGAAGAAAATGACTAGTCAAAAAGGCTTAAACACTGTAATGCAAGAAATAATTCAAGGAAACATCTCAGAACTTCTAATCACAGAAGCACCAGTCAAAAAAATGCACAGATCTTGCCCAGGAAAAACAACAACAACATTTCTGGTGCAAAATCCAAGACAAATTGCCATTAAATTGAATAATTCAAGTGACAAGCAACAAATTCTGTAAGTAATCAGAATAAAGATCTTTAAATGTAAAGTAAACAAAATTCAGATGACGGAAGACCATTTGTTCCCAGCAGAAAATGTAAGAGAAAATAAAATAATGTACTTCACAGAGCAAAGAAGCCCAAGATGAAATCTAAAATGACATACAATGAAAAATTAGCATAAGCAGCAATGAAAAATGTGTTATTCAATTTGCAAAAAAAAAAAAAGAAGCATTTGAAGCATTTATACAAAAGAAAATGGGACCTGAGCAGATTATTTACTTTGGAAACAGTCTAAACGACAGAAATACAAGAAAGGTAAGCCAATATACTAATAAAGGAAGGAAAAAACAACAAATTACTCTAAAAAAAGATAAAGAGACCTATAAAATTAAAACAAGAACAAGAACAACAAAAACAAATAATGACAGAGGGAACTTTGAGACATTTCATTCTAAAAAGTCCACAAGGAAAACAAGGTGTAAGCGAAATGTAAATAAAAGGCATAATGGTGGAGGAATTCATTTGAAATACCGTGGATTAAAGCTCACAACATCCTGTCTACAGAGGACTCAAAGTTATCTCGTGTGACTAAATTGCTGAATGAGAGAACACATAAAGTGGTACAGAAGGAGAAGTATGACATATTCTCATGAAGTCAGCATTAAACAATGATGGGAAAATAACTCTTGTAGTGTCTCAGAAAGAAGAATGACAACAGGGGAATGGATGTGGTAGGAAAAGGAGGAATTAAATAGGGGAAAGGAAAGGGGATGATCTCAATTAGTGTTGAGAGGAGTGGTGAGAGGAGGGAACACTGATGAATAGAAGAATGGGGACAGAGGGATATTATATAATAGGAGACCTCATAATAGGTATAATTTTTAGATATTGTTGATTAGTGAGGCCATGACTTCTGAGAGAGTATTGTCCCTCCCTCCATAGACAGAATCCATGCAAAGCATTATGATGGGTTAGGCAAGCAGTAGTAATTACAAGCAGTAATGAATCAGGGACATAGAGTCCTACTAGGAGGCAATAATTTTCCCTTCTCTATTTAATTCATATCTATCTATCTTTATATATACATATGTGTGTGTGTGTGTGTTTATGTATGTATGTATGTATGTATGCATAATAGAATGCATAGAGTACTAGATCTAGAGTCAAGAAAATGCAAATTAATCCTCAGACATGAGATGAGTAATCCTGGGAAAGTCACTTAACCTTTATTTGCTTCAGTTTCCTCAAATGTAGAATGGGTATAATAATAGCACCTATTTCTTAGAATTCTTGTGAGGATCAAATGAGATAATAGTTGTTAAAAAAAAAGTACTTAGCCCAATGCCTGACATATTGTAGACCCTATATAAATGTTTATTCCCTCCTTTTGCCTTCCTCCAGTAATTGATATTTCCAATAATAAGATATGGCAGAAAAGGAAATACCATAGAAACTAATTTGAAGAGACAATTCAAAACAGATATATTAAAAGCTTTAATTCCATGAAGAATGTAAAGGTCAAAGAAAGAGAATAAAGAGGCATAAATAAGTGTAAGGAACATTATTTTTAAAAAAGGTGCAAAAAAGAAATGGAAGAGAAAGAAAGGAAAATGACAGAAATAAACCCTTTTTTTAAAGAAAAAAGGAATAGAAAATGAAATAAAATAATAAATAAAGCAGTTTGAAGTAGAGGAGAGAGGGGAAGATTTTACTTAACCACTGAGGGAGGAAGAATTAGAAATCCAGATAAAAAAAGCAAGAAAGTATAATAAGGAATTAAGACGCTTAAGCAAAATTCTTAAAGTAGGGAAATGGATGACAGAAGAGGGGTAGCTTGAGGGTCAGGGGAAATGAGTCAGTGGGAATAGAGTTACTTTAAAGTAGATAAGGCAAAAATAGCTAAAGAGATAAAGTAATGACTTTACAGAGGAATGGGAACAAAAAGATATTCTATTTCAGGGAAAGGACCTATTTTTGACCAATAGAAGAAAATGTAAACCTAACTCTCATAACTTTAAATGTGAAAGAATTAAGCAATCCAATAAAATGAAAAAGAGGGGTAGATTGAATAAGAAAATAACACCCCACAATATGTTGCTTATAAAAAACAACTCCCAGAAATAAAACCATAAATTTGCAGGATCGGCATGAAGTGCTAGAACAAAATTTTCTATGCATCAGATAATTTTTAAAAAAAAGGCTTTTGAACACTCAGTTTATAAATGAACCATGAGTTCAAATGGGCTCCAATGGGAAATCTGATTCTGTAATTTTTTCTTCAGTGAAGATAATTGTTCTTTGTTCCCAAATTTGTAAAGCCAGAGAGGAATATATAAACCTGTAGCTATGAATTTTTTTAACTGAGATGAGAAGTAGAAAAAACCTAAACAAAACACCCAAAAACCTCACCCTCAAATCAACTTTTAGAGGCAAATTCAGATGGGGGGATCCCTTTAGACACAGTGATGCTGCTTGCTTCTGGAGAGGCTATCACCTGAGAAGAGGCAGGAGTGAGTATAGAAGTACCATGTGGTAGCTTCTCATTTCAATTTTTTTTTCTTTTAGAAATACTTATTTTTATTTTTAGTTTACAACATTCATTTCCACAAGGATTTAAGTTACAAATATCCTCCCTCTCTTTCCCCTACTCCCAGCCCAAAACAGTGATCTCACTGAATACCCCCTCCCTGAATCTGCTCTCTCTCTTATATCCTCCCCCATCCCTCCCTTAACTTTCTAGTAGTGCAAGATGGATCTCTATTCCCCACTGCCTCTATATCTTATTTCCCAGCTCCATGTAAAAAAAATAATAATATTTTTTAAACCTTTGATTTTAAAACTTTGAATTCCAGATTTTTCCCTTCTTCACTCATCACTCACCCTTACTGGGAAGATAAGCAATTCAATATAGGTTGTACATGTGTAGTTATACAAAACATTTCCATAGTGGATATATTGTGAAAGACTGACTATATTTCCCTCCATCCTATGCTGTCCCCCACTTGCTCTATTTTTCTACTTTTACCTTGTACCTTTACAAAAGTGTGTGCTTATAACTACCCTCCCCCCCAATCTGCCCTCCCTTTTATCATCCCCCCTCTTATCCCTTACCCCCTACTTTCCTGTAGGTTAAGATACCCAATTTAGTGTGTATGTTATTCCCTCCTTAAGCCAAATTCAATGAGAGTAAGGTTGACTCATTCCCTTTTGTCTTCCTGTTCTTCCTCCCCATTGTGACAGTTTTCCCTTGCCCCTTTTATATGAGATAATTTGCCCTATTCTGTCTCTCCCTATCTCCTCTCATTAGATTCCTCTCTCACCTCTTAAGTTTATTTTTAAAATATCATCCCTTCCTATTCAATTGATCCTGTGCCCTCTGTCTATGTGTACCCATATATACACACACTCACATATGTATTCATATGCTCCTTCAATATAAGCAGATACATATGTATACCTATATATACATATATATTATACACACACACACACACACATTTATATTCCCTTCAACTGTCTTCATACTGAGAAAAGTTTCATAACATACAATTATCATTTTTCCATGTAGGCATGTAAATAGTTCAACTTTGATAAGTTCTTTATGATTTCTTTTCTCTGTTTACCTTCTCATGCTTCTCTTGCTTCTTGTATTTGAATGTCAAATTTTCTATTCAACTCTTGTTTTTTCATCAAGAATACTTGAAAGTCCTCTATTTCATTGAATGACCATATATTCCATTGAAACATTATGCTCATTTTTGCTGGGTAGATGATTCTTGGTTTTAATCTTAGCTCCTTTAACCTCTGGAATATCTTATTCCAAGCCCTTCAATCTCTTAACGTAGAAGCTGCTAGATCCTGTGTTATCCTGATTGTGTTTACACAATATTCAAATTGTTTCTTCTTGGCAGCTTGTAATATTTTCTCCTTGATCTGGGAACTCTAGAACCTGGCTATAACATTCCTAGGAGTTTAATTTTTGGGATATTTGCCAGGTTGTTGACTCTCTTATCATGATTTTCTTGCATCATTCTCATTTCTCTTCCCAATTTTTTTCCTCCACTTCTCTTACTTGCTTTTCAGAATTCTTCTTGAATTCCTCTATGGCCTGTAACCAGTTCATAGTTTGTTTTGGAAGCTTTTGGTGTCTTCCTCCCATTCCATGGTTTGATCCTTTTTGTCCCCAAAAAGAAGCTAAGGTTTGATGGCTGTGCTTGCTTTGTTTTCTTTGCTTGCTCACATTGCCACTCAATTACTTGACTTTTGAGCTTTTCGCCACAGTAGAATTCTGCTTCCAGAGAGGAAAGCTTTGTCCCAAATATTTGGGATTTTCAGAGCTGCCAGAGCTATTAGTTGGGTGCTCCCTCTGCAGCCCCCCTCCTCCACTCTGGCTCATTGCTCACACATCCCAAGACAGCAATTCAGATCCAGGCAGGTTGAGGCAAGAGTGATTAACCTCTGAATGGTGGCTGGATCTCCCTACAATCTTTAGGCCAGGAACTCTGAAGCAGCTACAGGGATGTGGCTGCATGACCACTTCATCTCCACCACTTCTCATTCTAGGAGCAGGGGCTGAACCTCTCTCCATGCCCCGCTCCAGTTCCAACAGAGTTCTTAATGGACCTTTTACTTTATCTTTGGCATTTATGGGTTGATAATTCTGGAAACTGCCACAGCTGCTGGTGATCCATTCTCCTGAGGCCCACAAGGGCCACCCTATGGCTAAAACCATGGCTCACATGGGGCTGGGCTTGGCTCCTAGTGTGTGCTGTGATGAACCCTTCAAGTCCCCCTGCCAGGCTGTCTTCAGTGGGAGATTTGTTTCTGTCTGTCACTTTGTGGGTTCAGTAGCTCTAAAATTTGTTTAGAGTCATTTTTTATAGGTATTTGAGGTGGTTATAGGGCAGCTCATGGAGTTTTCCTGCTTCTATGCCACCATCTTGGCTCTGCCCTCTCATTTCAACTTTTCTTGTTAACTAAGTATTACATCAGTGGTTTCTAGGTCATTGAAAGTCTGCAAATTCTATGAATGCTTTCTAAGTTTTTGAGCCTTTAGGCAAAGCTCTGTTCAACACACCCTAGTTACAATTCCAGGTAAATGATCTGGGAAGGAGTTGTCTTCTTAAGCAGATATAGCAGTTTAGAGTTAAAGCACTACTTTTGTTCCATATAATGGCAACAACATAATAAAAAACAATAATAATAATATTAGCAAACATTTATATAGCACTAACTATGTTTCAGGTACCATGCTAAGCACTTTACAATTTTTATCCCTTTTGATCCTTCTAACCCTGGTAGGTAGATGCTATTAGTATGTCCATTTCACAGATGAAGAAACTGAGGCAAACAGAATTAAATAATTTTTCCAAGGTCACACAGTCTTTAAGAGCTGCATTTTAGAATATACTTTACACCAAAAACCATAAATGGGAACAAGCTACAGCTGACACTATGACACACAATGATCTAAACAGAATTTTATGGACCAGCCTGGAAATCCAGCCAACATTTACAATATTTCCTGTTTAGTCCTCTTCAAAAATGACAATAGTAATAGTGTTGATAGCTTCTATACCTCATTCAATTTTGCTATATAAGGCAAACTATAATGATCTGTTCCTCCCAACAAATCAGGTGTAAATTAATATGAATTTTGCTGGGGCCAGAATAATCAGGGTGTATAAACAAGTTATATAGGTGCTCATGTTCTATGCTAATCCTTCTCTGAGAAAAGATAATGCTTAGAGAGATGAATGCCTAGACACATGAATCCTTGGAGGGAACTGCTTATTTAGCATGGCAAATTGGAAGTCCCAGAATGACAAAACTGGGCTGAGATAAGGAAGAATGGATTTTTTTTTGGTAAGAAACCAATGTTTATTTCCCATCAGCATTTTCTAACACTATTAGAGCATCTGGGTTTTAAGACCCCTCTGTGGTAGTTCCTACCCACTCAGTGGCCTAAGAAGTAGGAGCCATAGACCAATCCTCAGTAACTAACTGAGCACTCTAATCTTCAGTATGGAACTGTTGAATGGGCACAGATGTCACCTGTACTCCCTTGGACCAATCAGCCACCTCTGGTTGAGTAGCCATGAATTCTGGGGCCAGTGCAGTCCATTCACCCTCAAACTCCTCCTTTGTCACTGTCTTCTCAGCTGGGGCCTGCTCTTCCTTGTCAATCTCCTGTAGAAGTAAAGATCAGGCATAACCTCCGATGGGTGTTCCCAGGAGATGGTACCACGCATCTGTAGGATTTCATGGGCCAGCATCCACCACATCTGACCCACTAAGTGAGCTCCCTTGTTGTTACATGGAATGGCAATGTCCACATAGAGAAGTAGGGAATCTGTACTACACAGTGCAGTGGTTGGGAGGTTAACATATGATGCTTTAATCAGAAGCTGGTGATCTGCCCAAGGATCAGTGACCACCAAGAGGCGAGGCTCCCTGAAAGCTGCCTGGATCTGGTTAGTGAAGGTGCCTGGTGTGAAACATCCATCAATAGATGTGGCACCAGTAGTAACAGCAAATTTCAGAACAGCTGGCTGGCCAGTGTTCCTGGATGAGATGACACTAACATCGCCTGCATTTTCAATGGCACGAGCTGCCAGCAGAAGCTTTTCCCAAGTTTTCTTCAAATTAATTATATAGATGCCATCACTCTTTCTTTTGTAGATATATTGTTCCATCTGGAAATCCAAATTGGTGCCACCCAAATGAGTTCCTGCAACAAGAGATTTGAGGACATCCTCATTCTTCATCTGCAAGACCTCTAGGACTCTGGACATTGTGAAAGTTTCCCTTTAAAGTTTTGACAGAAGCCAAGAACAAGGCTGGATGGAACCCTCTTCAGGGCAGCACAGAAAAAGTGACAAAGGAATTTTGAAAGATCTTTTGGAGAAACTGCAAATGAGAAAGGGTTCAAAAAGGTCCTTGAGTAAGGGAAGCTCAGGAAAAATGATTAGAGTATTAATTAGAAATTTTGGTGCCAGGAGCTAATGGTTTCTATTGTTGTTGTTTTGGGGGATGATAAAAAAAAACAGAGATAGTTGATTCTGGTCAGACCCATACTGGTAGTGTGTATTCAAAATAGGAGAGAGTGTGACTTGTCTTTGGGAGAATCTAACCTCAGAATCCTCTAGCATGATAGAAGTTTCAGGAAAAATACCTGATAGTAGAGAAAAAATGCCAAGAAATGTAAATTATATAAGAATTTTAGAATGGAGGACCACTCCAAGGAGGAAGTACCCTCCCCAGCAAAGCCCCCGTTGACCCACTCAAGTTATGGCATTTGAAGTAATCAAGGCATTGTGTCCCTGGAAAAAAAGACTAAACAAAACAGGCTTGCTCAGGAAAATTCTGTGAACAGAATCCAGGGAACACACCAAACTGCATTTCAAGTAAGCACGTAACAAGGAGAGCAGTTTCAGCCCAGAACTAAGGCATCAAATTGGGGTTGGAGTTGGAAAGAAATTTGCTTTTACAGTGACTCAGGGAGCAAAGATCACTAAAGTTTTGTTCCAACAAAAATGAAGTTATCAATAGTGAGTGTCCTCTTCTCTTCAATCTCATACATCACACTACCTCAGTAATATTCTCCTTTTTTTTTTCTTTTTTGTTCCAGTCTTGGAAGACAACATGGTCCTTTTCCTTGCCAACATTAATCCCCTACTTGTTTCCTCCCCTTATTTCCATTTGAAAACTTGTCTTTTTCAATTATTCCTACTCTCTGCTTAAGTTTCACTATCTCCCTTTTCTTTTTTTTACTGGTTTATTCCTTACTACCTACACACGTGGCCAGATGTCCTGCCAGCACTTCAAGCTATTGTTCCATATCTCTCATTCCTGTGACTGCCAATGAGTGAACCATCAAGAAGGAAAGTGCTGTCAAAGATATCCGGCTACAAAGTTAGCTAACTGATCAGGGAGTGAACTAGGATGGGCATGGAAGTAATGACTTAAGTGTCTTGTACAAAGCAGGAGCTGAACAAATATTTACTGAAGGATTGTAAGAGTCGAGAACTACCTGATTAAAAATCTATCTGAAAACATATATAGTTTGTATTCAGAGAGTAAAACTATTCAGGTGAAATGATCCTTTAACTGAACTAGTTGTTTAGCTTCGTGAGAAGTATTATGAAATGGAAAGAGCGCTAACTTTGGAGTCAGAGGACTGGAATTCAAATCTTGCCACTGTCTTTATGAGTGACCTTGGTCAAGTTATCGACCTTTCTTGGCCTTAGTTTCCTCATTTGAAATGCGAGAGGTGCTAGACTAAAATTCCTCTAAGCTCTCTTATAGCTCTAAATCTGTGTTCTCATGTAGATGGTGTACTCAAACAAACCAGCAAACACAAAAGACGACTTCTTTGGCTAGGAAAGAAGCATTTTTCTTATTTTAGGTGGCCTTACAAATTCTATTCACAAATACGTGATTTTCTCTAAAGACCAGTGTCAAAACTCCACACCTCCAGAATGCCTCACTGTTGTCAATATTTTGTTTCTCCCAGGATTTGGGAGTTAATGTTATTAGACTATTATACATCTTCATTTTTCTTTAACAGTACCACCACCACCTCCTCCTTTTCCTTTGTCTCCTCCTTGACCTTCTCCTTCTCCTCCAACTCTTTTTCCTTTTTCAGATTTTTCCCCAAGACTGGGTCTCCCTACTTTCCCAGGCTGTAAGGGCAATGGGCACTCACAGAGCCAATTGTCTATACCTCTTGACCTGCTTTGTTTCATGCATGAGCTAAGTCAGACCATACGTGAATTAGTCTGCAACCTGGTGACCCCTCCCCCCCCTTATGGAGACTCACCATGTTTGGTGATAGACTAAACACTTTATTAGCTCAGCTTACTGCTACTCAGAACTCCTGAGTGCAAGTGATTCATTAGTCTCAGCCTTTCTGGTTTTAGAGATTACAGGAGTGCGCTATGATGCTTTGATTATTGTATACTTCATGAGTTGACTTTAATTGCTATCACATTTTTGTATAGGTATTCTTGTCTTCTCCCAGTTATATTGCAGACTCCCTGGGGTGTCAGTATACCTTTTATCTTTTTATTTTTTGCATCTTGTAGAGCACACAATCAGGATGCCATAAATGTTTAACTCAAACAGTGGCACAGTTTAGCAAGAACTTTTTGAAAGTTTTCCTTATTTACAGGAGCTAGTATAATTCTGAAAGGCTTCAGACTGACCATTGGACTTCATCAGTATCTCAGTCAATATATAGGTAGCCATGTTATAGGAATCTTATCATGGCTCCTTTAACAAGCCTTACAGATTTTCTCTTTCATTCTTATGGACCTTTTGATTGATGTCTGATGGGAATGTTTTGTGTCAGCCAATCCCAAGTCCCCATAAAATATATGCATATATATATTTACAATTCGCTGTGAATTGGCCCTGTGTCTCAATTCCATTATAAATATTTCATAACTTCCTTTGATTACACACACACTTTTCTATTTCTTGTCTTATTTTAGTAACCTCTGAGATGCCTGGATAGCTCTCTTTGGGGGTAATTTCTTTCCCATTCTCAATTTTCTTTCTCACTCTCTACCTACAATTTTATGAGGTTTTTTTCCCCCCAGAAAATTGCTTCTCTGTGGAAGATCCTGCTATCTTGGGCAAAATGGTCAGGCAGCAGAAACTGCAATCTGGCCCTTTCTGAGGGGAGATCTAATTACCCAGCTGGAGCTAGAGAATACAAACATTTTCATTCTGGACAGCGCTTATCTATTTTTTGCAAGTGCATCACTTTAGAAAGCTACTTGCTCAGCTAATCTGTAACTGTCATGGAAATATAATTTTTCCCTCCTCCAAACCAATAACAGGCACCTGGTATGACTGGCTTATGCACCCATGCATTCAAGTATAGCTGTTTCCATGGAAACTCATCAAGCTGTTGTGCAATGTTTCAAGCATCCTACCACTTTCCTCTCTTTCTGCCTCTCCATCTTTTTCATGCACTTGCATGTGGAGTGGAACATTTTCAGCAACATTTTCCTGATATTTGTTTTCCCTTTCCTTGGTTCTTTCAAAACACAGTATGTTACAGCAGAAAGGTATAGCATTGCATTTGTAGTAAGAGGATACCAGCTTCAAAATTTTGTTTCTGCCACTTGGGTATGACCTTGGCTAAGTCATTAATCTCCATGGGAATTAGTTGCTAAGCTTTTATTTTTTTAATCTGTAAAAATAAAGGATTGGAAGAGATAATTTTCAAGACCGCTCCTGGTTTAAGTAAAGTCTTGCTTTCAAAATCTTGGTCTCCTCTAAAGCACATTCATCCAGTATAGCTGTACATATTTCTTTTAGTAAAATGTTTAGAAAAAGAAAAGGTGATTAAATGAAAATGAAACACAACCAGCCAATCAGAATTGTTTCTCTCTAAATGAGGATTTTTTCAGAGTAAAAAAATTCCACTGTCTGCAGAAACAGGATGTATGCTTTCATTAGCAACCCCACTTTCCTCTGGTGAGTTTACATATTAGGAGAGAACAAATAAATTTTGAAAAGAGGTCAAATATAGTAAAACCTCAATTATTGGGATGTAGGACTTCTAGTAACCTCAGTTATTAGGACAATGCTTAGTCTAGAAGTAAATGAAAAATCATCTTAGCAAAGTGCTTAACTTGCTCCATACCTTTTGACCTAGGGACCCCCCATTTTTTTTGTTTTTTTTTTGTCATATAGTCTAAGAAGTTAAAGACAGAAAGAGAGGTTCCACATACATCAAAATATTCAAAGTATCAGTTTTATAGAAACAAAGAACTGTGAAAAAAAGTCAATGCTTATTGATTGGGGAAAGATTCAACATGCATATAATGGACTTTTATTTTTGCTTTGAGAAATTATGAATTATGAAAAATTCAGGGAAGATGCATGATCTGATGCAAAGTGAAATAAACAGAACCAAGAAAATCGTAACAATTTAACCAAAGATCAAAAAATGAAGTTGAATGAGGTGTAATTATGATTATGAAGCTATTAAACAAGAAGAAAAGGGGAAAAAACAACATCTGTCTTCTTCCTTTGCAGAGGTGGTGGGATTCTGGTCACGAACTGCTTCACGTAACAATCTTTCAGACTGGGTTGATATATCGCTTAGTTTGCTGAACTGTCTTTCTTTTTTAAAATTTATTTTTATTTATTATTTAGTTTTTTGCTTTCTGGAGTGGGGAAGGTAGGGCAATTGCGGTTAAGTGACTTGCCCAAGGTCACAGGACTAATAAGTGTTAAGTGTCTGAGGTCAAATTCAAACTCAGGTCCTCCTGACTCCAGGACCATTGCTCTATTCACTGTGCCACCTAGCCACTCCTGTCCTTCTTTTTTTTTTTTAAGTTAAAGTGCTGTAGGGAGGGAAAGGTGGAGGAACTATTTGGGATTTACGGTGATTAGATTGCTTATACATTAGCAATCTAAATGATAAACAAAAAGAAACGAGGAAAATGCCTTCCACAAATTCACAAGTTCACTCTGAATGTGAGGAGCCACCTTCAGGTTCATTGATTTAGAATTGTTTGAAAATAGACCCACAGTTCAGTGTCAGAGAAAGTATCGATAGTGATGCAGGCAAAATTTTATAAAGAATCTTGAAGGATTGCACATATGAGCAGTGTTTTCATTACTTAAAAAAAAAATGAATCAACAGATACTTCCAAAGTGCTGGCTAGTTCCAGATACTGTGCTAGATAGTAAAAACCCATTTTTATCAACATCCCTCAAAATTGTAGCCTCCATGCCCGGGAATAGATCCACAACATTTCCAAAGGCACGAGAATTGTTCTATAAATGGCTCAAATATATTGAAAAATTTTGATTCAGTGGCATCCATCCCTCAGCTCTGAATAAGTTATAAAATTCAGGGGAACAGCTTGAGAGTTAAGTTCATATATTTTCATAGTCATCAAAACATTTAGAAAGATCTGCCCTCATGGTGGTATGGTTTGTAAACATTATTTTTCCTGCCAATCAGGATGAGGGTTTCAGAGATAGGTTAGGAAATACTACTTTCCAAAACAGGTATTAAATTCATGAACCTTATTACCTCTAGAGGTGAAATTCATTATGAACATGCAAACAGCTTCAAAATAAAATTATGTACTTCTAAGTGACAGATTTCTGGATGTGTTATGAAGGGAAACAAGGGCATGTGAGACTGTATCCCAAGCCTTTGAAATTCATGGCAGGCATAATGCTGTCTGACCCTGACACATCCCTTGGTGCCTCTATCAGAAACAGGGAAACTGGGACGTTTGAACTGTGGGGTCTAATCCTAAAAATCATAGAATTCAAAGCTGGGAGGACCATTAGAGATCATCTAGCCCATTCCCTACATAGAAGTGGAAGGAGATTCCCAGAGAGATTGAGGGACGTATCCAAATTCACACAGATAATGAGTAGTAGGGCCAAGACTCAATCCTACCATCTCAGGCTCAATTCCAGTACTCCATTAAGAGTATTTTTATTCTCTTGTGACCATTATAATTTTGCCCATTGTAGGATGAAAGATCTTTTCCTCTCTCTCAATGTTATGTTTCTAAGTCTAACAACTTCCTAGGATGGTTAATTCAAAGACATTGTGACAACCAGTAAGATTTTCTTTATTCAATCTTCCCCCAAAGCAGAGTCTTAACTCCTTTTTTGTCATGGCCACCTTTGACAGTCTGAGAAAATTCACAGACCTTTTTCTCAGAATAGTGTTTTTAAATAATTGAAGGAAACATCAGAGAAATAAACATCAGTTAGAGGATGGTGAAAATAATGATATATATATATATATTTTTTCCAAATACTTGTCCCATCCCCCCCCACCTGCCCGAAATCTGCCCATGAAGCCCTTAGGAGTTAGAGGATCCCATGTTAAGACTCTCTACCCTAAAGGAAGAGCAGAAGAGCAATGTGGTGCAGTTCAAAGAGTACCAGACTTATAATTGGAGGACCTGGGTTTCAGTGTTGGCTGTGATGATGCAGGTATGTCTAAGAATCCTTTCAATTCTAAAATCTATGATCCTATGAGAATCTGTGATAACATAATTAATCACTACTCAGATTTAAAATGTGTTCTTTAAAGATGAACCAGAATTTAAGAATACCTCAGAAGACTACATTTTCATATCATTTGATGTGCTTGGTCTGTCTAATGCTAAAGCAAATCTATAGATAGCAAATAGTTTATTTAAGAGTTGTTCCTATCCTTTCACATGACAGCTATAAAGCCTTTAGCGTGACTGTATCTGGCCTTGATTGCACTTGCCACAACTTAAGTGTGTTGGTCTACTTTCCTCTGAGGCCTCTCTAGCAGTGTGCATGTTGTAGTTGACAAGGTTTTTGCACTGGTATAAATATAACATTATTGTATGTTGAAGTACCCTATATGCCTCATATTGTGGTAAATACATCCTATCTACTGCTACAGTTACCATATTGATATCTGATTTCGATGCCCAAATGTTCAATGATTCCATTATCTGTTCTCTGAGAACCTTGTTTATTAGGGACTGGTAAGAACAGACAGCTTTAGAGATCCCTTCTAATTTTGGGATTTTTTTTTTACATAGTATTTTTTAAATAATATTTTATTTTTTCCCCAATTACATGTAAAAACTATTTTAACATTTTTTTGCTTCAAGCTCCAAATTTTATCCACACTCTTTCCCCTCTGCCCTCCATGAAACAGTAAACAATCTTATATAGGTTATACATGTACAATTGCGTAAAACATTTTTGACATATTATTTAAGTAATATACAGCATTTTCCCTATGGCAATATTTGAGGATGTCAACGTTGTTAGATTTCTTTTACACACAAGGAAATTAAGTCTCAGGGAGGTTAAATGACTTGCCCAAGTTTTCATAGTTCATATTTCTGGACCCTTAATCCAACTCAGCTCTTCTGCTTCCAGATTCAAAATTCTTTCCATTATATAAAGCAAAAAGTGAACAGATAATTTGATATGTTGCTTTCCTTGATGTTAATTAATGGCCTATTAGTAATTTCTTTTTTCCTATTTCTGAACCCACTCTTTAACTCAGTATGACCCTGATTACAAAGTTAGGCAATTCAATCATCACTAATTTATTATTTAAAAAGGAAAATATAATGCCTGTTTTAAAAGGCTTATAAGGGTACATTGAAATTAACAAAAGTTTAGGTATGTCTTTAACTTTCAGGACATAGCAGGAGAGAGTCAAATACATTAATCTAGGGCTGCACATCTGTTGTGTAAAGATGCCTGATTTGAGGCTGCTCAATTACTTTCCCCATTTCTACCTCCAATCAATTAGCACATTTATTGAAAGCTTCAGAAGCCAGAAAAGAAATAGTAAGTTCAGGGACAGTTAGGTGGTGCAGTGAATAGAGCACCTGCCCTGGAGTCAGGAGGACCTGAGTTCAAATACACTAAACACTTACCAGCTGTGTGACTTTGGGCAAATCACTTAACTCCAATTGCCCTGCCTCCCCCTACCTCCAAAAAAGCAAAAAAAAAAAAAAGTAAATCCAAAATTATCCTTCATGAACAGTCCATGTTTTCTTCTCTTATGTTCCTCCACAAACATTCTTCTTCAGTGAATGTTCACAAGGAATAAAACATAGAATTCAATAGTAACTATTGTTATCCCCGCAACTTGTCTCCATAAAATGAGGGCTTTTTCTCACCCATACAATGAGAAGTTTGGAGTAGATAAACTCTAAGGTCCCTTCTAGCTCTAAATCTATAATTTTATAAGGACAAATTAAAGTGACACAATAGGGCTAAGAGGGCTATGCTATGGTCCTTTTTTTTTGGAGAACAGTCTACCAAACCTATTTTAAGTGTGTTTAGAATCAAATCTTTTTAAAAAATTAACTTTTATGTTTATTTTTAGTTTACATCATTAATTTCCACAAGATTTTGAGTTACAAATTTTCTCCCCATCTTTCCCCTACCCACCACCTCAAAACAGTAAGCCCACTGTACACTCCTCCCTCAATATGTTCTCTCCTATATCCTCCCCGATCCTTCCTCCCACTTTCTGGTATGGCAAGATGGATCTGCATACCCCAGTGCCTGTATATCTTATTTCCCAGTTGCATATAAATAATAATAATAATCATGATATTTTTTTAAACATTTGATTTTAAAACTTTAAATTACAGATTCTTTTCCTTCCTCCCTCATCATCCATGCTTACTGGGAAGATAAGCAATCCAATATAGGTTGTGCATGTGAAGTTATGCAAAACATTTCCATGATGGATATATTGTGAAAGACTGACTATATTTCCTCCATCCTGTGCTGCCCCCCCTCTAGTTCTATTCTCTACTTTGCCCCTGTCACTTTTCAAAAGTGTGTGCTTCTAACTACCCTCCACCCCCAACTAGCCCTCTCCTCCATAATCCCCTTTCTCATCCCCTTCTCCCCTACCCTCCTATAGGGCAAGATACCCAATTTCCCTCCCTAAGCCAGATTCAATGAGAGTAAGGTTGGACCATTCCCTTTTGCCTTTCTGTTCATGCCCTCCATTGTAACAGTTATCCCTTGCCTCTTCTTTTTGAGATAATTTTCCCCATTCTGTCTCTCCCCATCTCCTCTCATTATATTCCTCTCTCACCTCTCAATTTCACCTTTTAAATATCATCCCTTCCTATTCAATTGATCTTGTGCCCTCTGTCTATGTATACCTGTACACATATATACATATATTCACATATGTACTTATACACATATATGCCCTCTTATATAGACATAAATGTATGTATACATACATATATGTCTATATACATATATAGATATATATACATACACATATATCTATATCTATATCTACATATATCTATATCTATGTATATATATGTAGATATATGTACACACATTTATATTCCCTTCAACTATTTTCATACTGAGAAATGTTTAATAAGCTACAATTATCATTTTTTCCACATAGGTATGTAAATAGTTCAACTTTAATAAGTTCCTCATGATTTCTTTTCCCTGTTTCCTTCTCATGCTTATCTTGCTTCTTGTATTTGAATATCAAATTTTCCATTCAACTATTTTTTTCATCAAGAATGCTTGAAAGTCCTCCACTTTGGGCGGAGCCAAGGTGGCAGCGTAGCAGCAGCAGCAACATATCACAGCTCTCACATAGCCACACCAAAATACCCATAAAATATGACTCTAAACTAATCCTAGAACTCCAAAACACACACAAATATACTTTCCACTAAAGTCAGCTTGGCTACGAGGAACCATATCAGCACTGAGAACCATGACCAGCCTGGCCTGAAGCCCTGGCTGAGCCCCAGGGTGGGCTGGATGGGAGGAGCCCAAGGTGGTGAGCGGATTAGCAGCAGCTGCAGCAGCATTCAGAGCTAGGTCAGTGGGCATTGTGAAATTGGGGGAGAAAAGCAGTCTGGCTGAAAGGCCTCCAGGGCTGGAAAGCAAAAGTCAGAGGTTTTGCACCCGCCTCCGCATTGCAGCTTCCGGGCCCCAGGCCTGCAGACTGCAGGAGGACCAAGCGATCATTCAGAGGCCGAGTGCTCTCACTTTGAGTGGCCTGGATCTGGATCGTGGTCTTGGGCTTTGGTCTTCTGGGGCTTCTTTATCCAGAGAGCCAGAAGTAAGTAGGAAAGGGACCCAGCACCTTCCTGAGGGCTATGGCAGCCAGGAGGACCCCAGCGATTTGGGACAGAGCTTTCCCTTTTGGAAGCAGAGCCCCACAGAGATTTGAAAAAAAAATCACGGACTGACCAAACATGAGTAAGAATAAGCATAAGAAGCAGGATAAGAACAGCAATCAGACCCTAGATTCCTTCTTTGAAGAAAAGAAGGACCAAGGCAGAGAGCTGCAGGAGGACAGCACAGCCAGAGCTCCCCCACCACGGGCTTCCAATAAACATGAAGATTGCCTTAAAGCTAGAGATGAGCTGAAGAAGGATTTTGAAAACCAAATAAGAGAAGTGGAAGCAAAATTGGGAAGAGAAATAAGAATGTTGTAAGCAAATCATGAAAAGAGAGTCAGCAATCGGACTGAAGAAATCAACACCCTAAAAAATAGAGTAACTCAAATGACAAAAGAGGCCCAAAAAGCCAATGAGGAGAAGAATGCCTTAAAAACTCAACTTTGTCAGATGGAGAAAGAATCTCAAAAGCACTCTGAAGAGAATAATTCTGTCA
>CM053581.1:497448941-497473482 GCA_028627135.1 Pseudochirops cupreus | reverse complement strand
TTATTATTATTATTATTATTATTATTATTATTATTATTATCATTAACTACATTCAACTGGAACTTGAGGTACACAGGCACTGTGGTTGGGAGATCCATCCTGCCTTACCAAAAAGTCAGAGGGGTGAGAGGGGAAGACATAGGAGAGAATAGATTGGGGGAGGGGGACTACACTCGGATGGCTGTTTTGGGGTGGTGGATAGGGGAAAGATGGGGAGAAAATATGTAACAAACTCTCGTGGAAATGAATGATGCAAACTAAAATATCTCATGGAAATGAATGATGTAAAATAAAATAAAGAGAGATACAAAGCTAAAAAAAAAATCCTCCTCTTCATTGAATGACCATATTTTCCCCTGAAACCTTATACTCAATTTTGCTGGGTAGGTGATTCTTGGTTTTAATCCTAGGTCCTTTGATCTCCAGAATATCATATTCCAAGCCCTTCAATTTCTTATTGTAGAAGCTGCTAGATCCTGTGTTATCCTAATTGTGTTTCCACAATATTCAAATTGTTTCTTCTTGGCAGCTTATAATATTCTCTCCTTGATCTGGGAGTTCCAGAATCTGGCTGTCACATTCCTAGGAGCTTTCTTTCTGGAATCTTTTTCAAGAGGTGATCAAGTGAATTCTTTCAATTTCTATTTTGCCCTCTGGTTCTAAAATATCAGGGCAATTTTCCTTGAGAATTTCTTGAGGAATGATTTCTAGGCTCTCTTTTTGATCATGGCTTTCAGTTTGTGCAATAATTTTTAAATTATTTCTTCTGGATCTATTTTGCAGGTCAGTGATTTTTTTAAGGAGATATTTCACATTGCCTTCTATTTTTCCATTTGTTTAGATCTGTTTAATAATATCTTGATTTCTCATAAAGTCATTTGCTTCCATTTGCTCTTTCTGAAGGAATTATTCTCTTCAGTGAGCTTTTGAAATTCTTTTTCCATCTGGCAAATTTGGCTTTTTAAGGCATTCTTCTCCTCATTGGCTTTTTGGGCCTCTTTTGACATTTGAGTTAGTCTATTTTTTATTTAAATTGTTTTTTTTTTGCTTTTTGGAGGGCAATTGAGGTTAAGTGACTTGTCCAAGGTCACACAGCTAGTTTTTTGTGTTAAGTGTCTGAGGGCAGATTTGAACTCAGGTACTCCTGACTCCAGGGTTGGTGCTCTATTCACTGTGCCACCTACCCTCCCCTTAGTCTATTTTTTAAGGTGTTATTTTCTTCAGCCAGGTTGTTGACCCTCTTTTCATGATTTTCTTATATCATTCTCATTTCTCTTCCTAATTTTTCCTCAACTTCTCTTACTTGATTTTCAAAATCCTTCTTGAACTCCTCCACAGCCTGTAACCATTTCATATTTTTCTTGGAAGCTTTTGGTGCAGGAATTCTGACAGTGTTGTCTTCCTCCCATTCCATGATTTGATCCTTTGTGTCCGCAAAAAAGGAATCTAAAGTTGGATGGCTGTGCTTGCTTTTCTTCCTTTGCTTGCTCATGTTGCCAGTCAATTACTTGACTTTTGAGCTCTTTACCACAGTAGAACTCTGCTTCCAGAGGGGAGAGCTTTGTCCCAAATTGACTGGGTTTTCTCAGCTGTGGGAGCTGTTAGGAGAGTGGTGTGTCTACCAGCCCCACGACCTTTGGCTCAGTGGTCACATACCTCAGGACCACCACCCAAGACAGCAATCCAGATCCAGGCAGGTTAACGTAAGAATACTTAGCCTCTGAATGGTCGTTTGGCCCCCCTATGATCAGTCAGCCAGGAGCTCTGAAGCAGCCATGTGGAGGCGGCTGCAGGGCCACCACTTTCTCCATTTCTTGCTCTGGGATAAGAGGCTTGATTACGTCTCTGTCTCCACCAGATCCAGCAAAATTCCATTGACCTTTTACTTTGTCTTTGGCATTTATGGGTTGATAATTCTGGAAACCACGACAGCTGCTAGTGATCCACTCTCCCAAATGCTCCAGTTGTGGCTGGTCAGGGCCACCCTAGGGCTAAAACCATGGGCTCACCTGGGGCTAGGCTGTGTCTCCAATTGTACTGTGCTGGACCCTTCCTGCCAGCCTTCTGGGCTGCCTTCAGTGGGAGATTTGTTTCTCTCTGCCACTTTGTGGTTTCTGTAGCTCTAAAATTTGTTTAGAGTCATATTTTATAGGTACTTGAGGTGGTTATGGGGGGATCCCATGGAGTTTTCCTGCTTCTATGCTGCCATTTTGACTCCACCCCTTAGAAACAAATCTTCATTCATTAAAAAAAATCTTGAGTTGATGATGTCATAAAGTAACATATTATGAAGACAGAATGGAAAAAAATATAGTTAAATGTGTATCCAAATAAAATAGAAAATATGAGACAAAAATTCTAAACTATAGGTTGGAAAAATCTTTAGAGTTTGTCTAGTCCAATTTCTTACCTTAGAAATCCCTTCTACAACATCTGAAAGAGATGGCCATCTAGTATATGCTTGATCACTTCCAATGATGAGGAATTTACTCCCTAATAAAACAGCCTGTTTCATTTTGGAGAACTCTTGGATTATAGGATCATAGATATAGGACTAGCAGGCACCTCAGAAGTTATAGAGTTTAACCCCTTCATTTTATAGTTTAAGAAAGTTAGACCAAGACATATATGATTTAGCCAAGATCACATAGTAAATATTAGATAAGATTTGAACCAAGGGCCTCTTATTCCATGGCCACTGCTTTATACTTTTTCATGCTACATATGGAATTCATTTTTTCTTAACTTTAAAAAAATACTTCAGAGATAGGATCCAAAACTGGATGTGTTGAATTTTGAGGTCATATGTGCTAGACTTCCAAGTCCTCTTCACTATCCATGGAACCACCTAGACCCATCCATTTAATAGTTTCTCCCATGTTGTACTAAACGTTTGCTTCCCTGTGACTTAAAGGAAAGCACAATTTGCCCCCTTTGAGAGTTCTACAATATTTAGATCATAAATATTGTAGATACAAGCAGTCTTGAAAAGGAACTGTTCTAATCTCACTCTACATAAGAAAAAATTGTGCTCTAACAAGGTAAAGTGAGTTAATTGCCCAAGGTTGTACAAATATTTGGGCTGTTTTACATGCTAGTGAGTCCCACATATTGAACTGAAACTACTTTAATTTATTTACTGAACCTAGTTCTGTGTTTTGTAATTGTGGAATAAATCTAACTCCTCCTAGATGAAGAGCATTCCTTCTAACATTTGAAAATGGATATCACGCTTCCAAAAGAGTCTTCTTTATCTTTGCAAAGGTTTAACACAATGACTAGCACATAGTAGGTGTTATTTAAAATATTTGTCCCCTCCCTCTACTTTCCCAGGTTAAATATTCCTAGTTCTAGATTTGGTCTAGGGAAAAAATTAGAGATGATCTAATGAAAGCAGATCATTTTGCTGTTGAGAAAATTGAGACCCAGAGAGGATGTATAAACAGACCACATAAACAGATAGTACACACAGACTCAGGATGTTATCTATCACAAAATTTAGTGGTCTCATTACATTATGTTTCCTCTGTGTTTTAGTTTCTTGATAGCTTGCCTAAATTCTGGTGCCCAGAACTGAACATAAAACTCTAGGTGTGGTCTGAAAAGTACAGAAAACAGAGCTTTGGTTGTGGACATTACAATTGAATAACATGAGCTATCACTACGTTAGCTCTTTTTTTTTAACTTGTGTTTATTTTTAGTTTATATCATTCATTTCCATGAGATTTTGAGTTACACATTTTCTCCCCATTTTTCCCCTACCCATCACCCCAAAACAGTGATCCCACTGTAGACCACCTCCCCCAATCCGCTCTCTCCTATGTCCTCCCCCATCACCCCTCTGACTTTCCAGTAGGGAAAGATGGATCTCCCTACCCCAGTACCTGTATATCTTATTTCCCAGTTGCATGTAGATAATAATAATAATGATTTTATATATATACATATATATATTATATATATAATGATTTTATATATATATGTATATATATATATATATATATATATATGTATATGTATATGTATATGTATGTATTTAACATTTGATTTTACAACTTTAAATTCTAGATTCTTTCCCTTTCTCCCTCATCACTCATCCCCACTGGAAAGACAAGCAATTCAATACAGGCTGTACATGTGTAATTATGCAGAACATCTCCACAATTGACATATTGTGTAAGAATGACTATATTTCCCTCCTTCCTATTCCAGCCACCAACTTGTTCTATTCCCTACTTTGTCGCTGTCCCTTTACAGAAGTGTGTGCTTCTAACAACCCTCCCCCCACAACCTGCCCTCTCCTCCATCCTCACCCTCTCATTCCTTTCCCCCCTACTCTCCTGTAGGCCAAGATACCCAATTTAGAGTGTGTCATTCCTTCCCTAAGCCAAATTCAAGGAGAGTAAGGTTAACCCATTCCCTTTTGCCTTCTTGTTCTTCTCCTCCATTGTAACAGTTATCCTTTGCCTCTTCTATATGAGAGGATTAACCCCATTCTGTCTCTCCCTGTCTCCTCTCATACTCTTCCTCTCCCACCTCTCAATTTCTCCTTTTAAAATATTATCCCATCCTATTCAATTGATCTTGTGCCCTCTGTCTATGTACACATATATACACACACCCACATATGCATTCCTACACATATACACCCTCCTATATAGACATATGTGAATGTATACATATATACATTTATATTCCCTTCAACTATCCTCATAATGAGAAAAGTTTCATAAGTTACAATTATCATTTTTACATGTTAGCATGTAAATAGTTCAACTTTGATAAGTTCCTTATGAAATCTTTTCTATGTTTATCTTCTCATGCTTCTTGTATTCGAAAGTCAGATTTTCTATTCAGTTCTGGTTTGTTCATCAAGAATGCCTAGAAGTCCTCAACCTCATTAAATGACCATATTTTCCCCTGGAACATTATACTCTTTTTTGCTGGGTAGGTGATTCTTGATTTTAGTCCTAGCTCTCTTGATCTCCAGAATGTCATATTCTAGGCCCTTTGATCTCTAAATGTAGAAGCTGCTAGATCCTGGGTTATCTTGATTGTGTTTCCACAGTATTCAAATTGTTTCTTCTTGGCAGCTTGTAATATTTTCTCCTTGATCTGGGAACTCCAGAACCTGGCTGTAACATTCCTAGGAGTTTTATTTTGGGGATCTTTTTCAAGAGGTTATTGGTGAATTCTTTCAAGTTGTATTTTGCCCTCTGGTTCTAAAATATCTGGGCAATTTTCCTTGAGAATTTCTTGAAGGATGATTTCTAGGTTCTTTTTTTGATCATGGCTTTCAGGTAGTCCAATAATTTTTAAATGGTCTCTCCTGGATCTATTTTGCAGGTCAGTGGTTTTTTCAAGGAGATATTTCACATTGCCTTCTATTTTTTCATTTGTTTAGATCTGCTTAAAAATAGTATCTTGATTTCTCATAATGTCATTTGCTTCCATTTCCTCCACTCTAATTCTGAAGGAATTATTCTCTTCAGAAAGCTTTTGAGATTCTTTTTCCATCTGGCAAACTTTACTTTTTAAGGCATTCTTCTCATTGGCTTTTTGGGCCTCTTTTGCCATTTGAGTTAATCAATTTTTTAGGGTGTTAGTTTCTTCAGTCAAGTTGTTGACTCTCTTTTCATGATTTTCTTGCATCATTCTCATTTCTCTTCCCAATTTTTCCTCCACTTCTCTTATTTGGTTTTCAAAATCCTTTTTCAGCTCCTCTATGGCCTCTATCCTGTTCATATTTTTCTTGGAAGCTTTTGGTGTGTGAGTCCTGACTGTGTTGTCTTCCTCACTTTCCATGTTTTGATCCTTTTTGTCCCCAAAAAAGGAATCTAAAGTTGTCTTGCTGTTCTTGCTTCCTTTGCCTGCTCGTGTTGCCAGTCAATTGCTTGACTTTTTAGCTCTGTGGAACTCTGCTTCCAGAGGGGAGAGCTTTATCCCAAATGGCTGGGGTTTTCACAGCTGCCAGACCTATTATGAGGCTGCTGCCCCACCAACTTTGCCTCACTGGCCACACACCCCAGGACCACCACCCAAGACCGTGATCCTGATCCAGGCAAGTTAAGCAAGAGCACTTTGCCTCTGAATGGTTGCTTGGCCCCCCCACAATCTGCAGCCTGGAAACTCTGAAGCAGCCATGTGGAAGTGGCTGCAGGGCTGCTGCTTCTACTGCTTTCTTGTCCTGGAGGTGGATGGCTGGACCTGCTTTTATCCCCTAGATTTAGCCGAATTCCATAACCTTTCACTTAGTCCTTGTTTCTTATGGGTTGATAATTCTGGAAATCACCACAGCTGCTGGTGATCCACTCTTCTGAAAGCTCCAGCTGTGGCTTGTCCTGGCCTCTCCGGGGCCAAGCCGTGGTTTCAGGCTGGGCTTGTTTTGGCTGCCAGCATGGTGTGATGAGTCCTTCCTGTCTCACCTGCCAGGCTACTTTCAGTTGGAGCTTTGTTTCTCTGTAGTTTTGTGAATTCTGGAGCTCTACAATTTGTTTAGAGTCATATTTTATAGGTATTTGAGGTGGTTATTGGGGGAGATGCAGAGTTTTCCTGCTTATACCTACATTAACTCTTTTAGTTGTTGCCATGCCCAATTGACTTATTAGGGATTTTCTATAAATTAAAAATCCCAAATTCTATTTGTGTATTTTTATTTTTGTATATGAAGTGCTATCTCTTCATATCTCCCTTGTACAAAAAGTTCCTGTGGCTTCTTATTACACTTCTGAATTTTTAAAAATAAGAGCAGGACATTATATTTGTTCCTTATTAAATTTCATCTTGTTACATTTGACTCTTGTTACAGAGTGCTGCAACCTTGTTGAACCCGATTTTATAACATGAAATCTGAGCTAGACTCTCAGGATTTTATTTTCACCAAAATTTGATGAGCTTGACAAATATGGTTTCATCAACTCAATCAATGATAAGGACATTGAAAAGGACAGGTCTAAGGATAAGAGCTCTGTCGATGCCCTCTTCTTAGCAAGGGATTGATAGAAAATATGATAATATGAGCCAGGTAAAACTGCTCTCCAGCATTAATGTATGCTGTCTAAATCAACCAATCAACAACCATTTAAGCTCCTACTTTTCCTCTAGAGCAGTGTTTCTCAACCTTCCTAATGCCGCAATGCTTTAATACTCATATGTGGGCATATCTGCATGTGGGTGGACCCATCTGGAGACAGATAGAGGAGCGGTGTCTCAGTTCCTAAGACCATGTGTTTTCTCATGGTCTTAGGTAACCCCTGTGACCCCTGTGAAAGGGTCTTTTGACCCCCAAAGGGGTCACAACCCACAGGTTGAGAACAGCTGCTCTACAGTAAGTGGTAGATATACAAAGTCTATGAAACAAAGCAGTCTCTGCCCTCAGGGAGCTTACACTCTGCCACAACAAATATGCATATAAGTGAATACAAGACATATACAAACAAAACCCCCACACACACAAATGGTGAAGCACCTGCCTGGATCAGGGAAATTTTCATATGGGAGGTGATACTTGAGCTGTTCTTTAGGATGTCTAAAAGGCAGGGGTAAGAAAGGCATGCATTTAAGACCTGGAGGATTTCCTGTGCAAAGACAGAGATGGGAATTGGAATTTCATGTATAAACAACAGCAAGGAGGCCAGCTGGGTTGGAATACAGAATCAGTAAAGGGGAGTTATAGAAAAGTTGAGTAAAGCCAGATTGTGAAGGGCTCTAAATGCCAGGGGTATTTGAATTTCAGCCTAAAAGTGGTAGGGAGGTGAGTGATATCATCATGATTTGGTTTTAGTAATATTAATTTAGCAGCTACATAGAGAATAAATCAGAATGACAAGAGAGTGGAAGCAAGAAAATCAATGAGAAATCTATTATAACAACCCAAGTGAGAGATGATGGGGACCTGAGCTCTTGACTATGTGAATGAAGAGAAGGAAACAGATGTGAGAGTTGTTGTGGGCACAGAGTGGGCACGATTGTTTGATTGATTGTGTGAATGTGGGGGTTGAAAAACAGAGAAAAGTTGAATATGATTTCAGGTTGTAAAGTTGGGTTCCTACCCTTTATAGAAATAAGAAAAGAGTTTTGCAATGGATCCTGCTTATAGAAGCAGTAGAAACCCAGGGATAATGCAGGAACAGTTGCCTTTCTGTGGGTGAGAGGGAGCACAGGTGTTTAAGGCATCAGTTGGAGTCATTCAGCACCGTTAATTATTAAAATGAGTCCTTGTAGTTCTGTGAACCTACACAGAGAAACTCAGCACTTTGATGTTTATGATCAGTTACTCAGGTCTAAATCTGAGACTTGACCTCATAACCATAGCACATGGTGACACTGGAATCTGAGCTGTGTTGCCTTTGCATGCAAATTGTGTATCTCTATGTATTTTGTCTCTATGAGCAGAACCGCAAGGATGTATTTGTAAATAACCTGAGGAAAGTGGTGGTCTAAGTCAAGCTAACTTTTTTTGGTCTGTCTTCAGGCTGTCAGAAGACACTGAAAAGTCAGAGGCCATTTTAGTTACCTGGAAATGCATATAATGACAGACTTAACTTTGTCCTGCTTGTGTCTCTTCCTTTTCCCCTGATTCTATATTCCACTGCAAAGATAGCTCCAGTGACATCACAAAAAATTTAGTCAAAGGCTTCTCTGAAATGTAGGTACATTAGGCCCTTCATATTATCATAGTTTATTAATTTAGTAAACTAGCATAACCAAAACAAAACTGATCCCCTCATGTGGTTAAAAATTTTTGAATTTTATTTATTTATTCATTAAGCTGTCTATCAATCATTTTATTTTTTGCTTATCTATCTATCTATCTATCTATCTATCTATCTATCTATCTATCTATCTATCCATCTATCTATCTATCCATCTATCTATCCATCCATCTATCTATCTACCTACCTATCTATCTATCTCTTATTCTTAAAGTGAACACATGCTGGCTTTTAATGATCATGAATTAATTATTTAAGTACCAACAGAGCATCCATTTAGTTAGTAATCCATTAATCAAGGTGATCCAAAAGTCTTAGTGCAGTTTTGAACTTTAAAAGTTGCAAGTTTAAACTATAAAAGTTTAAAACAGCATCAAGACTTTTGCACCACCCTGTAGATATCTCCCAGTGATAGCATCATGTTTAGTGCTGTATGGTTTGGGGGAACTACTGTTCACCATTTTCCAACAATTTTGGTAGCATTTTGCTTGGAGAACTTATCATCTCCAGTCCTTCCTCTTCATTCATGATTCCACAAAGGGTTTATAGAGGATGTAATTTCATCACCCCATTTGTATTTTTTTTTTAGTAAACTGGTAAATAACTCATTTAGATCTTGAAGATGAAGAATTATTTAAAGCAGCTAACTTTTCTTCGACTATATATTTCTCCTACCTAGGGCTTCAATTTCATGCTAACCATGTCTCTTGGAGAGAGAAGACAAAAGCAAAAGAGGATTGGAGGCATTCAACTTTGTGTCTACCATCTTTGAAGACTACAACACCTGCTCCAAGCAGTAGACCCATCTTTTCTATGTCCATTTCTCACCTCTCAGCATAGATGCAAAACAAAGCAGAAACAAACACAAATCCTTCTCCCATCCTTAGTATTTTTCTCAATCCTCAGTTCATTCTGGATTTAACACCCCCCCCCCCCACACACACACTATTTTTTTTGTATTTATACCAAATTTTTCTATTTATCTTGTCCTTTAAAAAAATCTGAGCTCATTTGAGAGTTCCCTGCATAGTCATATTGTTTTCTTTATATGTGACCCTTAGGTACTCCTCCCACTTCTTCAATTTATTTGTAATTTTGTTGGTGGAATTTCATTTCTGAGTGATCCTCATTCCTCTTGAATTGAGCTCCCTTTGAAAAATTACTAACTATTAAAAGGTCATTTAAAGGAACATGACATAGAGGAAGGTACCTTGCTGTTTGAGGCAGAAGACCTGGGTTTAAGTCCCTCCACAGATAATGAAGCTACTCATTATTTACATGACCTTGGGTAAGTCATTTGTATCCCCTCTGAGCCTTAGTTTTCACATTTGGAAATGGGGATAATAATACCTATGATACTTAATTCATAGGATTATTTTGAAGAAGGTCGTTAGTGAATTATAAAGCATTATGGAAATGTTTGTTAGAGTCAATGAAGCAATATCAATACTAAACCTATACTCACCAAATGGTATATAGCATCTAAATTTTTAAAAGAAAAGTTGAATAAATTAAATGTGGAAATACTAAATACTAAAACAGTGAGGGGCATTAACTTTCCTCTCTTTGAATAAGATAAATCTAACAAAAAATAAGTAAGAAATAAGTCAAGAAGATGAATAGAATTCTAGATAAGCTTAGATGTGAAAAACATCTGAAGAAAATTGAAGGGGAATGCAAAGGAATACACTTTTGTCACAGTGGTGCATGGTACCTTTATAAAAATTGACTATATATCGGTTTATAAAAACTTTATAGCTAAATGTAGAAAAGGAAATATGTTAAATGTACCCTTTTTAGATTACATGCAATGAAAATTATATTCAATATGGCACCATGGAAACACAGATTAAAAACTAATTGGAGACTAAACAACATAATCTTAAGGAATGAGTGGGTCAAAGAACAAATCATAGAAACAATTAATAATTTCATTAAAGAGAATGACAATAATGAGAGTCTATGGGACACAACAAAAGCAATAATTAGAAGGAATTTTATATCTTTAAATGTTTAATATCAATAAAATAGAGAAAGAATAGAAAATTAATTGAGCATGCAATAAAAAACTAGAAAAAGAACAAATTAAAAATTCCCAACTGAACATTAAATTTGAAATCCTAAAAATGAAAAGTGAGATGAACAAAATTGAGTGTAAGAAAACCAAAATAAAACTAGGAATTTATTCTATGAAAAAAAAAAACAATTGACTAATATGATTTTAAAAAGAAAGAAACTCAAACCACTATTATTAAAAATGGAGAGTGAATATAACTAACAATAATTATAAGGAGTTATTTTGCCCAATCATATGCCAATACATTTAACAATTTAAGAGAAATAGAAGAATATTTATAAAAATATAAACTGTTTAGATTAACAGAAGAGGAAATGGAACATCTAAATAAGTCTATTTTAGAAAAAGAAATTGAATAGGCCATAAATGAATATTCTAAGAAAAAAAAGCATTAGGATCAGATCGATTTACAAGTGAATGTAAAGCCACATATGAGCAGTTTTCCAGAGGACTGCTGCTGTGAACAGCTTTCAAGGTTCTGATTACATAGCATAGCAAACTCTCTATTTATTCAGTAACAAATCAAAGCAAAATATTCACAGAAAATCAAAGTACAGCATTCAGAATGTTACAACTTACCACAGCAAATCAAAATACAACATTCACCATGTCACAACTCAACAACTTATGACTAAAATGGCCACATAGTTTTCACCAAAGTAGTCACATAGTTTAAACAAAGTACAATCATTTAGTAATTTAATCATTTAGTAACTCAATCATTCAATCATCCTTAAGGAGGTTTGCCTTAATTGCAATTGAGGTGCAATTAAGTTACAACTTCAACAGTCACTACTCAGTACCCTCTTAAACAGCAGTTCTCAACCTGTGGGTTGTGACTGGGGTCAAATGACTCTTTCACAGGAGTCACAGGGGTTGCTTAAGACCATCAAAAAACACATATTTCCAACAGTCTTAGAAACCTCCTCTATCTGTCTTCAGGTGGGTCCGCCCACATGCAGACACGCCCACATATGACTATTAAAGGGTCACTCATTAGGAAGGTTGAGAACCACTGCTCTTAAGGGGAGTGGAAAGTACAATAGCCATTCACCCCTAGGTCACAAGTAAATTACAATTTCATCAGTCACTATTCAGTCCTATTTCATTAATCACCACTCAGTCAATTTCATCAGTTACTACTCAGGTAATTTCATTAGTCCCTACTCAGTATCCAAGAAGAGATCTTTTCATCTTGACTCAAGGCAGGTAGCCCCTACCTCAATCCACCAAACTGTTACCTAAGTTCAAAGGCAGACAGCTCCCAGTTCCTTGTCCAGCTCTCCATGCAGTTCCTGCTCCACTCTGAAGCTCACAGTGTCCAATCCACCTCAAATCTCTCACAGTCTCTGTTCCTGGGAAGACAAGGCTTAATAAAGCCACAATATTATTTATGCATATTAACAAAGTCACAATAACATTTGTACAAAATACTGGCACCACAGTCATGCTTCCTCAATCTTAGGCAGCTCCAGCTGGCCCTTGGAAGTCTTGCCACCACAAATTCCTTTCTGAAAATCAAAATCACTTTACCCAGCCTCCATGTGGCTTGCTCTAAGAAATTCTGTCTTGGTTCTCAATTCACATTCCTCTTCTCAGTTCTTCTTAATTCTCAGCTCAGTCTTCAGTCCAGCGGCAACTTCTCTGCCTCCACAATGCTTACCCCAGGAAATTCTGACTGTCCAGCTTGTGCTCTTCCTTAAATATGGTATAACTCCTCCCTGTTCAGCCCTTTCCTGTTATGTCAGCAACAGGGGATCATACCTTCTGTTTCTTTAACAGAGGCTTAATTTGAAACTAGGTTCTAAGTACCTCTTAGGTTGGCAATACAAAGGAATCTTCAAATTTCGCTACTACTACAGTGAATTCTACCAAACAGTTAAAGACTAACTAAATCCAATCTTAAATTATTTGGAATAATATGCAAAGAAGGAGTCCTACAAAACTCCTTTTATGAATCAAATATTGTATTGATATCTAAATCAGGAGGAGAAAAACAGAGAAAGAAAATTATTTAACAATTTCATTAATGAATATGGATGCAAAAATATGAAATAAAATACTAGCTAGGATAGTACAAAAATATATTACAAAGATATTCACTTGTGACTGATCTGATTATGTGAGACTCAGATTAGATCTCAAAGCCCTAGCTGCTTCTTCTACTTGGTGTTTCTTTCCCTGTGCCCAGTTGTCTGATCAGAGGTCCTGAGAGATGGATTTTTTGAACCTGGTGGCTAAATCAGGAGTTCAGAAGTCGCAAATTTCTTTGGTTATTGTCAGCTGCCCTGTGGGAAATGCTCCTTGAAGCTACTACAAAGTTTCACATAGGAGAAGATGGACATTAACAGGAGGGTAAGGGCAAGTAGTGCTCCAGTTTGCCAGACTTTTTTAGAGAGCACAAAACAACATGTAGGTAGAATGCCTTCAACACTCAAACAAAGTGTTCATGTTTTAGTGTTTTAAGCATCAACCTCCCAGGAGAGTACAACAGGAGTAATATATTTCTGTATTGTATTCTAAGTATTTGTCAATGTGCACTTATGTGTCTTTTGTACTTTAAGCACTTCTTTTATGGTTGAGGGGGAAAAAGCTATTCTATTCACAATTTACATTGTACGTTAAGTACTTTTTCTAGAAGGAACCTTATTAACCCATTTTGGAGAGACCCTAGACAAGAGCCAGACTGTGCCTTGTTTGAGTATCATTCCTACAGTTCATTTCTGGGGTAGGGTTTTCATGAGTCAGAGTCAATGAAAAAAAAGTATGATCTTTTTTAGTGGTTAATCTCCCCTGGTATATGTGAGCCCAGAAGTGATGTCTCTTAGTAGAAGAGGGTACCCAGTTCCATTGGGTCATCATGGTATTCACATTACTTAAGTGTAGAAGGCAGAAAATGGAGAAGGGAGTGACGGAAAATAGATGATTAAGAGCTTAGAGGCAGAGGGAGAAGGTGACAAGTGCCATTACCCAGAGAAAAGCTGAATTGCCAAAATGTAGAGGACACAGATTAGAGCTGGGAGCAAAAGAGAATAGAACGAGAGCTGAGTGATAGGAATCACAGGCTATAGAAAAGAGTGATAGAGATAAAATGATCCCTACCTGCTAACTGTTGAATAGAACTTCAGAGGAAAGGTAGAGAAAGACACTGATTGAGAAGACTCTAGAAGAGTAGCAATTAGAAATAACTGTTAAGAAAGGGGAGGTGTGAAAGCAACTGAAGCAATCTGGACATACAGATAGATCATAGAGAGTAACAATGTAGGATATCAAATATTGATTATCCTTGGTTGGAGTCCTAGCAGAATCATGACATAAGTCATGGAGGCTACACTGATATTTAGGGAAAGGTTGCTTACCAAGGATTGTTGATATTTTCTAGGGGCACAGATGTGAAACCTATTTTCACTTAAATGAAATTGCTTATATTTTGAGCATTAAGAGACAAGGTTTTTTAAGGTAGTTGGCAATTGTTCTGTGAGACAATAACCTTTCTACAATGCCCAAGTGGTGAGGGCAAAATGAACCAAGGAAATGAAAGGTTCCAAAATACACATTATGTATCAGGAGAAAATCTCTGATCTAAGCAGCATAGTCAATTTCGAGGTTTTTCCAGTAGGACCTAAATTGTACATTTTCTTTTCCAATCTGTCGGTTACTTCATTGATTTTTCCCTCCTAATTGCTACTAGCTTCTCTATTCCCACTTACTTTTCCATGTGACAATTGGCATTGTGGTTTAGTATCCATACCTACAAAAGTAGTGTGTTGGACTAGGTGACCTCCAAGATCCCTTCTAGTTCCAAACTTATGATCCCCCAGTGGATTCCCAACATTCTGTACATAAACCTAGAGCAAGTCAGGAAAAAAAAAACCAAGCAAACAAACCAGACAATACCTACATTCCAAAGCCCCTTACAAGACTACAACTCTACTCCATTATTCAATTTTCCTTCATCAAAAGAGCAACTCATATGTGAAAGAGGTGGCTAGTTTACCAAGTAAAATTCATGCCAATATCCTTTGGGCAATCCAAATATACCACTGCATATCTTGCCTGCATGTCTTGTACAAGTGGTATCCTTGTCCTCTTCAACCTCATCTTGTAGAAACTTTCACAGCACACCACCCACCATTTGCTTCATGAAATCTTCCCTGATTTCCTCAGTTATTAGTACTCTCTTCCTCTTGAAATCATTCTGTGTTAACTTGTCTGTTTATACAGTTTTTTTCATGTTGTCTTCTCCATTAGACTCTTAGCTTCTAGAGAACAGGGACTGTTTTTTTCTTTCCATTCATTAGTATTCCCAACCCTTAGCAACATGCCTGGTACACAGTAGGTGCTTAACATATATTTTTTTGGCTTGTTGGCTTATGTTCAAGTTGTAGCCCTCCAGCATAAAATAAGTTTCTTGAGGGCAGGGATTTTTTTTTTAATGCTTACTGCATAGGATAATGCCTTGTATATAGGAGGTGTTGTTTGTTGAATTGAAATGAATACGTCATGACAAACAGAGCTGTCCAAAAATGGGAGGACCTGCCTTGAAAGGTTCTCCCTCCTGATAGGTCTTCAAGCATAGGCTGGAGAATTACTTTGTTTTTGATATCTCATACTCATGATTACTACTGTGTTTAGGTTGAATTGTATGGCTACTATACGACCCTTCTGATTCTCAGATTCTGTGATTATGTTATTATGGATCTCAGTTCCTCGAATGTCTTCCCATTCTAGTTGTTTGGATTTAAGATAATTGAAATGTGCCCCAGGAATGTTTATCCTTAGACTCAGTGACCTAGGCACTCTAGATGGGACCTTGAGGTGTCAGTTAAGATGGGTCTCTATATCAGTCAGTGATCTCTGGTTTGAGAGAAAACTAGATGTTTTAATCATTGAGAGATTAGAAAGAGAAATGTTGTAACTCAACAAAATTGTACAGAAATAAATGAGGAGACCTGGAGACCCAAGGATTATTGAAAATTTTAGGGACTTAATTTTCAAATAGAGTCATTTATATTGCACAGGGAATATCCTAACCACAAGAATGACTATTTGTGTGACAGATTTGTTGTTGTTTGTCCTTTCTTCTTGAAGAGGACCATGGCATTAGGAAGGTGATGCCATGACTTGTAAGTGAATTAGATTTAAGTGAGTGAGGGCTGTGCTAAATCACCAGTCTCACTCTCTTCTCTGGAGTCATCTTGGTAAAGTGGCAAGAAATAGATCAGGATAACTGGAAATGGATGCAGCATGAGTCCTTGACTTTTTAAAGATAACGTCTTTCTCAGGTCTCAATTTGACTGAGGCAATGCCCATTCAGTGATTAAGGCTAGGTAAGATATATCTAGTAAATATTATAAATATAAACATATATAAATATATGTATATGTACATATAGAAAAATATACACATATATATGTATATACATGAAAATCTGGGAGGGTAAGACCTTCAGGGTTTCTGGACAAAAGAGAAATTTTATATTCACTCTGAACTATCAGGGCCCAAAAAATGTCCATATGGTGCTTGGCCTGGGACCCACTGTTGTGTGACAGGAGAGGTCCTTGACCCACATTTTGATGTCAATGGAAATGGCCTTGAACCATGTGGCAATACTCTTAGCGCTCTCAAATCAACACCCATGAAAGTTTTAGAAGGCTTTGAGTTATTCTTGGCCAATATATGAATTTTCTTTCTTTGGACCTTTGATGGGTTAGGAAATTAACATTAATTTACATATCCCCTTAATCACAAATGTGAAAAAATTTCTCAGGTAGTAGAAATTCAAGGGAATATTGAGCAGGAGCCAATGGAGGTCATAACTAGGTATAAGAAAAGAAAAAGGACCCAGACACAAAAATCCAAAAGAATGGAAAGACTTTTAAGCTTTATGCACAGACTTTAAAGGTCCCAAATGTTGTTGTTCAGATGGATAGGCATCTGATTTCAATGCTCTTAGTGTTTGGTTTCCTCAATTATAACTGGTACAGTGGACAGTGTCAGGCCCAGAGTCTGGAAGACTCATGTTCCAGAGTTCAAATCTGCCTCAGACACTAACTAGCTGTGTGACCCTAGACAAGTCACTTAACCCTGTTTGCCTCAGTTTCTTCATCTGTAAATTGAGCTGGAAAAGGAAATGGCAAACTACTCTAGTATCTCTGTCAAGAAAACCCCATATAGGATAATGAAGAGTTGGACATGACTGAAAAATGACTGAACATCGTCATTACAACACTAGCTACATCACAGGAATGTAAATTTTGATCATTGAAACCTTGCAAGACATCTTGGGGTTTATGGGCTAGATTTTTTTCTTAGAGACTATGCCTTAAACCAAATAACTCTGACTCTCATTGACCAACAATAGGTTTGTGACAATGCCTTACTTGGTCATTGTTTGGGCACTGACTGTTTCAGAGTGAATGTAAATAGCAATTGTTTCTGTTTTGACCAGAAAGTCTGAGGAGCTTCCCCTCCCAGATAGATTGTTTTTTTTTTTTTAGTAAGTTAAAGAGGCAATTCTCTGCCTCATTTCTTACCTAGCCTTAATCACTGAATGGGCATTTCCTCAGTCAAACTGAGACTTGTTAAAGACCTGAGCTTAAAAAGACCAAAGTCTCCCATTGCATCCAGGGCTGTCTCCACTCATCCTGATCTGTATCTTGCCTTTGGACCCAGATGACTCCAGACGAAAGAGTGAAGACTTTGCATATCTCTCTCTCACTTAAATCCAATTCACTTGCAAGTCATGACCTTCCTGATGTCATGGTCCTCACTGAGAATGAAGGACAAATAACAGCCTACATCACAGTATTGTTTTGAAGCAAAAATTAAGTGTCTTTAAATGCTCTGCAAATTTGTCATTATTGTCCAATATAATTTTTAGAGTTTCTAGACTCTAGCTAAAATCTTTATTTAAGATTCTCTATTACTTTATAGACAGTCAGTGAATTCTGCGACTATGCTACAACTCTATTATCTTTTTAAAAGTCATGTATAAAACAGATGGTAATATTTGTTTCCATGAGTTTGAGTCAAGAATGTGGATTTTTGAGCATGAACAAAACATCAGGGTCTGGGACAATGATGAGGCCAGGAGAGCAACACAAATCAAAATTACATGAATCTTAGAAGGTCAAGCTACCTGACCTGCCTGAAGTACAGGTAGAAGAGAAATCTACAGAGTAAGGAACATGGTCAAAAGGTAGGGAAGATAGTCAGCAACTGGCGATGCATCAGAACTGAGGGAACAAGGACATAGCACCAGTAGCAAAGTCCTTGATACTGAGACTGCTTAATGGCTCAATTTTGTTTACCTTTAAATGCCCCTTCTCACCCCACTGAAAACCAATTTTAAGGGAACCCGGACTTGGAGTTTTCCATTTGATTCCCAGCTCATTGGTTGGTTGTGCCATGAAGGTGGAAATCAGCAGCTGATATGTTTTCCTGATGTTTATTTTCATGAATCTTCTAATGCATCATCAATTTAAACATTTGGTTTTTTTTATAACTTCCCACACATTCTAACCTTTCCCTTGAATTCTCCAGGACAAGTGTCACTTGAAAGCTTTCTCGTTTTTCAGCAAATTGTTTTACTTCCTTCAGGCCTGGTTTTAGATGGGACCAGGGTCAATACTTTCTGTAGTTAGACTCCTTTACTTTGACACTTTAACTGATTTCCTGATTTTTTTCTATTATTGAGCAAATGTTTCCTATGAAAGACAATAAAGGCAGTGTTCATGTTAGGCGGTCTTAAAATAAAGGGGATTCAGAGAAAGCTAGAGGGTACGAGCTTGGCTGAAATTACAAAGATGAAAAAGTCACTTCAGCCAATACAGTATCAAACACAGTATATTGGACCTTGCTTTATTTTACTCGGGACCTTCTTGCAAAATTAACACTGAATCCTTGATTTCTGACTCCAGACCTTATTTCCTTTTGCATTTCCTGGAGTCAGTTATGTTTTCGGTTTGATTCAACTTTCTCTTTGGATGCTAACAGTGTTTTTGACCCCATTTAGCACTGTGATTGACAACTTCAGCAAAAGACGTTGGCTTCCTTCCATTCTGGACCTGTATTGTGACCCTGTGACCTTGTATCCATTTCATGATCTATATTTCCAAGCCACTAATCTATAATTGCTCACTCCACGAAACCTGTGTCTTGGCTGAAACTTCTTCCCACCCTTGCAAATTCTCAAAGAGAAAGTTTAAGTTAGGATCATGGAGCCTATGTAGCCATAGCCCCTGGCAGGCCTTAGGTTTTGAACCTGGCACTAGTCAAAGGTGGTACAAGTACTATAATTCTCTTTGAGAGAGGCTTCTCCATTAAAAATTCATAATTCTTTAGAGAAGCAATGTAAAGTACTTCAGGAAATAAAATGCCAATCTTTGAGTCAGGGAGATCTGAGTTCAAGTTCCACCTGACATATACTGACTGTGTGACCATGGATAAGACACAACCCACCAGTGCTATCACCAAGTCTTTAAGACTATTATCGAGAAGCTGCAAAAATAAAAGAGTACAATTTCACCCAGGAATTCCCCACACTAATCATATCACAGGTTCAAAAGAAAAAAACATACTGGTAACTGAACCCACTATTAAACATTCAATGATTAAATAAATGAATAATTTCTAATTTCCCAGGCAGAATGAAAAAAAAATCCTTTAATCCATTAAGATTTAGATCTAGCACAATAGAAAGAACACAAGTCTAGAAATTAGAAGTTCCAGGGTCAAACCTAGACTTTAAAATTTAATTTAAGAGGCTCCTACATATTTCATTGTTTTGTTTTAAAATTTTCTTGAAGTGCATGCAACTAATTATAATTTGCAATCTGTTAATGATGCTTTATTTTTAATAAAGGGTCATTTTTAATAAAGAAATGCACAAGAGAGGAAAGCTGTGCTAATTAGCTACGCAGCTTTTTCCAATTACCCCTGTTCATCTCATTCTAGCTCCTCAGACGGGCAGCAGAGTGACTGGGAAGAAACAAATAGCATCTGAAGGGCTAGCCCTGCAAACCCAAGCCTGGGAAGTGACAGCAAACGTCATGAGCATGTTCCAGGATTTCTCAAGTTCACTAAATAGTAGGTTATTTTCTGCTCCCTTCTGGTGTACCTCTGTGTCTCATGAATCACCCCATCTGCTGTTCTCAATTGTCTTTGCAGTGGAATTCCTGCAAAAATCTCATCACTATATAGTAATATCAACCATCCCTCCCTCAGGGTCTAAAATCATCCCTCTCTCCTATCTAGAAGATCACTGCTAATTATCTTTGTAGTATTATTACTATTTCACCATTCTTCTGTAGGTCATCGAAATAGAAGGTAAGCGTTGTTTTGGGAAGTCTATTCTCAGAAGTTCAGAACATATGACCCTGATCCACGACATTGGTCATGTCATAACTTCTATGAGCTTCCTTTTCTTCAACTGTAAATTAAGACATTCAGACTAAATGATCTTTAAGATTTTTTCCAGATCCAGGTCTCAAGAATCCTATGAATTTGGCAGCAAGGGCAGCAGACCAAAAACAAGGGTCTTCACTCCATTCTTTGCCACTTGATTATTTTGCTCACATCTTGAACTGAGTTCTGCTTTGAAATTATCTGGCCTTCATCTGTTGATCTGAAGCTTGGATATACCCCACATCCATATTCATCATTCTGTACCTTTGTAGGCTTTTGAAAGAATGTCATAAAATTCAAATCAATTGGGCAAGCATTCCTTCGGTTCTACTATGGGTAAAGCACCATGGCAGATACTGGGGCCATAGAGGCAAAAACAAACAAAGGAACAAACCAAAAGAGTTTCTGATCTCAAGAACTTCTACTCTATGAGGCAGATACACCATGCACTCAAATGAGAAAATACAAAGCAAATATGAAATAAATACCGATTATTTTCAGAGAATAAACAATGAAGAACATCACCAGTCAGATGGTGGCTGTGAGAGGGGGGTAACACGACAAATCAGGAAAGGCTTGTGTAAAAGCTGGCATTTGAGTTCAGCCTTGGAGGGAGCTAAGGATTATGTGAGAGAGAAAGGAAGAGGAGGAACATTTTGGTCATGGAGGGTAGCTTGTATAAACATGCAGAAATAGGAGATGGAAAGTTGTATATAGGGAGCATCAGGAAAGCCAATGTAGTTGAAATACAGAGTCCACATATATTATGTCATACATGTCATATCATGAGAAATGCCAGATAGGTCTAAAGGCAGATTGCATCAGACCTTGAATACTAAAGTTATACGTGTCTCATCCTAGAGGCAATAGGGAGCAAGTGAAGCATCTTGAGCCAGGGAATGAAATCATCTGGTTTTTATTTTAGACACTTGTTTGTCAGCTAGATGGAAGATGGAATGAAGAGGGCAAAGATTGGAAGCAAAGATGGGATTGGAGGCTCTTATCAAAGTGATAGGTGATGAAGTTCTAATCTAGGTTGGAAAACCACTCTCATTCAAAACTTTTCATTCAGTGCACTATGAATCTGGTTTATTTTATTCCTTAAGTCTAACACTCCATACGCTTCTTTTCTTGTACACGCTAACATATTGGTTGGTCATACTTTCATTCTTGTTTGACCTTTTTTTCTCCTGTCATCACTTTCAGTCTTCCCATGAAGACTCACTTGTCATGTAACACCCCCCATCCATTCTCTGTGCCCCTTTTTAACAGGACTTTGATAACTCTACTTTAGCTCTCACTATCTCGGACTATTTTTAGTTGTTTTAAACAGGCAGCACACCAGTGTTTGAATACAGTATTAACTTGACTTGTCTATTCAATATGACATTTGGAATTCTTTCTTGATCCTCTGCACATTCAGACTCTGATCCAACCTTCCTTTCCATAGCAACTTCAAGTCCAAAGAAATTACTCCTCCCTGCCCTCCCTGAAACCATTTCCCTTCTGCTAGCATTTGTCTTTGACTCACCTGTGCCTTTATGGTGACAGTAAATGGTATATTGTGCTTGTTTCAATTGCTTTTCAAAAGCACTCAGATGTCTCTTACTGAATGCCTTAGCTTAACTTAGCAATCTGATTTTTTTCAAAGGGGCCAGAATGTTTTGAACCACAGCCCACATGTTTTAGAAGCACAACAAGTAAACATTCAACATGAACAGCCAGATTCTCTATACACCTGAAATACTATTCCTGGCTTCTTAGCACAATCACATGACTTCTTAGCTACCTCTGTACCCGTTCTTTGGCTGTATCCTCTACCAGATGTAACATTTCTCTATTTCTATTTCTCTATTACTAAAATAATTCAACATATGGTTGACCCTCATACTTTTCTTGCCATAGTCCCATTTCATAATTAAACTTGCCAGAAATTCAGACTAGCCTGCCAAGTTCATTAAGATCATTCATATGTCATCATATCACTTTTAACAAGTCACAGTCTTCTGCCTGACAAATAGGGTTTTTAGTCCATATCTGCTTAGTGAAATCAGCATACAGTTTTTCCAGGACAAAATTATAGAACATAAGAATGGGAAAGGTCCCCGAGGCCATCTTGTCTAGTCTGTGCCTAAATCAGAGGCATTATTGCACCTCCACTTAGATATCTAGGGATGCTTAGCTCAGTAATTCCCAAGGCACCCCTATTTTTTGTACTTGTTGGGAAACATATGCCATACTTCAAACTTAAATTTACCTCTTATACTTCCTTCCATTACTCCTACTTTTGCCCTCAGAGGACAGTAAGACAAGTCTAAATTTTCTTCTGGGGTAACTTTTTAAATAATCCCAGTTAGCAGCATACCGCCACTAAGTCCAAAATCCTCGTTTCAAGATGAGAAATTCTCATTTTAAAATGAGAAACCATAATTTTAAGACAAGAAAACTGAGACCCAGAACAATAACATGTACCAAAGGCCATATAAGTTGTAAGGAGCAGAGATGGGATTTGAACTCTGACCCCATATTCAGGTTTGTTTTGTTTTTTTTTTTAGTATCTCACTAGATGTTTCAGTTTTCATCTAAAAAGTATTGGGTGAAATAAAAATATTAAATGTATGTTTGTGAGGTTGTATGAGTATTTATTTTCCTCTATGATATGATTTAAGTTACTAAGTTACTAAGAATTTACTCTCTTGAAACAAAATGACTTGCCCATTGAACTGTTTCATTGTAGACAGTTAGGTGGCACAGTGGGTAGAGTGCTGGACTTGGAGCCAGGAAGACCTGAGTTCACATTCAGATTCACTTATGTATTAGTTGTATGAGCCCAGGCAAATCATTTAACTTCTGTCTATAAGAGTTTACTCATCTGTGAAATGGGGATAACGATAGTACATACTTCCCAGAGTTGTTGTGAGGACAAAATAAGATAACATTTGTAAAGTGCTTTCTAAAATCTTAAAGTGTTATATAAATGCTATTATTATTACTATTATTATGACCATAAATTATTCTATAATCAGAATGTTATTCTTGAGAGCTTTCCATCTCTTATGGGATGACTTACATTGTGGAATTTTTAAACTTGGGGTCTCACTTCTTGTTTCTGTGAAATATTTGAATTTTATTCTATAGGCTCAGTGTATGTGTGTGTGTGTGTGTGTGTGTGTGTGTGTGTGTGTGTGTGTCTATACCTGCTTTGCCTCCTTCTAGTAACACTAATAGAAAGTGGCCACTTATTTCCATGGTTGCCACCATTTCTGCTTTAGCAACTACTTTTACTTCCTCTTTATTGTGGGAATCATATTTTTTAAAAGCATCTCTCTTCTTTGTTTCTTACACTTATTAAAAATGAAATTATGATTAAGGATAGTTATGAATCTATCAGCTGTAGTGATAGAGAGCTCTAGAAAAAGAGAATAGAAAGAGAGCTCTAGGTGATATACAGATAATTGAAGTCCTCTATTACTTCTACACCATGCTGTTATGCCACATTTGTGATCCATTTCTTAAGCTGCTCATCTCTTTCTTCTTTCTGGCAAGGTGGGGCATAGATTAATCCCATAATATTTCTTTTATTTGTTCCTCAATTGATCAAATATTCTTCAACATGATTGCTCTCCCTGTATTCTGGATTTCCTTAGACTATTCTGAATTTCCTATATACTATATGGGGTTCTTCTATTGACCTGTATCTATTTTGCTCATTTTGAATTAAGCATTTGTTTTCAGAATACTAGGAATAGGATACCTATGAAACCACATTTACCTCCTTTTACTTCCTCCCTTTACTTCTAGTATGGAATAAGTTCAATTTATAACAATTGCTCTTATAATCCTTTTTTTCTTGAGAGAAAATGTTATGTAGTCGAAACTATGCTGGATAGAGTTAGGATCAGGGGTCATCTAAGAAAGCAGCATAATATAATGGTATTATGAAAACACTGACTATTAAACTCTGAAGATATGGATTCAAATCCTACTTCTACTGCTTTCTACTTGTGTGACCTAGGGCAAGTTACTTCACGTCCTTGAATCTTAGTTTCTTCATCTGTAAAATGAGAATTGGACTAGATTGATTCTAAAGCTTTCTCTAGATCTACATTTGGATTCTGCCTTTGATACTTACAAGTCCTCTTAATATGGACAAGACACTTAAGTTCTTTGAACCTTCAACAATCATCTCTATACAAATTAATCATGTTTATATTTCTAGCTCTATATTCTACCTTAAACTTCAACTCCACCTCCCTCCTTCTCTTCCTTCCTTCCTTCCTTCCTTTCCTTCCTCCTTTCCTTACTTCCTTCTTTCCTCCCTTCCATTTTTCTTTTCCTTCCT
>CM053581.1:497430945-497448441 GCA_028627135.1 Pseudochirops cupreus | reverse complement strand
CCTTCCTTCCTTCCTTCCTTCCTTCCTTCCTTCCTTCCTTCCTTCCTTCCTTCCTTCCTCTGTCTTTCTGTCTGTTTCCCTACCTCATCTAGGCTAGAAGTTCAGTTGCTAATACTGATTGACCTCTCATTTGCTTCTTTTATGACCTGGGCATATTTAATCCTCTTTAGGCAATTTGATTCCTTCCACGCATTGTGTGGGGAAAGAAGAATTCCTATATTAAAGAAAAACTGTGTGTAGACATCTGATCAATACAATCCACTGGAGCTCAGATTTTCTCAGTGCAAGAGATCCACCAGCATCAGCTTCCAGATAGCTAGAATCACCAATTCCTGATTTTCAACTGTTTCATAGAAATCTTAACTTGGATGTCCTGTTGGCACCTCAAATTCAGCATGTTTAAATAATGCTTATCATTCCTTTCCATATCTCAAACCAATCCTTCAAGTCTTATGTATCTGTTAAGGAAACTAAAATTTTCTCATCATCTATGGTTCCTTCAAATTATGGGATAATGTGCTTAACTTCACATTCTCTCAATATCCTAAACTAAGAGATAGCATTGCTTCATGAAGATTATCATTCTAGATTCAATTTCTTTTGGTTGAGTTGGTAGATCAAGAATTTCACAGACATACTATAAATAGAGTTTTGCAGAATATTTGACAAATATTTCATGACATTATAGATGAGATCCATTGGTGTTTGTTAAATGAAAAAAAGGTGAATGATGAGAACCAAAGATTAGTGGTTAGTAGATGCATGCTAGCATGGATAACCATTTCTAGTATGGGGCTCCAGAGACATTCTTGATCATCCATTCTTGATACTATTCTTCCATATTTTTATCATTGACTCAGAAGGAAGAATTTATAGCACACATCAAATTTCTTGATGACAGAAAACTGCATCAAGATGCACAGCATGATCCAGATCCAAATGGTCTCAGCAGGATAAAACAATGGAGTTATTCTACTAAGATAATACACAGTAGGCCCAAACATAAAATCTTACACTTGGTTTAAAAATAAAGCTACTTCACATAAAAAGGATGGGAATGGTTGGGTGTACAATGGTTCATTAGAAAGAGCTGTGGGGCTCACTGCTAGTAAAAATAACCCCCTGCCAGAAAGCTAATACAAAGTTATCTTACATTAAAGAGGCATAGTACTCAGAAAGAACAAGGTGATAGACCCATTGTATTCTGACCTAGTCATAACACATATGAAGCATATATGAATTCAGTTATGTATAGCTTTCCTTAGAAAGGACATTGGCAAATTGGGGAACTGAATGGTGGCCAGGATAACAAGAGGACTGAAAATCTTACCACAGAAGAGGTGGAAATTTTTACCATTGATTAGCTGGTAAAATGCTGAAGCCATTTCACCTGTCTGGGCCTCAGTTTCCTCATTTGTAAAATGATGGAATTGAGTAGGAAAATTTCTAAAATCTCTTCTATTTCTACAAGTCTAGGATATTTTATCCTTGACCTGGAGAAAAGATTTAGGTGAAACTTGGAAGCTATCTTCAAGTCTCTGTAAGGCTTGTGGAAGAGAGTTCTGCTTAGAAAAAATATACTTGTTTTCAGTGGCTAGATATTTTAGAGAGTTTTTTTAATTTAGGGGAAAACTTTCTAATAATTGTTTATTTTCAGAAGTTAACTAAGTTATTACCATGTGTTAGTGGATTGTCCATTACTGAGGTCTTTCAGTGGAGGTTGGATGGCCACTTTTCAAGGCCTCTATAGAGATTTTTGTTTGGATGTCAGTTGGACTACCTGATCACTGAGGTATTTTCTAACTGAAAATCCGTGATTCTCTAAAATTCCCATATGATTAAGAAGGAGGAGAGTGCTTAGAGACAGCTTCTCCACTACTCTCTTTTTATAGATGCAAAAACTGAAGCAAAGAGAGGTGAATTAATTTACCTGTGGCTAATCAAATAATAAGGATTGGGGATCAAACCTAGATCCTTTCCTTCCAAAGCCAAGCCTTGTCTTCCTATAGCAAGGTTCCTCATGAATTTCATATCATCCTCTCTTCATACATATATCTACTCTCTCTATCTCTCAATCTGACACACACACATAGTATACACACTATATATGTATATACACTATATATAGTATATATATATGTATATATATATATGTATATGTATGTGCATATCACACACACACATACACACACACATACACAACTTGGTAGAGGCTTGAAGATAGCTCTTGAGTCTTTCCTAAATCTCTTCTCCAGGCCAAAGAAAAAGTTTTCTAGACTTATAGAGCCACAAGAGATTTTAGAAATTATTTGGTCCATTTGAGCATTTTATCAGCAAGTCAGTTTCCAGATGCTTCAGTTTCTACATCTGTAAAAAGAGGGAATTGGAGAAGGGGATCTCTAAGACACACACATCTGCACATTCATATATATGTTATATAAAAATCTGTATTTGTGTGTATATATATATGTGTGTGTGTGTGTGTGTGTGTGTGTGTGTGTGTATGTTTGCATAACAAGAGAGTGTGGTATGAAATATACACACATAGCCCTACATCAAAGTTGTTCACACATATACACACACACAGAAACACATAGACATCATCTTACCTTACATCATTACCATTCATCTGTTTATCTGCCTATCTCTATCTATTCATGTATCTATCAAATGTAAGGTAAGACTCAGTTCATAAGTCTACTAATATGTAAGGTAAGCATAGGTACACAGGGAGGTCTGAAGCCAGTAGAGAAGAGAGTAGAAAAAAATGCCTGGAGAAAAGTTTGGTTGATACGAACAGGAAAGGAGAAGCTTATTTAAAGTAAATTTTCTTCATTTATCTTCTTGGGGGTAAGAACCATGTTTTATTTTTCTTTTTTTGAATATCTACCACATACTGTGCACATAGTATTTTGTGAAATTAATTGAATTGGTTGACACCTTATTAACACTACATAAAACACAACACATTTTGGGGGGTGATCTATCTTTCTCAGAAAAAAGTGTTTCTTTCCCTTCATGTTCACATACATTGCCAGGAGCATCTGTGCTTACTGGAATTTCTTTCACTAATTCCAGCTATTTGAGCAATGACTTTCATGTGCCATAGTTTCTTTCAATGCTTAATATAAATCTCTTTAAGGCCAGACTCCGATCCTGAGCTCAGATGACAGTTTTACAACTTAATTTCTAAGTCAGATGGAAACATTTCACATGCTTATATAGCAGCAGTGGGTGTCCAAGCTGTTTAACTTGCAGATACTTCAGCATTTCTCCTGATTATTAATTTTATCCTGGAATCTTTTTGGCCAGAAGAAAATTTTGAAAAGGCTGACCTTAATCACAGTCATTCCTGACCCAATCACTGAAAGTCACTCACAGAAAAAACTAGCAAAAGGTCCACAAAAGAAAGGGAGCTTGTTGAGTCTCTAACCTACTCTCTTTAGGGATTCATAATGAAGGAAGCAAGGAGACAATTTCCAGTGTAAAATTTGAAATATCCCCATAGTTTGAAATCTTGTTCACATTTATTGTTCGAGGTTGGCATGGACCCCCACTCTCATTCTCTGGGTTGGCTTACTCACCTAAGCACATGCTGTCAGATCTAAGGGTTCAGGAGAGGAGTGTGCCATGCTGCTCCTACTCTTTTTTAAAAAATCTATATCTAATCTATATCTGTCTGTCTATCTTGTTAAATGCCAATTATGATAAAAAAAATAACAATCATTTAAAAAAAATCTGAGTTTCCAATTCTCTCCTTTCTTCCCACCTTTCCCACCTACTTGGGAAGGCAGGCAATTTGATATTGATTATACATGTGAAGTCATGCAAAACATATTTCCTTATTAGTCATGTTGCAAAGAAAACATAGACAAAACTAAAGTTAAAAAAAGTCTTTTAAAATCTGTATTCCGAGTTCATCAGTCCTTTTTCTGGAGGAGGATAGTATATTATATCATGGACCCTTTGGAATTTTCTTGGATCATTGTCTTGATCAGAATAGCTGTTTTTTTTTTTTTACAGTTAATTATCCTTAATTGCAGTTACTGTGTACAATGTTCTCATGGTTTCTTCTCATTTCCCTTTGTATCAGTTCATGTAAGTCTTCCCAGGTTTTCCTGAAACCTTCCTGTTCATCATTTCTTATAGCACAATGGCACTCCATCACAGCTAGACAACTACATGGTGCAGTGTATAGAGTGTTGGGCCTGAAAGTCAGGAATTAATCTTTCATGAGTCTAAATCTGGCTTCAGATGCTTACCTACTCTGACACTAGGCAAGCCATTTAAGCCTGCTTGCCTCATTTCTTCATCTGTAAAATGGTCTGGAGGAGGAAATGTCAAACCACTCTAGTATCTTTGCCAAGAAAACTCCAAATAGGGTCATGAAGAGTTGAATATGATTCAACACAGTAACAAGTAACATCATAATCATATGCTACAACTTGTTTGGCCATTCCTCTATTTATGGGCATTCACTCGATGTTCAATTCTTTGCCACCACAAAAAAGAGCTACTATACATATTTTTGTACAAATAAGTCATTTTCTGTTTTCTTTGATATCTGGACTACAGACTCAGTGGTGGTATTGCTGAGTGAATACTTATGAACAATTTTATAGCTCTTTGGGCACAGTTCCAAATTGTTCAACAGAATTTTAACCAATTTAGAGATATGAGTGAGGTTCAAGCATTGACTGCCTCTTCCCCAAAATAATAAAAATTATTTCACCATGCTACCTCTCCCTTCTCCCAAGGTCATCCCTCTTTCTTGCTTATCCATTTTTTTTACATCATTCCAACATAATCAACACACTCCTGTGAACTCTTAGTATGTACAATCTGTCTAACTGCCCAAATAATCATAAAGTTGTTAGATGTCACAAGTTTCATCTTCTCATATAGAAATGCAAATGGTTTAACCTTATTGAATTCCTTATGATTTCTCTTTCATGTTTACATTTTTATGCTTCTCTTGAGTCTTGTATTTGAAAGTCAAATTTTCTATTCAGCTCTGGTCTTTTCATCAGGAATGCTGGAAAGTCTTCTCTTTCATTAAATATAATTTTTTTTTCACTTGAAAGATTATACTCAGTTTTACTGGGTAGGTTATTCTTGAATGTAATCCCAGCTATTCTGCCTTCTAGAGTATCATATTTCAAGCCCTCTGCTCCTTTAATATGGTTAGCTGCTAAATCTTTTGTGATACTGATTGTGACTCTCTGGTATTTAAATTGTTTCTTTCTTCATGCTTAAAGTATTTTCTCTTTGACCTGAGTGCTCTGGAATTTGGTTATTGTATTCCTAGGAGTTTTCATCTTGGGGCCTCAGAATATTGTCTGGTGATTATTTTAATTTCTATTTTACCCTATGGTTCAAGGATATCATGACAGTTCTCCTTGATAATTTCTTGAAATATGATGTCTTGGCTCTTTTTTGATCATGGCTTTCAGGCAGTGAAATTATCCCTCCTCAATCTCTTTTCTAGGTCAGTTGTTTTTCCATGAGCTATTTCACATTTTCTTCTATTTTTTTCTTTTTTCCAGATTTGTTTAATTATTTTTCACTGTCTCATGGGGTCACTAGCTTCTGCTTGCTTGAATTCCAATTTTTAAGGAATTATTTTCTTTAGTGAGCTTTTATGCCTCTTTTTCTATTTGGCCAATGCTACTTTTTAATTAGTTCTTTTCTTCAGTGAATTTTTTAACCTGTCTTTACATTTGGTGAACTCCTTTACCAAGTTGTGAATGTCTTCTTATAATTTTCTCCCTTTGCTTTCATTTCTTTAAATAATTTTTCCACTACCACTGACTTGATTTTGAAAATCTTTTTTTTTTTTTTTACCTCTTCTATGAATTCTTGCTGGGCTTGTCACCTTCCAATGTCTCAAGCTTTAGGTTTGTTTTCACTGTTGTTTTCAGGGCTAGCTCTTAGGATTTGTAAATTTTTGATGCTTCCAAGGTGGTGTGATCTGAAAAGAATTATGATCACTGGGTATCCTAGTTTTCATTCTTGTCCTTACCTGGGAAGGCTCTGTATACACTGCAACTGTATTTGATTTTGTGCCTCAGCATCTCTGATTCCTTGAGACCAGAAATGATACTGTTTCTTGTTAACAAACCAACACTGCCCCTCAAGACTACAACTCCCTCTTGAATGAAAGTTTTCCTTTCTGCCCTTAAACTATGATTCAGAAGTGATTATAAGCAATGGAGTTGTCAAACAGTGCCTGGCCTTATATCTAGTACTATCGTAGAAGTCATTTATAGTCTTTAATTAGTTGTCTGGTCCCCTTAGTATTTCTGGCTTGAGACCTCTCAACACTGCTACTGATTCCATTGCCACTGCCTAGCCCCTCTACTGGTGTTTCATCCACATGAGTTTAGGGTCAGCCCCTACCCCAGTGATTAGATGTCTCTTTTCAATCTCCTCGGTTGCCTTGGGCAGGAATAATGCTGGATTCTGACCTCTTCTTGGTTCTGCCACTCCAGATTTTGATTTGAGGCAATATTTCAAAGTTTGTAGGAGAATATTAGTAGAGATTGCCTGAGTTTTTTTTTTAACTCTGCAATCTTGACTCTACCCCTAGAAGTCACTGCTAGTACTCTTTACTCTTTCTATCTTAGGGATAAACCTGGCATATGTGTTTGTTTATGATGGAGAGGATTCTCATATAACTCATTACTATAGCTCCTCAGACCCCATCAGTGTGCTTCTTATTTACCTAATATCAATTACTATGGTACCATTGACTCAAACATTATGAAATTATAAAGAAAAAAACAATAATAACACAATTAAAAGACTGAAAAATCATAACTAATTGAAATAACAAAATCTACTCATACACTTGGATCATGCCATTTCACCAATGTACACAGTGTTCTTAAGGAAGGTGATGCCCTTGTACTTTTTTTATTGTTGTTGTTTTGGTAATGTTTCTTAAAAGTTTTATTGATGGGATTTGCTTTTATATTTAAAAAAATTTGCAGATTACTCTCACTCTAAGAAAGATCTCTTGTAACGGAGCAAAGTTATTATGCAAAACTAGCAATACAGCGACCTTATCTGAAAGTCCACAACCTATATCTGTAGCATCTACCCCTCTTATACTTATCTGTTTTTTTTTAAGTAGAATTTTTTATTAACAGAAATCTATTTTTCCTTTTCTCCACCTCCCACTCCACTGAATAGGAAAATTAAAAAAAAATTCATTGTAAAAATATTCATAGTCAAAGAAAATAAATTCCTTCATTGTGTCTGTGTGTATGTATGTATGTATGTATGTATAATAATAACTAACATTTATTTAGTGTTTCTTTTGTGCCAGCCACTGTGCAAAGAGATTTATAATTATCTCGTTGGATTCTCACAATAAACCTGAGAGGTAGGTGATAGGATTATCGTTCCAGTTTTACACAGGAGGAAACCAAGTCCAGCTGAATGCCAGAGACTGGATTTGAACTCAGATCTTCCTTTCAGATGCAAAACTCTATCCAATGTGACACCTTACATTTCTTTTATTCTGTACTTTAAATCCATCTATGTTCTTTGTCCTAAGAATTCTTTAATAATAAGTTATTTAGTTGTCAATTGATTTTTAACATTTTTTAGTGTTCCTTTAATAATATAATTTCTATTGCATTGTGGTCTGTAAAAGGTTTGTATAATAATTCTGATTTTCTGTATTTGTGGGATTTTTTTTGTTTTACGACATGATCAATTTTTACAAAGCTTCACAGCTGAGAAATATATAAATAAAGTCATATTTTTATTCAATAATCACAAATGTCAAAATATATTTTATTGTTTTTCCTTATATATATAAATATACATACATATACATATACATATACATACATACATATATAGGGTAGAGAAGAGGTCATTATACTATCATGGCATAGCAATTTTCTAAGAATCAGGCAAAACCAGAAAACTTCATAGTGGAATGTTATATGAATGATTTATATAAATGATTACAAATAGATCTTGCTGATTTTTCTGCTTTAAAAATGATTCTTTTTCCTTTTAAAATGTTGAACTACAGATTATCTCCCTCCCTTCTAACCCATGCCCATATAAAGCACTCAGAAGGCAAGCAAAAAGATATCAGTTACACATGTGAAATCATTCTAAACATATTTCCATATTAGTCAAATAGCCCAAAAAAGGGGAAAAAAAAGACTGAGAAAATTATATTTCCATTTGCACTTAGTAATTCTCTCTCTGGAGATAGATAGCATTTTTTTAAATCATGAGTCCTCTGGAATTGTCTTGGATCACTATATTGCTCAGAGACCTCAAGTCCTTTAAAACTGATCATCATTATAATATTGCTATTACTGTGCACAATGATTTCCTTGTTCTTCTCACCTCACTTTGCATCAGTTCGTATAGGTCTTGTGATTTTTTTTTTCTGAAAGTCTCATCATTTCTTATAGCACAATAACACTCCATCAAAATTATATGCCACAACTATTTTATCTTCTGGATCTAAAATTTTAGGGGAGTTTTCCCTTCTAATTTCTTGACATATGATGTGAAGACTCTTTATTTGTCTTTAAGGTAGTCAAATAATTTTAAAATTATCCCTTCTGGATCTCTTTTACAGATCAGTTCTTTTTCCAACTTAAAAAAAATATTATTTTTTCTTTGTTTAATTCTTTTTTGAAGTCTCATGGAGTCCTTAGCTTTCAGTTGTCCAATTCTAGTTTTTGAGGAATACTTTTTTTAATGACATTATGTACCTGTTTTTACATTTGGCCAATTTGACTTGTTATGGAGTTCCTCTATTCAGTGGACTTTTGTACCTCTTTTACCATTTGACCTATTCTGTTTTACAAAATCTTATTTTTCTCAGCATATTTTTGTGCCTCTTTTACCCAGTGGTTGACTCTCTTTTCATAATTTTCTTGCATCACTCATTTATTTTCCCCATTTTTTCCCTTTACCACTCTCATCTCTTTCTTTAACTCTTCCAGGAATTCTTGATGGCCTTGGATCCAAATAGCATTTTCTTTGATGCTTTGATTGTAGCTGTTTTTACATTGTTGTCATCTTCTAAGTCTATGATTTGGTCTTCCCTGCCACCTTAGTGTCTTTTTATGTTCATGATATTTTTGTTGCTGTTTGCTTATTTTTCCAGTGTATTTCTTGACTTTTAACTTTATGTTAAAGTTGGGCTCCACTGACTTGGGGGTGGGGAGGTTTGTGTTAAGCTTTAGGATTTCTCACACTTTTACTTTTAGGATTAGTTTTGGTAGTCTGTAAGTTTTTGGTTCTTCTAAGTTTATGTTATCTAAGTAGAGGTGTGGTTACTGCTCTCCTGGTTTGCACTTTGCTGGTTACCAGGAAGGGCCCCTCTTACCCTATAGCTAAAAGTACTAGTTCTCCTCTTGGCCCTGGAACTGTGACCAGGACATCGGCTCCCTTGTGACTAATCTTGAAGTCCGCTCCACCCTAGAACTATGTTCAAGAGCTTTTTATGGGCAATAGAGTTGCCAATGAGCACCAGACACACCCAGTGCCAGCAAAAGGTCTCTTGTAATCTCTTTCTGATCAGTTGTCCAACCCCCTTGCTGTATCTAGGTTGAGAGCTCCTAAAGCTGCTGCTGCTGTTGGGGCTGCCTCCAAGTTCTACTGCTGGCATTCCTGCCATGCTCTGGGTCCGGGCCTACCCTGCTGTCACATACCTCTCCTGTGGACCTCCTAATTGTCTTAGGCTAGAAAGATGTCCCCTTCTGCTCTTTCATTGTTCCTGCCACTCCAAACTTTGATCTGAGGTGTTATTTTAATGTTATTTGGAGGGGAATGTTGGATGAGTTCAGCCTGTACTTTGCCATCTTGGCTCCACTCCATATTTATTCTCTCCAGAAACAATTTGTACCACATGAAGCTCATTCTTTTCTAGCTCCTCTTCTTCTGATCCTTACCACTCGTTAGCTGGGCAAAGCCCTTTGCTTGTTTTTTTTTTTTTAGCCCTTGAGTTAATAAAGTAATTTCCTTTTGCTCACAAGCACCCTTAATAGGGTGTAGATGGACAGACCTTTCAAACTCAAGAACTGCCAAGTTATTCAGAGTTGCAAATAGTAGGGATTTCTAATCTGTCCGATCATCCCTGAACCAATTGTTATGGAAAACAAGACCAAAACTAAATTTGTTTTTCCCCTATTTCTCCTTATCAAACCAGAGAAGGTAGAAGTGGGCACCAGAGGGCACCTAAGTGGGCACCTAAGGAGTACACCTTCTTTTAGCCTGTAATTTTAACTTGTAGCCTGTAAATGGAGCTAAGCTTTGGTGTCCATCTGTGCTCAGTTTACTCTTCTGCTTTTGCTTCTGTGTCTTCCTATAGTTTCTTCATATAGCTTCATCTCTGGTTTCTTGATGACATCTAAGGCTTCAAAACATGCTTCTGTTGGTCAATGACTCATCTTTATTTCATTAGGTAAAGCTCAAGATATCCATCTTCTTGTCAGCAATGCACCAAACAATACTTAAATAATTTTCCTCCAGTCTCAAAATAGTTATTTGATTTATAATTGTGTCAGTTTTAAACTTCAAAACTTTAAGAGCAGCCACATGCAAATGAGATGTTACACCACAATGTCCTACCTCTACCATTTCTTCAGTCATTGTTCTGACTTCAAACACGTCCTTTTAGTGCATTCATCTTACAGGCAGTTCTTTATCTGCTCTCCAGAACAGTCTGTGTCTCTCCTCAGCATTTCTTTTGTGAGACTGATTACATTTCGTCAAAAGTAGATTTAAGTATGTTTCCTTACACAGAGCTGTTCACGCGAAAAAGGGATAGTACCTTACATGCTGAAAATTTCAAGTGGCAGATATTAAATGCAGCAGCAGTGTACAAGAAAAGGAGGAATAAATTTGTGGTAATGAGAAATTCCCTGAAAGTTGTGATCTTGAATAACTTCTTTTTTATGTCTACCTTTCTACCTTTTCTTTTCTTTTTTTTTGCACTTTTTGGAGGGCATTTGGTGTTAAGTGACTTGCCCAAGGTCACATGGCTAGCTGAGGCCAGATTTGAACTCAGGTTTTCCTGACTCCAGGGCCAGTGCTCTATTCACTGTGCCACCTTGCTGCCCCCAGTCTATCTTTTCTTTATCCAATAGCTTTGCTTGATCTTTCTTCTGCTTAGTAGGTAGGTCCCCTCCTTCATGACTCCTCTTCTTCCTCTTTCTGGGAACCTCTGTTATTTGAAGTGTTCTGTTCCTAGAAATTTTTCAGTGATTATTTCCAGTTTCCTAGCTAATTGAAGCCTTTCTGTCTGTGACCTCAGAAGCAGAAAATCAACAAGATCCTTTTGATTAAGACCTCAATATTTCTCCTATACTCTGAGCAGACAGAGAAGTTCTAATGAATGTAATGAAGATGGGCCTGGGAGTCCCAGTGAAGAGCATGGCATGAGGATTCTCTAAGTACTTGGAGGAGCTTTTCATAGGAAAATTGTGGATTTTTTTTCCTTTGCCATAACTTAAACAACATTATGGTGGAGCTCACCTTTTGACATCATTGGTTGTCTTGCTTACCTGTTCTATTTTGGTGATATTAGTTCTAGCCCAATGTGAGAGGTTGATAGGTTTCTATCAATTGCTTAGTGTCCTTTCCTTATTACCCTCGTCTCCTCTTCTGTGTTCCCTTGGGTGTTCCTTCTTAAGTCATGTGGACTTGCTTTAAGTGATATAGATTTCCCTTAAACTTGCCTTTCAATTTTACCATATAAGAAAGTTCTATCCTACAAAAGTGAGGGCATCTAGTTGGCACAGTTGATAGAAGATTGGATGTTAGGAAATCCTGAGGTAAGAATGTAGCCTCATTTAATTTCTGTTCCCCTCAGTTTCCTCATCTGTAAAATGGGGATAATAATAGCATCTGCCTCCTTTTTGTGTGAGGATCAAATGAATTGATAATATTTATAAAGTGCCTGACTCATAGTAGGTGCCATGTAACTGTTAGTTATTATTATTGTTACTGTTGATGATTTAATTCTTTTGTAAAACTCTTTTTAGAGTTATCAAGGGATATCAATAACACTACTTAAAGATAAATTATCAATACATATGTGTGTTTTGTGGGCATTGAGATAGAAATCTGCAGGCAGTTGGGGTCTAGAGTCAAAATTGTGGAGTAAAAGGTAGTAATTTTCCCTTAATTCCTTCACAACATCCTCAGAAATGACCTAAGAAATGCACCAAACTAAATTCTATTGGGAAAGTGCAAAAAAAAAAAGAAAAAAAATGTCACAGGGAGTAATTTTCCAGCCTAAGGAAGCTTAGCAAGATAGATAGAGAGGTCTGCGATCAATGAGTTGGGAGCTGGTCAGGAGCAAAGTGCAGCAGCAATAGCCCTAAACATGGTGGAAAGTGGAAATGGCAATAGGCCATTGTGGCAGCAGTAGCAGGAGGTAGCCCAGGACCAAGTCATGGTAAGGGAAACTGAGAACCTGGGTATAAAGCAATCAAAGAGGGTACCATAATAACATTGGGCATAGTAAGAGGTGCCATCTGTCAGTTCTCTCACCAATTACTCAGTTCCAGGTCACAGTTCCAGGGTGGAAAGGAACAGCCATGGTCATAAGGGAGCCAGGGCCTTACTTATGGAAGAAACAAAGAACACGTTCTAAAAACATAGTTGTGTGCTCTGAGCCCAAAATCAAAGGGAGGACTCACTTTAACCTTTAGCCTAGAGGTTAAGATAGAAGTCAAATAAACCAGGGCAAGAGAACAAAATCAAGGCGAAGTGAATAGTTAAGTCACTCTGAACCTACAGAACTTCCTAGCATGCTACCTATGACCAAGCCTAGCAACAGACTATTGAAACTCAACCACATAAGCCAATAGAATTAGTGAGGAATTTTCAGAAGTGAAGACTAAGTGGGCAATGAATAGATCTCTTCCTGGGTCACCCAACATTAGAAGCACCAAAAACTTACCCATCACCAGACTGAACTGGTAAAGTATCAAATAGCCTTAAAAAAAAGAAGTCTAGGCAACATATCACTGTCCTTCCACCTGCACCCCCCAAAGGCAGAACCCAACACCAATATAAATCCCAAAGTCAAGAAATAGAATGGGAAAGTGAGCAGAAAAGATGAAGGAAGGAAAGAAGGAAGGAAAGAAGGAAGGAAAGAAGGAAGAAAGGAAGGAAGGAAGGAAGGAAGGAAGGAAGGAAAGAAAGAAGGAAGGAAGGAAAGAAAGAAGCAAGGAAGGAAGGAAGGAAGGAAAGAAAGAAGAAAAGAAGGAAGGAAGGAAGGAAGGATAGAAGGAAGAAAGGAAGGAAGGAAACATATGAGCCTAATGAAACATTATAGTGACGGTGAAGCTCAAGACACAAACACAGAAGAAGGTAATGACTTGGAAAATATTAAAAGCAAAGCCTCATTGGAAAAAATGCAGATTGGTAAAAAAACAAACAAACAAACAACAACAACAACAAAAACCCAATAAGAACTCCTAGAATAAAGACAGTGATTAAAAAAATAAGGGTGGTAGAGGAAAAGTGAGAAAAGAAATGAGAGCTGTGGAAGAAAACTATGAAAAGGAAAGAGCTTAGTGAAAGAAGTACAAAAATACTAAAGAAAAGGAGTTCTTAAAATCAGAATTTGTCAAGTGGAAGTAAATGAACCCATGAGACATCATGAAAAAATAAAACAAAGTCAAAAGACTGAAAAACGTAGAAGAGAATTTGAAATATCTCATAGGAAAAAAAAACCCATTTGGCTTTAAAACAGATTGGGGGGTGAGGGATAATCTACGAATTGTATTACCTGAAAGTCATGAACAACACAAAAAAGCATGAACACAATATTTAAAGAACTTCTAAAGGAAAATTACCCTGATTTTTGAAAATCAGAAGGAAAAGTAAAAATGGAAAGAATCCACTGGTCACTTCCTGAAAGAAATCTAAATAGAAAACTCTTAGGAAAATAATAAACAAAATCCAGAAATTCCAGGTTAAAGATCAAATACTGCAAGCATTCAGGAAAAGAAAAAAAAAAGAAATGAGCCATAGTTAGGATCGCACAAGATTTAGCAAACATTGCTATGAAGAGACAGATCATGGATTATGATGTTCTAGAAGGCAAAGTAGCTGTAATTATAATTAAAAATAATTTACTTAGCAAAACTGAGTATAATCCTGTCAAGGAAAGAATGAACATTCAATGAAATACAGGGATGTAAAGCATTCCTGATGAAAAGACGAGTTGAATAGAAAATTTTTTCATGTAAACACAAGACACAAAAAGCACAAAAAGGTAAACATGACTGAGTAATCTTAAGGGGTTAAGTAAGGTCAAACTATTTATATTCCTAATGGGAAGATGATACCTGTAATTACATAGAACTTTATCAGCAATAGAACTGTTAGAGGGAGTCTGCTTAGATAGAGGACATTAATATGTTTCTATTATGTTGGGATGATTTCCAAAGAAGAATGGAAGGATAAGAAAGAGGGATTCACCAGGGGAGGGGGAAAGGGAAAGGAAGAATAAAGAAAATTTTCTTACATAAAAGAGATATTCAAAAAAGAGTTTATATGCAGGAAATGAAAGTGGGGAGAAGGAATAGGCAACACTTACTTCCATCTGAACTGATGCAAAGAGGAAAGACTATACAAATACATCTTTGGGGACATAAAATCATCTTAAATCAACAGGAAAGTAAGAAGAAAAGGGGTTTAGAGGAGGTGGGAGATGAGAAGGAAAGTATATTAAGGAAGCTTTTGGTCAGAAGCAAAACAGAACCTTGAAAAGAGGACAAGGTTAAAAAAGAGAAGGATAACTGTAAGAGAATAGAAAGGAGAGAAATACACAATTAGCAATCATAACTCTGAATGTGAATGAGATGAACTCACCCATAAAATGAAAGAAAATAGCAGAATGGATTAGAAAGTAGTCTAGTAGTATGCTGTATAAGAAACACACTTGAAACAGAAAGATACACACACAGAGTTAAATAAGGGACTGGAGCAGAATATTCCTCCCTCTCCCCAAATATAGGTCAACGTATTGTTATAGCTTGTTTGTTTGCACTTTTAAATTAATTATTTTTTAGTTTTCAACATTCATTTCCACAAGATTTTGACTTCTAAATTTTTTCCCCTTCCCCCTCCCCAAGATGGCATGCAATCTGATATAGGTCTACATACACATTCATATTGAACATGTTTTCACATTAGTCATGTTGTAAAGAGGAATCAGAACCAATGGGAAGAACCACGAGAAAGAAGAAACAAACAACAGAAAGAAAGCAAATAGTATACTTCAATCTGTATTCAAACTCTATAGTTCTTTTTTCTATATGTGGATAACATAAGTATTTTGGAATTGTCTTATATCCCTACATTGCTGAAAATCAAAACCAGTCATCACACAATGTTGCTGTTACTGTGTACAATGTTCTCCTGGTTCTGCTGACTTCACTCAGCCTCAGTTCATGTGGAGCAGTATTTATTGCTTCAACAGGGATAGCAATCATGATTTTAGACAAAACAAAAGCAAAAATAGAACTACTTAAAAGATATAATCAGGGAAACTCTATTTTGCTACGAGGTAACATAGATAATGAAGGAATGAATGCCAGTACTAAACATAAATGAAGCAAATGGCATAGCATCCAAATTCTTGAAAGAATGAATTATAGGAGGAAGTAGAGAGTAAAACTACAATAGTGGGGCACCTCAATTTATCCCTCTTGGACCTAGATAAATCTTATTGTAAAAAAAAAAAAGAAATCTGCATCCAGGGAGAAACATCTGATATTATGAACTTCTGAGAGATATAATTTCAAGGAAACGGTGCTGCTTACTATTTGTCCTGGTTAAGATTCAATACCCTTTGGAAGGGCACTCAGTCAGAAGCAGGGTAGAGACTTTTTTTTTCACTTTTTGGAGGGCAATTGGGGTTAAGTGACTTCCCCAAAGTCACATGGCTAGTAAGTGTGTCAAGTGTGTGAGGCTGGATTTGAACTCAGGTCCCCCTGACTCCAGGGCCAGTGCTCTATTCACTGCACTACCTAGCTGCCCCAACAGGGTAGAGAATTTTGAACTGAACTGTGTCTATAAAAGTATCCACTGACAAAGAGGCAATGTTGTACAGCAACAATAGCTGTGGAACTGTCCACCAGTGGGAATACAAGGTGTGGCAGCAGTGGTGCATGTGATCAGAAAGAGTAATTTTGGAAGAGATCACAGAAGAGGCAGCTGTTGAATTAGCTAGGGTAGCTGGCACCTTCATCCAAGAGGGCAAATGGATAGTTGCAATAAGAACATAAGAAATGAAGAATTATTGATGAGTGTTTTGGATGCGAATTCAGGCAACCAGTGAAATGCTGCTTTCTCCCCTTCTTTCTACCTTTCTAAAAGGATGGGTAGTCAAACCTAAAGTTTTATGTTCTTTAAAGTGATCGATTTGATGTTTTAAATAGTGTCAGGCTGGGTTAGTTTATATAAAGGATTGATTCAGATTGCTTTTTAACTATATATTTCATTATTTGCAAATATAGTGCTTACAACAGAAAGGAACAATATTTGGTACTGGTATGAAGCAATATAGGAAGGGCTCATGTTTAATTCCTTATATAAAAAAGTGTCAGGCGTTCTCCTGTCCGGGGCTTGAGACAAATCAAGAGAGAGTCTTATGGTTTAATTTTGTTGTTGTTAATAAAAGTGACAAAAGACACAAATGCAGTGGATATGATTGTATTTTTAGTTTTTAGGTTTTTTTTTTTAAACCTTTACTAGACTAATAATATCAAAGCACCTGTGTTGTCTGTGTGTGTGTGTGTGTGTGTGTGTGTGTGTGTGTGTGTGTGATTTGTGATAAAGTAAGGACACAGAAATGTGACTCAGGTCACATTTCCTGATTTCCCTTCCAACCATGAATAGCAGGAGAAAGCACTCTTATAGGAGTGTAATGTGAAGAGGAGGGAGTAGGAATTTCCTGGAGGGAAGAGCAAAGGGGTGACTGAACTTGACTGTTAAAACCTACGTTTTAGAAGAAAGGGCCAGAGGAGGGAATATTCTACTATTTTCTGTCTCCAGATTTGTATATAGGTGGGCTCCAAAGGCTACCTATAAGGGAAAAACAGCAACAACCCAAAGTGTAAATGATTAAGGTCCATAGATCCACTCTCTGATTAACAACAGTCAATTCATTTGTTATCTCTGATGGAGTTAGGAAGCATTTGGTTTTCAGCTACTTTGTAGATCTTGTCTCCTTTTCTGGTTACTAAATTCCATTGTGGACGGTTATTTAATTGGCATTATCACTTTGTTGACTCTTATTCTTACTGAAATTTCTTTTCAGAATCCCACGTAAGCAATAATTTTTCCTCACCATAGTTTCTGCTAACATTGAGTAGAAATAACTAATAGAGCCTATAGCCTGCAGGATAGTGGGGAAGAAGTCAATGTCCTCCTACACAGAACTACCAGGAAAATCCTTTTTAAAAAAACTATCTACTTTGCCTCCAGGGA
>CM053581.1:497373446-497430845 GCA_028627135.1 Pseudochirops cupreus | reverse complement strand
AGAGACAGAGACAGAGAGAGAAAGTGTGAGTCAGACAGCATACAGGAAGAGAGGGAAAGAGGGAGATTGGGGAGGGGAGAGAGAGAGACAGAGACAGAGACAGAGACAGAGAGAGACAGAGAGAGACAGAGAGAGAGAGAGAGAGAGAGAGAGAGAGAGAGAGAGAGAGAGAGAGAGAGAGAGAGAGAGAGAGAGAGAGAGAGAGAGAGAGAGAGAGAGAGAGAGAGAGAGAGAGAGAGAAGCTCAGCTATAGTTGCTGGGTTTCTTCGTTTTGGAAGGTCATGCTAAGCATTCCTGGAATGGAGTGAGTTTAAGATAGGAATATAGATATATTGGTATGTCCCAGATTGATATAATAGTGCAAATTCTACAAGGAGTCAGACTGCCCAATAGTGCTGAATGAAAATGTCCTTTATTTTATGTGTGTTTTATCTCCTGCTTATCCATGGAATTGAGGAATCTCAATGGCACTTAAGCTCTCAAAGGCTTGAGGCTTCAGGAAACACTGAGGGCATCAAAGCATAAGAGGCAAGGCAGAAGCAACAAGAGAAGGCTTCAACTAAAAGATCCATCATCAGCCATTGAATATAAGGGTCTTAGGGCATTGGCTGGAAGAGTAAGGAAGTTCAGGGATGGCCCTGTTGAAAAGCTTGGATATGCTCTCAACTTCAGCTATACCATCTTCCTAATCAGAAAAGAAGGGATCCTCTACCAGGACAATGTTGCTGTTGCTTTTCATCCTTTATTTTCAAAGAGAATCAATGACATCACAGGGTGCTGTCTTGACTTCCATGTGAGGCAGAGTCGCACAAAGTTTTCAGCCTCACTCTCTCTTCCAGAGTTATTGAGGTCTAGTGGCAAGACAAAAGGCAAGATGACTGGCAATGCCTTGGGATTCAATGGATAACCTTGGTATCTTTGATATCTGACTAAGCATTCCACAGCACTTGCTTCAGCTGCCTTCATGGCCATTGGAACAAATTGTTCTCATTTACCTATTCCAGGGAAAATTTTCATATGCTTGCGGCAGACATTCCTCTAAGTCACCTATGGGTTTGAGGCCTGTCAGTTATCCTCTATCTGGTTTAGCCCATCTGCCAAGATGCTTTTACCTAAGTGTGACTGTTGTTCATACTACAGCTTCTTATAGCCACAGGTAAGAGTTTGGTGGCAGGTGGAAACCAAAGGTGAATGAACAACCCAGAAAAGGCCTCAACAGGCCCTCATGCCAGGGGTGCTAGTTTTTCTTGAGCACCCTGTTCACTGCAGGACAATAAATTGAACTTCAAAGTTAAGAAAAAGGGCAGAAATTGCACAATCCTGGAAAAGTCTACATAACAGAGCAGTCTAGGAAGCCTTTTAGAGCAAGAACGAAATACCTGAAAACTGAATCTTGGACAAAGGGGTAGAGTCTCACTTGGGTTTTAGCTGATTGCTTTTCCCACCTCTGATGTCATCTAGAGGTACACAAGGGACTGAACCAGACTGGTTGAGTATAATGTAGGTTTCAGATTATTAAAATTCCATTTAAAAAGTCAGTGTTAAGTGAGAAAAATGGGAATGTCTAAAACAGAGACAGCTTGTTACATATGAATGTTTGGGATCTCAAAAATAAGATGCCATCTATTTATTTATGTATTTTTTTTGAAGGAGGAAGGCAAGGCAATTAGGTTAAGTGAGTTGTCCAGGGTCACACAGCTAGTAAGTGTGTCAAGTGTTTGAGGTCACATTTGAACTCAGGTCCTCCTGACTCCAGGGTCAGTGCTCTATTCACTGTGCCACCTAGCTGCCCTAGATGCCATATATTTTTTAACTGTTACCTTTTAGCATGCCATTTTATTTCTCCTAGACTCATTTTTTTCCCTCTGAAAAATGGAGTTGCATTAGGTGATCTCCAAGTTCCCCTTAGCTCCAACGGTTTAGAATTCTATAATCCTGGACATTGCTTACTATCTGATATTCAACCTAAAGTTGCTGAAACCAGGCAGCTTCCTGTTAATGCAAATGCTAGTTGGTCTCCAGCTTTGAGTGATTCCTCTGCCTGAGAGCCATATGTTCATTCTGGAAGATAAGCTTGTTTCATAAACACAGACTAACCAAACTGAATAAGTCTGGCCTGAGTTCTGCAAGAACCCCAGAGAGAACGAATGCTTGCCAAAAGGAGGAGAAAACCTCTGCCAATGTAGTCATCAATGCAATGTTGTTTTGAGGCTTTTGTGGGACTTTTGCATACAAAAGAGAGAAAACATACAATTCAAAAGCTTACTCAAAAGCTGCTCAGTAATGTGGCTTTCAATCAGAGCTTCCAGAAGCTCAGTTTAGGTAAGAGAATTTTACACTTAGCGTGGAAAGAGCACAGATAAAATTAAACCAGTAAAGATCTTAACTTGAAAATATATGTCAGTGTTTCCTAAATAGAAGCTTCTTACTTAAAGCCTCCCTGGTAACTCTTTCCAGCACATTCCCCCGACACACTGATTGAGGTGGAAGAGATGGAAAATTCCTTGCTCCCTGTTGTCATTTCCAGATTGTCCTCCTACCACTGTCATTCAGTAACCTCTCCTCTTCTGAAGGTTCCCACAATTCACATGTACCACCCAATCCAAATCCTGGGAGTTGTTGTCTATAGACCTCCAGGACACTCCCCTGACTTCCTCAGTGAATTCAGGACCTGTCTCACAATTTTCCTTGCCTCCCCAAATCTTGCCCTCATACTAGGGGACATCAGCCTTCATAAATATGTAATAGGTACACACATACACACACATACATATATGCACATATATGCATATACATATGTGTATATGTATGCATGTGTGTATGTATATTTATATATGTATTAATTCTATATATATATATTGCATCTTTGTGTTCTTAGTTCTTGACAGTGTTTTGTGTTAAATATTTAATACGTTTTTATTGTATTAAATTCAATATATTCCAAAGCACCAAAGTCTAAACATTCTTAGAGACAGAAATAGGCCTGGCATCTTGCTAGAATGCATGCTTAGTTCTGACTCTTTAAAAAAAATATTATTATAAGCATCTCATGAAGCTATGAAAAAAATATATATGTGTATATATGTGTGTATATATATATATATATTTATATTCATACTCCCTCAAACATTCTAACTTTCAGATTTCTCAACTCATTCATTTACATGACCTATTCCTCTACCCCATTTCAGCTAAACACAGAGATCATCATGCTCTTGATCTTGTGTTATGGGAATGGGAATCTGAAGATCTTCCTTGCCCCTTGGCCCCTTGATAGGCTTAAGTGAATCTTAGAACCTTCTCTGATTTGAAAATATACTCTGCCCCCTAATAGGCTGAATGTGGTCACATGGAGCCTGTGGTGGGAGGCTTGTTTTTCAGGAATGCCCACACCTTGTTACTTTGTGATTGGGCAGTGGGTCAAGAGGGTTGTGACATTCTTGGATCCAGAAGAAGGCTATACATACCCTGATGTGAGTTCCTTGCTTTGGGGCTCACTTTGGAAAGAGTTGTGTGATTTGGCCAGATGATATTCTGGGAAGCCCTTGAGCCCCCTCGCTTTGAAAACCCAGATGTTGGTGTTTCCCTCTCTGGTAACTAACAAGGTATGGATGTAATGGTCAGATGGCTGGAAGCCCTATCTGCTGATCTCTTTCTCTATCTGTATTTTTTTGTCTGCTTGTAACTTCTGTTTCTATTCTCTGAAGTTCGGGGTGCTGACTTTCCCTCCTGAACTAAGTAAATGATATGTTTGATTAAAGTAGGATTGTTAACCCATTTTGAGTTGGTTTCCTTTAGAAAAGCAGATCTAAGAACCAGTCCTAGCAGCCATCCTGGGTGCTTTCTGCTACATCTTGACATCACCTATAAATTCATTGTTTCCACATTTATGAACTTTGAAATTCTCTTATCTGATCAGTTGTTGGTATTTCACCTCTCCTTCTGCCTTCCAATATCAAATTCTGCTCTTTGTCCACATTAGGATCTCTAGTCCCTCCACTCTATTGTTTTCTCTTAGGTCATCATATTGGACAAGCTACACTCTCCTGCTTTCCCCACCTTGTCCCTTGGTGAAACAGTTCAACTCTATACTATCCTATCCATTTCTCTTGAGTCTTTTGGCCTTTTATGATATCACAAATTGTACCCTATCAATTCTCAGCCTTGGATTACTGTCATCAACTACTGCCTTTGAGTCTATACATGTATTTCTAAATAAAGGTGGAGAAAACCAGGCAACCATCCTGACTGAATGCACTATAAATTAATATTATATAACTTTAGTTAGGTCCTCACTACTGCTAGGCAACCCCTCCATTTTTTCTAATTTGCTTATTATCCCACTCACTACAGAGAGACTTTCAAATCATTTCAGGCATCCTCAAATGCCTCATAACTCTCTTTCTCATTCTTTCAGCTGAAAAGCTTTCCTCATGTTTTATTGAAAAAAATGAAATTCATTGAGATCTTCATCTTCTTCACTCCTTACTTCACTCACATCACTCAGTTATCTTCTATCACTATCTGCCCCTGCATCCCTATTTCACATGATGTGATAGTCTTTCTCGTTGCTAAGGCCAATTCATGCACAAGTAATCCCATTCCATCCCATCTCCTCCTCAGGACTACTCCTTTCGTTATTCCCATCCTCTTAGTTATCTTCAATTTCTCCCTTTCTACTGGCCATTTTCCTACTACCTACAAATATGCCCTTGTCTTGCTCAAACTAAAAACACAAAACAAAACAAAAACAACCCCCCCAAAAAAACCCCAAACAAACAAAAAACCCAACTCTCTCAATTGATTCAGTCACCCCTGCTATCATCCCATATCTCTCCTACCATTTTTTGACTAAACTTCTTGAGAAGACTATCTACAAAATGTACTGCCCCTTACTCTTTTCTCACTCTCTTCTTAGCTCTGTATAGTTTGGCTCCTTCTCTTATTATTCAACCAACACTCTGGCCTTTTCTCAGTCCTCATCCTTTTTGACTTATTTACCACTTTGGACACTGTTGATTACCCTCATTCTCTTCTTATTAAGTTTCTGGTACACTAATTTCTCCTACTTTTGCTCCTACTGATTTCACTTTTCCTTGGTCTCCTTTGTTGGATCATCAGCCATGCCATGCCTGCCAAACATGAGTATCTCCCAGGACTCTGTCCTGGATCTTCTTCTCTTCTCTTTCTGTACTATTTTATTTGGCAATCTTATCAGCTCCCAAGGATTCAATTATAATTTTTTTATGCTGATGATTCTCACATGTACTTATCCAGCTCTGACTGCTGTAATTGTCAGTCTCACATATATAACTATTAGACAATTTAAAGTGGATATCTTATGGACATATTAAACTCAGTATGTCTAGAGCTGAGCTCATTACCTTTCTCCCTAAACCATGCCTTTTTTCAAACTTCCCTTTTACTATTAAGGTCACTAAAATCTTCCCAGTAAGTCCCTCCCCATTTCCCATTGAAAGAAATGGAGCCTGACAGTGATGTCCCTTGTATCAAATTTTCTTATCATGTTTTATCTGGATCTATTCAGGAATGACAAAAACTCAGCATTGGAAAGAGATTTAGAAGAAATCTAATTCAAGTCATAAGTAAACAATAATCCCATCTATAGTAAACGACCTAAGTGACCATCTCTAGTCTTTACTCAAATAACTTCACTGAAAATGAACCTACTATTGTTAGCTAGTTTTTCACTTCACCAAGTCTACATTTTCTCCTTCATTATGCTTGCATTTTATTCCTAATTCTGCACTCTTGGGATGAGTAGAACCTGTCTATTCTCTCTTCCATAGGAATCCTTTAAAGACCTATAGGCACTACTTTCTCCCCCTTGAAGTCTTCTCTTTTCTAGGCTTAACATGACCACTTCCTTCAATTACTCCTCAAGTGACTGTCCTTTGACCTTATCACTTTGATTATATGAGTACATGTCAGATAACTCCAATGAGATACTCAGTTCCTTGATGGTTGTAATGGCACCATTTTTCATCTTTGTATCCTTAGTTCTTGACAGTGTTTTGTGTTAAGTATTTAATACATTTTTATTATATTAAACGCAATACATTCTAAAGCACCAAAGTCTAAACATTCATAGAGACAGAAATAGGCTTGGCACCTTGTTAGAATGCATTTTTACTTCTGACTCTTTTTTAAAAAAATTATTATTATAAGGGTCTCATGAAGCTATGCAAATCCCTTCTCTTAAAATGTCTTTTTTTCTTTTAAGGGGAATGTAGAAGTCCTCAGAGGACAGCACATTTCCATTTCAGTATGCCATCATCTTTCCTAAACCCTCAATGTACTGAAATAGGATCAGTCTTTGGAGAAGATGAGCTCAAGGCAATTTTGGAAATTACTCAGACAATTTAGGCAGCGCAGGTCTTTCTGCCCCTCAATTGCTTCTGCCATGGTTCCAGTGGTTGGCATTTTGTTCTTTCAATAATGACTGTTTAAAACATTTGGGCAGCATATCTCAAAGTTTTGGCTACAATCTCAGGGTATAATTAATTCTGAATAGTCTTTAGCTCATTTGTAAGTAAGCATTCTAAATGCCACCTTGACCTTTGCTTTTGAAGGTCTAGTCATTCACCATCTTCTTTTGGAGGTCATGATCCTTCCAGAATTTATCTTAAATGTAGTTAAATTGGAATACTGATAGAGATTGGTTATAACAATTTAGGTTGACAGTTCTAGGAAGAAGACTTTTAAATTTAATTTTCAGGGCATAACAAATATTAAGGCAGCTTGTCGCAAAATTTACAATGGGTCTGACTGAAAATATCTTTGATTCCTTATATTAAGACCATGACAATAACAATAACTGTGCTTAACTCTAAAGTCTAGTCAGTAAAACAAGTTGTAATTTACAGAGTGTTCTCAGAAATGGGCAATATTCCATTTACACTGAAGCTACTCAAGAGTGGCAGATATACCTCCCTATTTCTTCTTACCATTTAACTACTTTCAAACTGTGCAATGGAATGGTTAGACATAGCATATACCTAAATTATCCCACTTAGATAAATATAAAAGAGGTACCATTTGCTGAAGATCAGTTATTCAGCTTGTTTAAAGATTGTACTTAATGGGGATATGTTTTTTGTGGAAATAGCAAAATATAATAGTAAGTCACAAAACTCAGATTTTATACCCCATAATATTTTATTTTTAAAAAGATTTTTTCAATTACATGTAACATTTTTAAAAATTGAGTTACAAATTCTTTCCCTTCCTTGTATCTATCCCCTCCCCTTCCTTGAGAAGCTGAGCAATTTAATATAGGTTATACATGGGCAGGCATGCAAAACATTTCCATATTTGTCACATTGTGAAAGAAAACACAGACCAAAAAAAAAAGAAAAAACCACGCAAGGAAAATAAAGTTTAAAAAAAGTATCCCTCAATTTGCACTCAAACTACACCATTTCTTCCTCTGGAGGTTGATAGCATTTTTTTCATCATAAGTCCTTTAGAATTGTCTTGAGTCATTGCTTTGATCAGAATAGATAAGTCTGTCACAGTTGATCATCTTAACAATATTGCTGTTATTATGTGTAATGTTATCACGGTTCTGCTCACTTTACTTTGTATCAGTTCATATAAATCTTCCCAAGATTTTTTTCTTCTGAAACCATACTGATTGTTACTTCTTATAGCACAATAGTATTCCATCAAAATCCTATACCACGGCTTGTTCAGCCATCTCTCAATTGGTGGGCATCCCCACAATTTCCAATTGTTTGCCACCACAAAAATAGCTGCTATAAGTATTTTTGTGCATATAGGTCATTTTCTTTTTTTTTTAATCTCTTTGGAATACAGACCTAGTAGTAGTATTGTTGAGTTAAAGGTACACGCAGTTTGATAGCTCTTTGGGTATAGTTACAAATTGCTCTTTAGAAGGATTGAATCAGTTCATAACTCATAAGAATGCAATAGTGTATTAGTGACCAAATTTTCCCATATCCCCTCCAACGTTTACATTTTCTTTTTCTGTCATGTTAGCCAATCTGATAAGTGTGAGGTGGTATGCCAGAGTTGTTTAATTTACATTTATTTAATTAATAGTGATTTAGAGCATTTTTTCATATGTCTTTAGATAACTTTAATTTCTTCATCTGAAAACTGTCTGTTCATACCCTTTGACCATTTATCAATTTGGGAATGACTTGCATTCTTATAAATTTTACTCAGTTCTTTACATATTTCAGAAATAAGGACTTTATCAGAGAAGTCTCTATAAATATTTTTTCTTCAGCTTTCTGTTTTCCTTCCAATCTTGGCTTGATTAGTTTTGTTTATGCAAAATCTTTTTAATTTCACATAAACAAAATTATCCATTTTACATCCTGTAATGCTATCTCTTGTTTTGTCATAAATCCTTCCCTTATTCATAGGTCTGACATGTAAACTATTCCATGCTCCTCTAATTTGCTTGTGATATCACTGCTTATATCTAAATCATGTAACCATTTTGACTTTATCTTAGTTATATATAGTAAAAGCAATATTGTTCAAGGAATAACTGTGAACAACTATGTTATTCTTAGTATTGTAAATACTCAAATCAACCTCAAAGGACCTATGAAGGAAAATGTTATCTACCTCCAGAGAAAGAACTGATAAACAAAAATATGCATAGTATGCTTTTACATATATATATATTCATAAGTATATGTATGTATGTATGTATGTACATGTATGTGTGTGTAAAATGGGGACTTTTTCCAAGTGTGGGGTGGGGAGGGAGAGAAAGAGAGAACTTGCAACTTAAAATATAACAAAAATAATTAAATTAAATTAGAAAATAAGAGGAAAAAGAAAGTTAGGAGTAGGAAATAAGAGAATATATTTTCTTTTCCTTCATATCTCAGTCCTGTTCTATTGCCTTTTCCCTATTTGTCCCCAGTGTAATATTGGGATATTGTCCCTCCTCACTTCCACCTTCTAGCTTCCTTCAAGACTCAGTTTAAATCCCATCATACCCTGGTCTCTTCCATGATCTCTTCCAGAATTATTCTCTCTCATCACATGCATCACTGTTGCCACTCCTAGCATTCCTTTTGGTGGACAATTCCACAGTCACTGTCACCTTCCTTACAATGGTGGTTCTTTGCCAATGGATACTTTCATAGACACAGCCCAGTTCAAAATTCTTTACCCTGCTACTGAGTACCGTTTCAAAGGGTATTGAATCTTGTCTGGGACAAATAGAAAACAACATTATTTCCTTGAAATTATATTTCTCAGAAGTTCATAAATCAGGTTCTTAATGTTTCTCCCTGCATGCAGATTTTTTTAATGATTACATTTTTCTAGGTCTAAGAGGGGTATGAGTTCCCCATTCCTCAATTAATGACAAACCCTTTGCTTATGTAGATAAGAACTTCTTAAGGCTCTTGTTGCCTACCCAAAGGGACTTAGGAGCACCAGCCAAAACCCATCAAGTTTCTCTGGATTTGAATCTGAATAAATCTCCATTTGTAATGAATTTCACAGTATACTCTGAGCAAAGAAGGAAATTGCAAGATCTCTATTAAAAGCTTTTCAGATCACTTGATAGCACCCTATTTTGTACCCGGCTTGTCTACCAGAGAGAGAACAGTACCAGAACCTTATGGAGATGTGTATGCTTGGCCTCCTATGTTCTCCTTGTAAGTCAAAGAACATTCAAGTAAAGCATGTAGAAACACACAATTTCTATACTGGTCATCAGTTGTGAAACATCTGTTTAATTCAGTTTTTGTCGTTAATTGTTTATAATTTCCTCTTTCTCCCTTCAATTCAACTCTCTATTAAGACTGGGTAATGAGAGAGAGCCTAGTAAGTCATGAAATTATATGGAGGAAAAAGTGTTTTGGGATTGGGGCTATAGGAAAAATAGGGAGCATAGATTATGTTTAGACTGGGCTATGTGGGGATCTGCTTGTTCTCTTGCTGTTCTGCCCTTGTCCTGTACCACTCCTCTCTCCCATCCTCAACTTCTTCTGAAAAAGCCTTGCCTACTTGCTTCTATCTATGGATGGTAAATATTTGTCTTTACCTATGCTTCTATCATCCTCTGAGATACGTTCTGGTCCTAAGCAGGTTTCCTAATTCATTGTATCTGCCCTAATACTTAAAAGGGATCTTGGAGAAGAATTAGAGTGGACAATGATACAAAAGCAATAGTTCTTCATTTGGAACATTTAAATTTACCTAAAAAAAAGTCTAAGTGACTTATTGAGATACCCAGTGGTGGGAGGCAATAGACAGACAAAGGGGATAAAAGAAGGATACATAAGTAACCCCCATACCACCAACTATGACAACTCCTGCCACCCAAACTGGGGTAGCAGCCTCCAACTTGACCCTCCCTGATTTTGCTGCCTACTAGCCACATTCCTATTTAGAAAAATTCCCAGTCTTTCTCTCTAATATGACAGCCAGGCCTGAGATTCTAGAAGGGAAGAAGCTTCTTCTCATTATTGATAACCTATGGCACACACTCTACTCTTTTTAATAAAACATAGAAAGTGATTTAATTCAAAATATTCACATTTTTGTGCTATTTACAAGTGAGTCTTCTGCTTCCCTCTCTCTTCTTCTCTCTCTCTCTCTCTCCCTCTCTCTCTCTCTCTCTCTCTCTCTCTCAGAGTTGTGGCCAGACACAGAGCAGCCATCAGATTACTCCCTGGTAAAGTGTCATAAGTGTCCTTGGCACCCTCTAACCTAGACAAGTACACAAATGGAGTTATGCCTAAGGCTCACATCTTTATGCCGCTTGCATTTTCATCTCTCTCCTCCATGTAGACCTTCAAAGGGCTCCCTCACAAAATATGTACCAAACAGTTCTTTTACCTTCATGTTAGGCATTTGGAATGGCCTTGTAGTTTCATTCTTCAAAGAAGTTATGCAGGTCAGCACCTTCGTTGTGACTTGATAGACTTAAGGAGTTGAAGAATACTGAGAAGTTAGTGATTTTCCCAGGGTCACATAGCTAAATGTGACACTTAAACCCAGATCTTGTTGACTCTCCTCAGCTGGTCCATCATGTTTATTATTACTATTTTCATTGTTCAAGGAGAGAAGAGAAGAGACTAAGCATGCATTCATATAGCTGGGGGCAGCTAGGTGGCACAGTGGGTAGAGTGCCAGAACTAGGGTCAGGAAGATTCCTCACCAAGCCTGAAGTCAGGCCTTGAACTCTTTCTGAGTTCAAATTTGGCCTCAGACACTTACTTGTGTGACACTGGGCAAGTCATTTAACCCTGTTTGCCTCAGTTTCCTCATCTGTAAAATAAAATGGAGAAGGAAATGGCAAAACATTGTAATATCCTTGCTAAGAAAACTCTCAAGGATGTGTTCATGAAGAATTGGACATGACTGAAATGATTGAACAGCAACAGCAAGAAATGTGACAGGTAATGTATTGTTTTATATAAATACTATCTCATTTGATCCTTATAAGGACCTTGTAAGGTAGATACTATAATTGTCTCTATTTTATGGTTATTGAAACTGAGGGAAACAGAATTTAATTGACTTGACCAGGGTCAAACAGTAAGTGTTTGAGGTCATATTTGAACTCAGGTCTTCCTGACTCCAGTTCCAGAGCTCTCTCTCTACTGCACTACCTAGCTGTCTCCAGAGGGATGTGTGGAGATTTTCATACAACCCTCCACCACTAACCTTTTTTATTAAATGTCCCTTATGCCTGGAGTGCTTCCCTTCCTCATCTCTACCTCCTAGCTTACCTGGTTTCCTTCAAGCCTTAGAAGGAGCCCTTTCTTGGTTCCACAGCAATCCTTCTCACTGCTACTGCCTTCCCTCTGAGATTACTTTTCATTTACATGGCAGATATCTTGTATGTCCACAGCTGTTTGCATGTTGTCTACTTTATGAGAACATAAGCCATCTGAGGGCAGGTATTTTTGCCTTAAAAAAAAACAAACCTCTCCACCACTTAGCAGAGGTAAGTACTTCGTAAATAGTAAGTAAATATGTTGACAATGGAGTCACCAACACTAAAAGATTATTACAGATATTTAAATCTTCACTAAATTTAAGTTTTTATTAAAATATTACAGGTATTTAAATCTTTACTAAATGATATTACAGATATTTAAATCTTTACTAAATCTTTTACTAAAAAGAAGGTATATCAGAACTTTGTAGTACCTCCAGAACATCATGATCAAGGCCAATTTTTATTGTAGAATGTGGAGGTTTTAACAGAGAATTCCAAAGACTAGAATGCCAGATAACAGAGTGGATAGAGCTTTAGAATCATAGATTCCTGGTCTGAAAAGGAACCTGAAAACTCATTTATTCCATCTTCCTTTCTCAACATACCTTCCTCTTCCTGCTCTGATTTAGACTGCACTACAGACACCTTGTCCCAGACAGATAATCATCTATCCTGTTTTTAAAGACATCCAGAGCAATAGTTGGTGACGCTAATGATATCTTGCATTTGAAAGGAATTCACGGAGAAGGAGTGCAATTGAGAGAGAGCCTGATGTTCTTCTAAGGCATATTAAATACTATCACATTAGAGGGACTTCCTGATAAGGGCTCTGGGGGAAAAAGATTAATTTCTCTACTGAATCCAGCACTGAATCTTTCTGCAGGTGTACTTCATTATGTTTCCAGAGTCTATTGTATGACTTTTAAATACATTTTTACCTAGTAAACAGAGGCAACAGCCTACAGGTAAAAGATGTATTCTAAAGAGGTGCAGATGTAGAGAAGCCCTTTAGAAAACACAATGTGCCAACTATAAAGTGTATTTTTATCAAGGAAAATGTTTTTGAAATATTTATGTCATTACAAACAAAACATGTGGGTGAACAAATTTCCTCTCTAGGATTTCTGCACATGGATCTCTCCCACACCTGCATCTGTATCCATTGCCACCATCATTGAGAGCATTTTCATGCGGATGACTCTTGGACAGTGTCATTGCATAAATAAATGCAAAAATGCTAGATTTAGAATAAGAGGGCCTGGGGTTGAATCCCAATTCTACCCATTGCTACCTATGTCACCTTGAGCCAGTTACTTAATTTCCTTTGATATCAGTTTCTTTCTCTTTAAAATGAAGAAGTTGGATCCTATGACTTTTGAGGTCTCTTCTCTAAATTTATGAACCCATGAAACTATGATTTTCCTAGAAAAAAGTAAACTCCTCCAAAACAAATAAATTAATGGTTTTAGTTTGTGTGTATGTGCATGTGTGTGTGCGACTTCTATGGTTCTTAAAAGGTGTGTATACTGTACAACTTGGGGCACATGCTGGACATTTTATTGTGAGAGTGGTACCTAGAAAGACAGCCATGAAAGGATACCAGAAAATTGCAGCAAAGGCCTGTAATGAAATGGAACCTTATGAAGTGATATTTACCATTCCTTATCTATGATCAAGTGAATTATTGATATCAAGATGTCACTTGTGGTTTATGGAGCCCCTTCCCACAAAGGATTCCAGCCTTGGGTTTCACAGGGCCCAGATTCCTCCTGGAGGGTGACCTGACCACAACAAAAGGGATTTGGACTTCCTTCAGTATCTCTGGTTTACTGTACATCCACAATAGAACTTAGGTTAAAAATCTCTACAGAAAGCTTAGAAATGGCTCTTGAGTCTTAAATTTTATCTCAGAGATCTTATAGTTTAAGCTACCATCCAATATGGTAGTTACTTCCCCAGCATCTTTGGCAGATGCTTATCTAGCCTGTTTGAATATGGCTCATCATTTCAGTCTAAGTGACTGAAAAAAAATTCAGATTCTCTTATTTTCCAGTATTCTATCCCCAAACAGTATCTTTTTCTATTCTGGATTACCAATGCACAGCAGATTTCTAGAATCAAGTTGTTTATAGTTTTCTTCCCATTCCCCAATATTGAAAAGAGTTATCAGAAAGGACAGTTAATACCAGAATGTATGATATAGTACAGAAATGTCAAACATCCAGCCTGCTGCCCAAACACTTAAACTACAATTGTGAATATTTAATAAAATAAAAATACAGTTAAGTATAGATGTCACATTTTAAAATGTGAGTCCTAATCTAAGTCAGAGGATCATAGAATTTGAGCTCATGATCTTTAATGGTCATTATGTTCAACCTCCTCATTTTACAGATGAGGAAACTGAGGCCAAGAGAGGTTAAGTAATTTGCCTAGGGGCTCACAGTTAGTAAGTGCCTAAGTTAGAATTCTAACTCATCTTCTTGACTGTAAGCCCAGCACTCTACCCATCACACTAAAGGTGTCAGACTCAAAGAGGAAAGGGGCTACTCATTTGTATATAAGGATCTCTGAGGGCTGCATATTTTAAATGTTTTTAAAGGGTTGGTTATGAAAGCCATCCACAAGCACTATGCTTTTTTATGCTTCCTCTAAGATACTTCCTCTGACTTATCCCAGATGACCCAGATCTCTCCCTTAAATCCTTTCAGCATTTATGCTCTCAGTTTGTACTCTGTTAATTTGCACCTTGCTGACATGTTGCTTTGCAAGTGTTTAGTCTCCCCAGTGAGAATCTTAGTTCCTTTAAGGCAGGAATCAGATCATCTGTTTCTTTGAATACTCTATAACATCTGGTCCAGAGCTCTGCTGTGTATGCATTCAAGATATCAGAGGGCCAGTGTTCTAGGAAAAGAGCTTAGAGATCCAAACCAATCCTTTTACAGATTCATTTCATTTTGTTCCACTGAAGGTGTATTAAACATGTACACTAAATATTACCATGTGCAAAGCACTTCTGATACATTAGATCCCAGTGATAGAGAATTAAAAATAATACCGACAGCTTCTGCCTCAAGGAGCTTAATTTCTACTGAGGGAACAGGGAGATTTAGGGGTGTGTGTGTGTGTGTGTGTGTGTGTGTGTGTGTGTGTGTGTGTGACTTTTATTGTTGTTAAAAGGTCTGTATAATGCACAACTTTGATATATATGCTAAACATATTATTGTGAAAGAGGGACCTAGAAAGATAGCCAGGAAAGGATGCCAGAGAGGATATGACAGATAAGCATAAGGTGAGGTACAAGGCAGTATGGGAATTCAGCAGATGTAAAGACAAAGGACTCTAGAAGAATCTGAGGGTAGACTTCACCTGGAGACTTGGTAGCTTTAACCACTAATGGCTTCAGGAAGTACCTCAGTTGGTTTTTTTTTTTTGGAGGGAGGGGAAGGCAGGACAATTGGGGTTAAGTGACTTGCCGAAGGTCACACAGCTAGTAAGTGTTAAGTGTCTGAGGTCATATTTGAACTCAGGTCCTCCTGACTCCTGGGTGGGTGCTCTATTCACTGTGACACCTAGCCGCCCCCTCAGTTGAGTCTTAAAGGAAGAGAAGAATTCTAAATGGCAGAAATAGGGAGAGAGGACCTTCCATGCAAAGCTGAAGCAAAGGTACCGAGGAAGGAAATAGAATGGTAAATTTTAGAAACAAATAATAGTGAAGTTTTGCTAACATAGTGTGATTAATGGAGAATAATCTGAAATAATCCTGGAAAGGCAGCCTTGAGCTAAATTTTGGAGAGCTTTTCATGCTGGGTTAAGGAGGGAGTCATGGAAGATTTCTGAGGAGAGTGTCATGATCATACATGTGCCTAAGGCAGATTATTTCCGTGACTGTATGAAAGATTTATTGGAGAAGGAAAAGACTGAAGGTAGGGAGACCAACCAAGAATATGTTATGCTAGTTGATGTGAAAGGCATAAGCCAAGCCTAAACTACTTAATGAATGGTAGTTATTATGAGTTACAATAGTGTTAGTTACACAGAACTTGAGACTTAAGAGATTCAAGTAGGGAGAAATTGCTTCCAATTTGGGGATCAGGGAGGGTATCTGGAAAACATGAACCTCTAAAGTGGTTCCAAACACATTATACTCAGCTTGGGGTCAGAGACTGTCTTATTTCTGTCTGCAAGTAGCCCCATAGGCATTGGAAGCCCTTGATAAATATTTGTGGAACTGAATTGAATTGAAGGAACCTGTATTTTCATTTAGCCATTTGCCAAGTTTGCTTAATGAGAGTAAATGAATAAACAAAAAAAAAGCAGAAGTGGTGGAAATTACTTTTTCTTTTCAGTGATATTCCAATGAGATTAGAGTTTATGGTAATAAAGGATTCCTTTCTCCAGTAGAAAGAGGTTTTATGTTAATTCTTTGAGATACCGATTGTCTTCTCAGTGTGAGATGATGAATCACTGAAGGTAGAGGGGATGAAAACAGTTCCTGACTGTCACTTCACAGCCCAAACTTTGTAATCGTCTGATGGAGAGGATTATAGGAAACTGTTTTGGAGCTGCTTCTGCCTTCCCTTTCAGAGATAGCCTGAGAGTGTCAATGCTCGCATTTGTTATGGGGCCTGGCTATCTTTTCACCCGAGTTGGATGGAATGAACATCTTTCTATCCTGTTGCTTCCTTGTTTGTTGTTCACCTTCATGTGTCCTCATGCCCGCTGTGTGAAGCATTACCTGCTCTGGGAAATGATTCAGAGATGCAGCTGAGTGAATTCAAAATCAGAGGAGATTGCACCGTTAAGAAAGGCAGACAAAGATGAGCTGGATTTCTTTTTGAAACTTTCTTTCATTTGACTTAGATTGACCTTTGGTGACCCCCTTAGCCTCCTCAGCTGGGTAGTATTATATATAACTAACATTTTTTATCCAATTAGTTTATTGGTCCCATGCTCTCGATCTTATCTTCTGGTGTTCCATTTAGCGTTCCATCTGTTCTCTGTAGTATCTGTCTTTTCCATTAAATGACCTCTCAGGAAAATTGATTTTGTTTTAAAGGACTATGATCCTATTGACGTTTGTGGAAGATTTTCTCTTTCTATTTGTTTTCTCTGTTACTATGTCCCCTGACTGGAGATTATAACTTCCGTGGCTTCATCTAAATTCCGATTATTGCTGTTACTTAGGATATGGATCAGCATGAGACCTCTGGGTCAATCATGGTGTTTGGCTGGTACTACCTGGACAGAAAGCATTGGTAATGTATGTCTCCTCTTCTGCACCACAAATTTGCTTTCCAGCACAAACCTTTCAGGGAAGAAGGCATTGGAGACCTGTATCATTTCACACAGATCGTTGAACAACCTGCAAGTCTTTTGTAGCTGTCTTTCATCACTGATGAGGCTATTCCTTCTGGCTCTCCTGTATTTTGTTCTTAGTCCTTTGGGGACAGAATCAGGAGCATGGCAATCTAGAGCTCTGAACTTAGGAAAGAAACAGGTTTTGATTGAAAATTTAGAGAGATTCTCTCACTCGTGTTACTATAAGAAACCTGGGCTCTTTTCAAGGAAAGTCATAGGATCATTATTCCCCTTATTTGAAGCCATTATAGCATCAGTTCAATTCTAGGATTCACAAGAGGCAGTATGTCATAATGGATAGAGGGTTTGCTGTGGGGCCAGGAAGACTGAACCTTGCCTCAGAAACACGCTGATTATGTTATCCTGGGTAAATCATTTAACCTTCAATGCCTCAAGAAGCTCTCTGACATTGTAAATTATCTAATGATTACTGGTATTCATTGGTAGAGTGGATTTCACCACTGGAAATTCTCTGCACCAAGGATATAACAGGTCTGGACCAAAATCTGAGTGCTGCATTTTAGGGACAACATTAACAAACTGGAATGCAATTCAGAGGAAGAGGGCTAGGATAGTGGGACAATGAGATACCACAGTGTTAGCACTGGCTCCAAAGTCTCAGAGCCTGGGATTGCCCCCTAACTCTAAAGCTTGCTTGCTACATGACCTTGGGCAACTTCTATGATCTCTCTGGGCCTCAGATTCTCTATAAAATGACATGATTGAACTAGGTAGTCTTGGAAGCACCTTCTAACTCTTGACAATTCATTACACATAAGTCTTACTTGAAGGACATCAGAGTTTTTCGCCCAGAAAAAAGGAGACTGGGTGGGGGTAAAGGGAGAAACATGATTTCTGCCTTAAAATATTCAAAAGGTTATGACGTGAAAAAGGGATGGAATCTATTTTTCTTGGCCCTTGTTGGAACTAGGAGCAATGGATAGAGTCTCATTTCAGCTCAATGGAAGGGAAATCTTTCTAAAAATTAAAGCTGATAGAAGGGAAATGAGCTGCCTTAGGAGGTCATGAGTTTGCCATTACGGGAAGTTTTTCAATGGAAGCTGTGTATACACTCACCAGGGATGTCATAGAGGGGATTTCTGTTTTTGGTGAGATTGCACTAGTGGTTTCTGCAGTATGTTCCACCTCTAAGGGTCTGCCATTCTGTTGGAGCTATAGGTTTTAACTGCCAGGTTTGAGATGCCATATTCTGTCATACATATTTAGTGCCATTCACTCTTGGCAGCAACATTTACAGGAATAGCTCCAGATGATGCTGCCATTTGAAAAAAAAAATCTAAATCCTCCTAGTTTCTAGTGAAAGTCACTTGACTAAGGAGGGCTGCTTTTGCTAAGGCAGCCAGCCAACAACTTGGGGTCCACAGAAATCAGGAGCCAAGTGATGAATTATTCAGAAGAAATAGTCACTGAAAAGTGTTGGTACTAGGGGTGTGGGCAAGTGAAAGGAAAGACAAGCATTGAGTAACTTGCATAGCTCCCAGCAATTCCAGAAATTCAGGCAGTTGCATCCAAATGGTGTCTTTCAGCTGGGATAATAATCACTGAAAGGACCAACCCATAACCCAGTTTAAAGTTGCTTTCTACTTCTCCTCCTGGCTTTAAGTTGGTTCTCTCTGGTTCTCTACTTTATGTCCCTCAGGATTACTCCCATCATTACTCCTATAGTCACACAACACCCCTCTCTACTACAAATCCCAAGCTGTGCCATTTGGTTTTGTGGATTGAGCTAGAGGGGCTGCAGGACATGAGTCACTTAACAGAAGCCAAGATGCCTCCTGGGAGCTTTGTGAAGGTTAAATGAACTCTTCCTCCAAATTCTGAATCTTTCAACACCTTCAGTGTCCTCTTCACTCACTGATTTTGGAATACATCAGGGCTCACAAGGTCAGAGATCAGTAATGATCCTATCCAGAGAAATACACTCAAGGGCATAGCTACAAGTTACAGGAAAAGAAGACAGGTGACTTGAACCATGGTGCTTGATTAGGAAATGATAGTTTTGATTAGCAGTCTTTCCCTTTACCCTTTTAAAAGTGGATTCCCAGGAATGCTTTTTCTCCTAAAGATGACCTGAATTTAAACTTACCTATCCTCCATTTGGGGCAGCTAGGTGATTCACTTGTTAGAGTGCCAAACCAAAGTTGGAAAGACCTTAGTTCAAATTTGACCCCAGACACTTACTAGCTGTGTGACTCTGGGGAAATCATTTAACCCTATTTGCCTCAGTTTCCTCATCTATAAAATAATCTAGAAAAGAAAATGGCAAACCACTCCAGTAGCTTTGCCAAGAAATCCCAAATGTGGTCAAAAAGAGTTGGCCACAAATGGAACCACTCAACAATAACAACAATCCTTCATTTTCCTGCCTGCCTTGTGATCAATGTTCCATGTGCATTACGTTGCTTGCAAAGTTTAGGAAGACTGCCTTTGGCCTCAGAATGGGAATTTGTTTTTTAAGAAGGAACTAAACCTATGATATTTACCTCATTAGCACTCTAATCTAAGCAATGGATATAATTGCCCTAGATCTTCAGGAAACAGAACTCCAGTGAGATGATAACTTAAAAAGACAATTCACTTCCCCTGCACCTTAAGTGAATTAAAACAGAGTTGGAGTCAGTTATCAGTCATAAAAATAAAGCAAAAGTTGACTTTTTTTGCCTACAGACTAATTATACATGCATCTCAAATGCGGGATGAATATTAGAAGTAACAGGAACATCAGGATTGGGTATGGCATTGCTTTTCTAAATGCATTTTGTTGTGTCCTCTGTGAGTGGAATAAAAAGAGAAGGGGGGTGTGGATGGCATAAAGGGGGAATATGTGGGACTGATGGTTTGTCACTTACTCTGCCCAAGGGCTCTGTCATATTAGCCCCTTCCAGTCAGATTAGCAGCCAGTCTTTGTATGGCTCATATCATTTCAGTTTAGTATTCATGGCTTGTAACGTTATTGGAAAGTGACTTTCATAGCATATTAGCTAAGGCGCATACTAATTCAGGGTGAGAGAGGCGGGTTACTGACAGAATGACTTACTATTGGTGCTTCTGCATTGCCGGTTCAATTTGGGGGGCCTCAGAGTGTCAAGAAGCTGAGCATATAGCTTTGTATTTTATTTGATAAAAAGGCTTAGGTAAGAAAAAATGCTTTCAAATCACCTGATTTGGGAACAGAAAAATGGTTCTTTGAATCTTGTTTATTATGGCACAGTTGAGAAAGTATTTGTTTTGCCTGCAGTGGCCTTAATCTAATGGCTGGTGGAATTCTAGCTTCCTAACTGATTGATTGTGTGCCCTTGAAAGGCTGTCTTCACTCTGCATCCAGGGTTGGATGTCAGAGAAGTTCAATATTTTAAGGAATCCATGTTCTCAGTAATGTAGGTACTAGTGCCACTCCTCAACCTATGTTTCTCTTTACTCATGTGCTCTCACAAGCCCTTCACTGGGGATATACCTGACATTGACTTGGAGTCCTCTAAATCTTTTGACACTATTTGAGTAAAGAGTTGTAAAGAGGAAATTTTGTGCCCATGGCTACTACTATCATCCATGCCCAGGGCAAGGGTCACAAGAGAACATATCCTTATTTGAGGGAGGCACAACACAAAGCCATTGATGCAGTCACTAGATGAGAAAGGGGGAATAGGGAAAGAATTTACCTGTGCTTTTCATCTAAATGCTTCTTATTTTAATTGATTATTTTTTCAAACTAGGTTCATCAATGACAAATTCCTACACTCACATGTTCCTTTGGATTGGAAGTATTATTCATCCGCTTTGTTTTTTCTTGTGTAGATAGTTAAAACAAACTATTTTGAATGATTATAGATCTCATTAAGAGGATCTGCAATGATCTTGTATATGATGCAACTGGCATAATATCTTCTGTAAAAGTATTTCCGTAAAAACATGCACATTGCTCATTGTATCCAGGACTATTATTGATTAATGGTCTCTCCCTTTACCCTTTGAAATGGGGATTCCCAGTAATGCATTTCCTCCTAAAGTTTGGAAACATGAGTGCCGAAGATGAGGTGATATTTCAAATTAAGTCAAGTGTCCAATACTTACAGGGAATGAAGTTCACATAAGCATTATAAATCCTTAAAGAATATTTCCATTCTTTTAAAATTATATTCACTGTCCCTCTGTAAAGTATATCATAAGTGGGTTTTCAATTATGTTGGTCATACTGAAATTTTTTTTAAAGGAGAAAAATAAAAACAAAACATTTGTGCTTCAGGGTAATTAAAAGTGGAGGCTGGAAATGGAGAGTAGCAAATATTTGACCTAATTTTTGAATTTCAATATTGTTGCCTTTAAAAAAACATTATTGCAGACCAAGAGAGCCATAGAAATACCTAGTCTGTGTCACGTGGCCAGACAAATATTATGTATGTCTATGGCAAATGCATAAAGACTCTATGATTTCATGGGGGTGGGACATGAGGAGCTTCCATTGTGGATAGATCCCATCAATTAGTTAGTTGAAAGATCTTAGGGGCATGTATGACCTAGGAACACGGATGTTAAGGGATTTACTTGGAACCATGGGACTATGGCATCAGAGTGAGATTTAAACCCACATGTTCCTGATTCCATGATGAGAACTTTGTCCATTTTTACTCTCTTCTCTTACACAAAATAAAATGCCTGAACTTTAGGTTTTTCCTTTGCATTTGGAAATATATAGATGAAACAAGATAGAGATAGCAATTGGACTTTAATTTCATTGATGTAGGGAATTCTCAGTTGAGGAAATTCTTCTTATCAACATAGCTTAGCACCTTCCCTGCAATTTATAGTGTTAATTGTTTAGAGCACTGAAGTTTCTTGCACAGCATCACAGAGCCGGCATGTGTCAGATGTAGGCCTAAAACTCTCATCTCCCTGATTTCAAGGCTAGATCTCCACTATGACACTTTTGTTCTTTAATTGTTCACTTGTATCTGACTCTACATGACCCCATGGACCATACTGTCCATGGGATTTTCTTGGCAAGGATATTGGAGTGGTTTGCCACTTCTTCCTCTCTCCTCCCCCTCCCCCCCCCAGGCACACTGTCCTTCATAGATGAACTATCTAAATAGAATATGAATAAAAATAGAAATGGGTCCTTAAAGAGGAGAAAGGGGTTATTTTCCTGTTTGAACAGGTTCATGGATTCTTGTTGCTGTTGTTGTTGTTATAGGGTTGTACCAGTGGTTGGCACTGGAATTTAGAGAAGGGGGAATTGGTGATGCCATTCTGGGAGATCTATATAATAGCAAGGACTGGATTTTTATAGGAGAAAGCTCTGTTAAATTAAAGTTATAGAGTCTTAGATGTAGGAGTTGACTTGTTGCTTCCTGTTCACCTTTAAGCTCCTTGTTGATATTGCTTAACAATAAAAATACTAGCCTTTGGAATTTATGTAGTGCTTAGAGGTTTACAAAGTGCTTCGTATTTTGTAATTTACTAGTTTTATCTTCACAATGATTTTGGCAGGTAAATGCTATTATTCTCCCCATTTTACAGATGAGAGAACCAAGGCAGACAAAGATACAGCTAGTAAGTATCTGAGCCCATTTTGAACTCAATTCTTCCCTGCTGTGAACCTGGCCCTCTATCCACTGCGGCAGCTCACTGCTTCTAGGCAATGTTAAGTCAAACTCCTCACCACCAGGATGGAGCAAGGTCTGGAACTGCATAACGCCTCATGAATGGCAATCCCTCCCTCTCCATTCTCAGGCCATTTTCAAGTCTATCTCATCATCCCAAAAGGTGCTTGCTAATTAGTTTTTCGTATTAGACAATGAACTTGAAAAATCATGATGAAGAGAAGTGGATAGAAGAATCAAGGGATTTTTATTTTATTGTTGTTTGTCAGCTGATTTGTTTTTTTAATGCTGAGTAGCTATAACCAGCCACAGTAACTATAGGCCCAATGGTATTTCCTTTGGTAACCAAGAGGGTAACCATTAATTATCATGCCGTGAGATTAGGAGTCAGCATTAATGACATTAATAATTATTATTGGGGATTTAAATGAACTAACTTTTTGGAGGAAAATATTCCAATCATACAGTCAGAAGGAATCTCTGAGGTCACGGCTGCTATCCACCTGCCAACAGATAGGATTGTGTGCCAACCTTTCCAGACCGAAAAACAAATGTTCTCTGAGACATTCAGGGATAAATATGTGTGTGTGCGCACACACACACACACACACACACACACACACACACACACACTTCCCATAACTTTCCCCAGGATCATGGTATCCTTACCCTTGAAATCAGCATTAACAACCAGATGAACAACAACAGCATGAGGTTTTTCCTCATTTTGCAAAGAGAAGGAATTTAGTTCCCCAAATTACCCGCATTCTAATCCTAGCTCTGGCATTCTAAGGGATTTAGGACACCTCTTGTCATTTCTCATACTTGCCTCTTTCCAGATGAAAAACATGGATGAACGGATAAAAATAGCAGTTTACCTCACAGGGTGTTCTCTAAATGACTTAATGTTAGGAAAGGTCTCTCTGATTCCTCAGTGATAAATACACACTATCATTTGGATTTAGCCTCTGACACCCTGCCAGCTCTAGTCAAATTGAAGTAAATAGAAAGATAGAGAGGTACAAATATCCAGAACTATTATTTGTAGATTCTACCTTAGTTATTGCAGAGAAAAGGCAGAAGGGGGAAGAGATTGTTGCGTGCTATGTACTGCATGATGGATATCATAGCCTTTATGTGCAAATTATTTTTTTGTTGCCCTTTGTAAAACTTCGAGAAATAAAAGTCCTAAGAGAGAAACCCTAAGTTCAAGGAGCATGGGGAAAGAGGAAGGGCAGTGTGGTACATTGGAGAGAGCTCTGGAATCAGAGGACCTGGGTTCTAATTCTATCTCTTATACTCCCAATATGACCTGGAGAAAGTTCCTTCGCTAGTCTTGGCCTCATTCTTCTTGTCTATGGAAATGATGGAGTAGGGCATGATGGGCTCAGAGGTCCTTTCCCAATCAGTCATCCTATCATCATAGCATTCCTCTTACACTCAAAGGAGACAATTGGTGCCCGGTCTCAGGACATATCTTTTACAAATCTATTGATGAGCTAGGAGCAGAGAAGCATACCAAAATACCTGGTTGAAGGACACAGGTGTCTATGGTTTTGAGGAGGAAAGTAATTCCTTGTGAAAAGAAAACTTGTACTGTAAAAAAATGGAATAATTAGGTTCAGTGAAATTAATTATAAGGGCTTTAAATAGCAATATACAAGCCCTCTAGAAAATCACTTTATCAACAAACAATTATTAAGCACATGCTAAGTACCAAGCATTATGTTTGGTATGGGAACACAAAGGCAGAAATGAAATAGTTCCTGCCCTCATGGAGCTTACATTCTATTCATTGAGACAACATGTATATATAAAGACTGTTCAAAACGAATTCAAGGTAATTTTGGGAAAGAAGACACTAGCTAGAGATCAGGAAAAACTTCATGCAAAAGATGAGACTGAGGTATTCTAAGAGGCAGAGGTAGGGAGAGATTGCACTCCAGGCACAGGGAAAGAAGTGAAGAGCTTGCCCAGATGTGAGTTTGATATCAGTTTGTTTTTCACTTGTTTCAGTCACATCCAATTCTTTGTGACCCCATTTGAGGTTTCCTTGGCAAAGATACTGGGGCAGTTTGCATTTTCTTCTCCAGCCCATTTTACATATGAGAAAACTGAGGCAATAGAGTTAAATGACTTGCCCAGGGTCACCCTGCTACTAAGTATCTAAGGTCATATTTGAATTCACAAAGATGAGTCTTTCTGACTCCAGGCCCACCCAGTACTCTATTCACTGAGCCACCTAGCTGTCTTGATATTAGTAGGATAGAACAATTAACTTTATAATAAAAAGCAAATTCTAGGCTAAACATTTTGGAGCCTGAATCATGACTTTAAACCCACCAAACTAGAGAAAATAGGTCAAGGGTGAGATGGAAGATTTTCTAGAAACCTGGAGTCTCAATATCTCACAGAAATATATAATGAGTTGGAAAAAAAAACAAAATAAAAAACAACTTTAAAAACAATATTCTGCAACACTTTCTTTTATTTTGCTTGTGAATAATGTAAGGTAGAAAGCAATTAAGTGATTAAGAGCATACATTTTGTTCTGGGACAGAGATAGGGCTGAAACCCAGGATTTTTTGAAGCCCATCTTAGGACTCTACTGTACCACACTGCCATGACAACAAAAGGGTCTGTGATAAATGTACGATTTGAACCAGATTCTTCAAAGTATAGGGAAAAAGACATATGGAAGGTTAGAAGGAAAGGGTTCTCTTGTCTGAATTTCAAAACAGATTGATCCAGATCTGCAGGAACAAGAAAGGACTCTTGTCTGATGCCTGTGCCCATTGCCAGAGAGAGGAACAGATAGGGAAAGGTGAGGGTATACATGTATGTGAAGCCTAGCATGTATTCCCCATATCCAAAGACAATGGATTAGAAGACCTAAAGAGACCACAAATTTTCCAAACCAAATTATTGGCTAGAGGCCAAGAATTGAGATAAGACTAAGCCCAGGCAAGTCTCTGAAAACAAAATACAGTAGAAATAAGGACCTAACCAGCAAAAGAGGGAAGAATTGAGAGTCAACCAAGTTCTCAAAAGCTAAATTTCTGTCTCACAAACAATGTCTGATAGGTTTCATTACATTATTTATTTCAATTATCACCTCATTCTTGTACAATCTCATTCTTTTCTCGCTGGAAGAATTAGAATCATTAAATTTAGAATTGGAAGGTACCATAGCCATGATCTGATCCAGAAGTTTTATAACCTCTGGTCTAGGAACTTAAATGCACATGCATGCACACACAATCTATATAAGTATTTTGATAATTCTATTCAGTACAATTTGATTTCCTTTGTAATCCTACAAATTTTATTTTATGATTAAAAAAAGAAAAAAAATTTTTCTGAGAAGGGTTCTGGTAAACTTCAAATGACTGCCAAAGAAATCCATCAGGTAAAACGTTAAGACCAGTTGATCTAGTTGTGTGGGACAAAAGACCCTTGTCCAAAATAAAATCATTTTCTCTAGAGAAACAAAAGATATTTATTACTCCTCATGAAAAGGGGCAGTCATCATCACCAGAAGCAGTCTGGTGAGAGAGGCCCAAAATACGAAATGTAACGCTTGGTTATATACTCAAAAGACCACCCGTTCCCCACCCCTCCTCGCCTCCATACTGTCTTTTGTTCCCATTAATCAGGAACTTAGGCTCACAATCTAACCACAAAAATCCACTTACATAGCAGGTAAAATGTCAGAAATGTCAAACTAGATATGAAAGCAGAAGATACATGTCTAACAGTATCAACATAGATATGAAAGCAGACAATATTTTATGAATCATGGAGATTTTCAGACATGGCGACCTGTCCAGAGTTCCACAACAGGATTTCCAATTTTATATTTGTACAGGTCAAATGGTAGTCAGTGGAAACAAGTCTGGGACATCTGGGCCTGTGGTTAAATTTGAAGGGTCTGTACTTTCTCCTCCTAACACATCAGCTTAGCTTAGCAAAAACTTCAACTCATGACCAGGGAAGTAAGGCAAGGGTCCTAGGCTGCTAGCCCAGTCTTCTAAGTCTTTGGTAACTTACTACAAATCTGTCTAGATCTTAGAATGCTACCTGACAAGTTTTTACCTGTCCCACTCATAGTTCAGTCCAATCATCTTCAGAGGAAGAAACTAAGGACCTGATGGCTAAATTACTTGCTTAACTTTACATAATAATTAAATAGCAAAACATGAATCTAAATCTAGATCCTGAAATTCCAGCTCCAGAGGACAATCAAACTGTTTTTTTAAACTTATTTGTTTTGGTGGGGAGGAGTAGAGGTAAGAGAGGGAAGAGGGGAGGGAGAGTAGAACTGGCTTAACATATAGTATATCTCAAAGGTCTTAGTGCAATTTTAAGCTTTTATTTGTCTTTTCTTTTTTTTGGAGGGGGGAGGGAGGAGGCAGGACAATTGAGACTTGCCCAAGGTCACACAGCTAGTAAGCTCTAAGGGTCTGATGCTGGATTTGAACTCAGTTCTCCTGACTCCAGGACTGGTGCTCTATTCACTGCACTACCTAAGTGCCCCACTTTAAAGCTTTAATAGTTATTGAATTAAATTAATTTTAGGCTATTAAAGTTTAAAATTGCACTAAGACTTTTGGGACATCCAATTTTTATTCTCTTCAGTTTGGAGAGATGAATTCGGCGGATAATGCAAATTTGTATACATATGAAAAGGTCAGAAATCACTTGAACTTTGGTTTTTTAGACCATCTCATTTTTTTCCAATACATTTTTAAAAATTGCTTGGAGTTGGGGTTGAAGACCATAGAGTGAAAGCTCAGCTCATTAAACAAAGAAAACTCTGGCAAAAACAAGTAAACACAAGACACTAAGAATTTAATAGACAAACTTTATACTAATTTATGGAAATGAAGAGGTTTTGTTTTTTTAAATGTGGTGGTGGAGAGAGGAAGACTAAAAGAATGATGGAGGAAGTAATTTGGCCAGAAAATATTATCTTCCTCAATGGAAAAACAAAAGAAAACAAAACATAGAAACATTCCAATGTAACTTTTGTTTTTTTTCTTCTTCTATTTACTTACAAGAAATATAGGATATAAGTGCTTATGTCAGAGGAAAGTCATGGAGATGATCTCCTAAAAGATACACCACCAACAACAAAGACATTGTCAGAGATAGGCTTATATACCTATAAAAAAGAGATGATGAATTATTTTGTTGTGAGAAGATAATGAAAATGTTTTAAAACTGGAGGGGTAAGTTTTCAGGTAATATAGGCCTTTGAAAGACCTGATGTAGCTTCCCTGAAATAACAAGAGCGTCATCAACAGCAGCAAATGCTTAGATAGGATTTTAGAGTTTATAAAGTACTTTACATATATCCTACCATTTAGCCCAGAAAATTTCAGAACTGAGAAAGGGATTCAGGGTAAAAGCTGCTTTCCAGCTCTTCCTGGTAAAGAAAACCAGAGCTAATTTAAGCAGTTCTTGACATCAGCAGGAGTCTAGTAAGCGAAGGCATGAAATCCTTACTCTATATTGTCTCTTCTATTTTTTTTTTCCTTTTAAATTGAAGTTGTATTTAAAGCTTGAGAAGCAGCAGGAGGAATGGCAATCTGGCCTCATTGAGAGGAAGACCTAGGCTTCAGTCCTACGTCTGACACATACCATTCTGGCTAGGTGACCCTAGACACATTGTTTACCTTCTTAGTGCTCTTAGAAATTTTCTGAGCCTTTATGTTATAAAGCAGGTGCCAGTCTGCATTGGTGGGGAGAGTTTCCTTACTAGCAATAGGCTGTAGCAATGAAACCAAAAGTCATGACCAAAAAAAAAATCCAAATATTTATATTACTCTGAAAAGTTATATTTTTCTATGATGTACACACACACACACACACACACACACATATCAACCAAATCCTTTGATTACCATATTCAGATATGGGAAAACCTACTCATATAGACTATCAAGTGATAAAACTAAGTGTCAAGTGTGATAGGAAAAACAACTCTGAGACGATCTCTGAAACTTATGTGTGTTTATATACATGTAGGTGCATATGTACATATACTTGTACACATTGAATCTAAATACACATATGCATGCATACCTGAGGATATATATACACAATATGCATGCAGATTCAATGCATGCATGTATATGTGAATAACCACATGTACACATATACATATGTGTGTATATGCATATACACAGATATTTTATGTTTCAAAGTTAAATTTATGTGTGTATTTGCATTTGTAACTGGGTTTTGCAGCTGCTTAAGCATATGTTTGCTTAAATATATGCTGATCTGTCTAAATTTGGTCTGGAGAGTATTGCTTTTGTCAGTAAGAGAGAATTTCCATACAAAATCTGATTAGAATTGAAATCGAGGGATTTTTTAATTCAGCACTAAACATCTTTTAAAACCTCACATTGGAAAGTTTCATAGAATTTATCTCCTTATGTTTAGCAAGTGAGGGGGTGGAGAACTTCAGTAAAAGATTATATAGATTTTTGTAGAGTTGGACATTCATATGTGAATTTATTTATGTAAAGACTTTTTGTTCTTTGAAGCCATGGTATTTTTAAAACTTCTGTCCATATTATACATTTTTCTTATTTTGAATTCCTTTTATAAGGCATGGTTTTTAAAGTGATATTTCTGTGGATTAAACATTGTAATATAATGTAAATGGCCCTTTAGTATCATTAAAATTACAGCAATTTGATAATTACCATTTAAAGTTATTTTGAATATGGATTTACACCCGTTGTTGTTAAGGAATCTGATGGAAGGTTTGGATGAAGGGAATATTTGGTCTATTTGCAGCTTTGAACTTCATAAAGTTATGATGGAGAGAAAAAATTGCAGTAGTTTCAAAGCAAGAAACAAAGTCCTATTTCAATACCTCAAAAAAGGAACAATTTTTAGCTTTGATAGTTAGTAATTAATGAGATTTTGCTGTAGTTATTTTTTTGTTCATGAACCCCAGAAATGAAAGGATCTTGATATTACACTATATTTTTTTATTTTCTATGTCTAGAAAGGTAGCTGGGACAGAAGAAACTCCAGGGACAGTGATAAGAGACAAACTTTACAGTTATTTTTCAGTGATAAAATCAACCATGGAGATATCTTCTCTGTCTTTTCTGTTCTCTATATTCCTTCAATTGAGTCCTTTCATTTTAGCTTTTGAAAATGAGAGGTTTGGAATAGATGGCCCCGAAAGTCCTTTCTAACTCTAAGCCTATAATTTAGTACATATTTATGAGGAGGGGACCTTTTGAGAATGTCTTTTCTACTTTTTACATATCAAAATTTGATTTGCTTGATCATATGTCCAAGTCTAAATCAATGATATAGTTGAATTAAATTGTTTTATTATGTTAACATGTAGTTGTAAGCATTTATCAATTAAATCAATTAAAAGGAATCAGAATTAGAACGTGTCAAGACATTTAAAGACTGGAATAGGTGGGGCCAACTCAAGTTACAGACCAAATTGGAAAAATGACTTAGGATGAATGTTGAATGTATTTGAAATTCATCTGGCAGTTTCATATCTGATGACCCAGCAGCTAAATTAAATGGGGATCATGAAGAATTTTGCAACAAGTACAAGCCTCATAGAGGCTAGGAGGGAAATGAGGCAGCTTAGATTTTTTGGTTAGTATATACAGAAAGAAAAGGAATATTAGCCTAATACAGAGAGAACTGCACTAATTTCCAAATGAAACAGGAATGACGGAGGAAAAAAGAGATTAATATCAGCAAGATAATTGGAATTTATGAAACATAATTTGAAATGCAAAATGATAGAGTTCAGAAGTTCTCAGTAGTGTAACCTTCTCCAAAAGTGAGCCATTTAATCAACAAAAAGAAAGTCATTCATTTACAAGGGACTCAATCTGTGAACAAAACAAAATAACAATAAACCCTTGCAAAAATTAGAGATTTGAAAACTTCATGAGAGAATCAAATGTAGATTGGAAAGAGTAAAGGGGGAAGAGGGGCTTGAAATGCCTTAGTTACCTTGAAGCTCATTTCAAAGCTAATAATGCAAAAATGTTGATAGTAGATGATAGAATACCCCAAAAGATGTAAGGGAGAAACTGAAACATTTAAAAGAGCAATTGATCCAGACCTGAGGTGAATGACTCCAGTATCGGACCCTTCAACAGCAGAAGAGATCAATATAAGTACCTTAATTTTGTGCTAGTACAGCCTTTCATAGATGAGTGATAGGAATCCCAGGTGGCTTAAGCTTTAGATGCTGAAGGGATAGGATAATAGAGAGATGCTCAGGAGACTATCCATTGATGTAGATACATGAATGTCTCCTGGAAAAATGTCTGTAATAAAAGTAGGTACCTGGATCACCAAAGGAAGAGCAGCCTTCATTAAAGGTACATTACTTGCTTGGACTCTCCAATGGACTCACAATGAATTAATCTAGAATTCAAGAAATAGGAAGATGAAGATGGTGGTGAGAATTCGAGGTCAGATTGAAAGACAAAAGCCATTAAGCCAGGTTAAAAGTAAGTGGCTCAGGACAGCTTCTACCTACTAGTGTAGACATTAACTAAGGAAAAAAAATTGTCTACAAGAATCCAATCCTATCTCCAGGGTATTGTGAAAATGTCTAATGCTATTCAAGCATAATTTTACAAATACTAGAATACATACTGGTATGAAACTGGGAAAGTTATCTTGAGTCACCTTATTGGAACACCAACTATTTTGCATATATAATTTCTGAGGAATTTTATATTCTCTGCCATATGAGTAATTTGGTTTTACATTCGGCATTTTAGTTCATGGCATCATAAGGTCATAAATTTATTGCTGAGAGAGACCTTGGAGGCCATCTAGTACAAACCCTTCATTTTACAGAAAAGGTAACTGAGAGTTTATGTGAATTCAGTTACATATGTAGCAAGCAGTAGGTGAAGTGTGTTTAAACATTTCATTCAATATATACTTATTAAACACCTACTATGTGGTAGGTATTTGGGCTAAACTCTAGCGAGTAAAATAGAGGCCAAAAAACCCATTCCCTGCCCTCAAAGAGTTTACAATCTAGTAGGGAGACATGTGAATAAATTTATCCAAAGCAAGTTATGTACAGGATAAATTGTAAATACTTAAAAGTGGGAAAGCACTGGAATTAAGTGATGTTGAGGAGGTTTCTTGAAGAAGATGCAAGTTTAATTGAGTTTTGATGAATGGTAAGGTCAGAAATCAGATAGCAAGGAGTTAAGAAAACAGTAAGAAGAAAGAGAGTGGAATCATCCAATATAGATGGTCTTTTCAAGGAGTTTAGCTACAAAGGGCAGGAGAGACATAGGAAAATAGTAGAAACAGAAGGATCAAGGGAGGATTTTTTTTTCAGGATAGGAGAGAGATGGTCACGTTTGTGGGCAGTAGGGAATGAGCCAGTAGAGACAGAAAGACTGAAAATAAAAGAGTGTGGATGTTGGAGGGGGAGACAAGATGAGATGGAATCACCTGCATGAGTAGAAGGGTTAGCCTTTATAAGGAGAAAGGCTACTACTTCATGTGAAACAGGAATGAAGGAGGAGAGAGTGGTAGAAGGCATCTGAGCAATAGGAGATAAGGAAGAAAGGAGAGGAGGCATCCACTCCAAATCCAGTTGATTCAGATTAAATTCGTTTAATATAAATGTAATTGGATGTGCTATGTTATATAGGTTGGGAATGCTATGACCCACAGTGTATCTTGATCTTTCTTATAGATATTAAGTAATGCAGTATTATCATAGCTACGTATTTATGATATCGATATTGATAACTATACTCCGTGTGTGTGTGTGTGTGCAATCAATATGGAATGTTCAAATTAGAAGGCACATAAATGGATTGTATATAATTTGAAATATATTCAACTGAGTTAATGATATTGCATGCTACCAATACACTTCTGTTGTGTGTTTTCTGTTTTAACACGTCGTATTTGTATTGCACATTTATAGGTTTCAGACAATATGTTTTGGAAAAGTTTATAAAGTAATGCCATAGATACACAGCTGTGGTTATATTTCATCACTTATTATCCATAACAATGATCAGAAAAATGGATTTTAACAGTAATAATGAGAGCTGCAAATGGCTTATTAATTTGAATATATGATAAACTTTAGATATTTGGATCGCAATGACAGACTATAGAGGAGCTACAAGCAATCCCTGCTCTCATTTTCCTATCTGTCTATTGTTGGGTTCAGACTCTATTATAATGGCGGACAATTCTGGTAATTCAGTTTCTGAGGATATAGAGGATTTTTGTAATAAATCAAAGGCATTAAGTTTGGTCATGTATTGGGATTATGGGAATAAAAAATGATTTTCCTTTATTCCTTTAATGGTTTAAAGGTTTTTTTAACCTCTCCTATCTATTTTATATGGATGTGTCCTCTGATAGTATTATTCTACCGTTTGCCAAAATTAATTTGTTCCACTGATATCTAGTTTGGATTATGTTATGATGTTTATGTGATGTGCTGTATATGAACAAGTTGTGAAGCTGGGAGCTGTGAAGAGATATAAAAAAGTTTAATAGAAACAGAACTAATTGGACATGTGCTCTAGAGATGTAGTTAACCAGCTGCATAATATTTATACAGATAGTTTTATATGTTTTGCAATGAATATAAACAGTGGGACTTGCTGTGTGGACTGGAATCCATTGAGACTATAGCTGCTTTTGACTATTTGTTTGTGATCCTATTTTGATCTTGGTCTCATGGATTGAACAGTTCTATTTTAGTGAATTTTCTAAATTAGAAGACCAAATTGTTGCTAGAAAGTATTACTGTTGTGGTGGGTATGCTAATGAATTAGCGAACCACCAAAAAAAGAGAGGATGTTAACAGGCTGCTTACTGGTGCACACAAACGCATTAAAACCACAGACATGTGGCACTCTGAAGGTTGTATCAGTTCTAGGCAAATATGTGAAAAGAATAGAAAAGATTAGGGAAGACAGTAATCTGGTCCAGTGGATGGAATACTGAATTCAAAGTCAGAAGACCTGAGTTCAAATTCAGCTTCAAACAATTAGTAACTGTGTGACTCTAGGAAGTTACCTAATCTCTTTATGCCTCAGCTTTCTCATCTATAAAATGGGGATAATAATATTTTTCCAAAGTTATGAGAATAAACTAGAATAATACTCATAAAGCATTTTATGAACCTTAAAGTGATATATTAATGCATGATGCTATTATTAGCATTACTAAGATAATGGCAGGATTTTCCTGGAGATTTTAGTGCAGTGGAACTCTAATAAATGTTTAAAAACCACCTCTCTGAAAATACATAGGATACTTTTTTTGAACTCTAAGTTGAATTATTAAATTTTTAAAGTCTAGACAAGGAAGAAAACAATAAGTCAAGCCCTGATTTCTATCATTTGCCAATTTCTGACCTAAGAATGCTCACACTGAAAATTTAAGAATTATCTCTCCTGAGCTGGTTTTAGTTGGTTCCAGCACACCCCTACGTTGTTGTTTCCCCCACTTGAAAGTGCCCAACCCCAGTTCTGGAAAATAAGCACTTAGGATCAAAACAGGATTTCATTAAAAAAAAATTGACCCCTCCAAACCTTCTTATGTCAATCTATAATTCTCAGACCCAGACCTGACAGGGCATAATAAATGGTACCAAAAATGTCCTTCTCCCTACCCCTCCCAACCTTCAATCCCAGCTAGTGTTTCTATTTCTTGACATTACTTAATTTCTCTGTAATTATCCTTTGATCACTACCTAAAATGTGTGAAGAGAAGGCTTAACTATTAATAAGGCAAGATAGGTAGAAAAAACCCAGTTCAAATGCTTCCTTCTTCTTTCCCCTTAACACAGCCACCACCTTAGTTGTTGTTTCTGTTCACTTGTTTCAGTCATGTTTGACTCTTCATGATGCCACTTGAGGTTTTCCTGGCTCAGATATTGAAGTGCCATTTCCTTTAGCAATTCCTTTTAAAGATGAGGAAACTGAGGCAAATGGGCTTAAATGACTTGCCCAGAGTCACATAATTAGTAAGTTTCTGAGGCTGGATTTGACCTCTGATCTTCATGACTCCAGGACTACACTTATCCACTGCACGACCTAACTGCCCATCACCTTACTCCAGGCCCTTCTTCATCTCCTATGTCCTTGACTATTGCAAGAGCCTCCAAATTAGTCTCCAAGCCTCACATTTCTGTCCATTCTAATCTATCCTCCCCTAAACTTCCAAAGTGATTATCCTAAAGCATAGATCTGACCATGTCACCCACATACTTAATACATTCCAATAGCTCCCTATTATTTCTAGGATCCAATGTAACATCTGTTTGGCATTGTAAAGCTCTGCACAGCCAGTCTTATTCCTACCTGACCAGTATTGTGCATTCTTTACTGCCCTCTATGAATTCTAGGACTCAGTGACAAGGACTTACTTGATGTTTTTCCCAGAGGAAACCACATATCTGGACATCGTGCCTTGGCACTGACTGATTCCCAGGCCTGGAACGTATAAAAAGCAAAGTTACTTTCCTCTATGTCCTAGTTTCTTTGGTTTTCTTCAAGATCCAACTCATTTTCTTCAGAAGGCCTTTCCATTCATCCTCCCTATGTTCTCTCACTTCCCCAACTAATTCCTTTACCCTCCGATCATCTTCCATTTTCACTGTATGCATCTTGCATGTCCTTACTAATTGGCTTGTCATCTCTTTCCTTAGAATGTGAACTCCTTGAGGGCAGGGATAATGTTTTTACCTTTGTGTCCCCCATGTTTAGCACTAGGCTTATCACATCATAAGCATAAGAAGAAAGGAGTGGAGGATAGAGAAATGTTCTGTTAATAATAATTTGAAAATTGTCTCAATTTTCACAATTTCTTCTTGTTGCTACATCTCTATTATTCAGAGAACTTGTTCTCAAACCCAATTTGGTGGGTAAATCTTTCCTAGGAGTCACTATTTCATTCTTCTAAACTGAAGATTAATTGGAGAACATAAGGAAGAAATTAAATTTAGACCATCACCTTCTGCCAAATAAGCTCCTAATGGTATGCGAACTAGACATAAAATGTTGCCTCATAGTCAAATTAGAGAAACATAAGGAAAAATACTACCTATCAGGTGCATAAAGAGATGGAAAACCCTTTTTTTATAGCCCACTTTTAGGATAAAAACAAAAACAAAACCCTTCTGAGAGGGAGCTTTAGGCTTCTTACACAGTGAGAATGCATCATGCATGTCACCACTCTTGATATTACTAGTGGGACCCACAGCATACTTTAGGGTACAGGAGCCAAGGCTCATGGCTCTCCCCTGAAATTTCAGAGTGATTAGGAATGGACTATGGATATGCTGGATTCTGACTTTGTTGGTGCTTGCTTCCAAAAATATCTCTAGCATTGTAAGTTTCTCTTTTCAGTCATTAGTAAGTACCTCATGTGAATCTCTTGTATCAAGCATCTTGAATACTTGCCTACAGATTAGAGCTGGTCTGATAGACGTGATAAGGCAACCTGAGAAGCCAGGCAGCCTTTATAGCAGGGGTATATGCTGTTTTGTTTGTTGTTGTTGTCTTGGACAGGGGAAGGCAGGGCAATTGGAGTTAAGCGACTTGCCCAAGGTCACACATCTAGTAAGTGGTAGTGTCTGAGGTCACATTTGAACTCAGGTCCTCTTGACTCCAGGGCCAGTGCCCTGCTCACTGTACCACCTAGCTGCCCCCATTTGTTATTGGTGGTGGTGGTGGTGGTAGTGGTATTCATTTAAATAATTGAATAAATGCGTTTCCATATGATCAATTTAATTTGTAGTTCTATGAATTTTATTTTATGCATTTAAAAACATTATTTACAGATGAAGTCAATAGGCTTCACCAAGCTGCCATGACAAAAAAAAAAAGGGTGAAGAACTCCTCTCTCTATAGGGTTTATGTCAAAAACTCAATCTCTAACAGGTAAATGCCATTTATTGTAGTAATTGACTGTGTTGTCTACCCTGAGCACATGCTCTTATCCCTGGATTTGCAACTGTAAAAGCTCTAAAGTGTGTGATGCTGATAAGTGACTTTACTTCCCAAGTTGACTTGCATGTAGAATGCACTTAACTGTAGGCTGAATTGAACTGTTTATCTGAAGCCCTTTTTCATAAAGAGCTATTCCATTGTTAGAGCTGTAAGTCAGGATGGATACCGTGGTTCTGTTCTGTCTTTCACAGTTACACAGCATGGCTGGAGGTTGCACACTAACAGGAAATGAGAATTTCAAAATTGTTATTGAATTACTGAATTCCTGGGTCTTTGAATGATCTTGTATAGCACAGTTAAGTTTTAAGGAAAAAGACATATTTTATGGTCAGGGAGGGCCCTAGTTTCCTTGAGTTGACTCATAATGAAAGGTTAATGAGTTATCAGGCAGCTAGGTGGTACAATGGATAAAATGTCAGACCTGAAATCAGGAGGACTCATCTTCATGAGTTTAAATCTGTCCTCAGACATTTCCTAGCTATATGATCCTGGGAAAGTCATTTAATCCTGTTTGTCTCAGTTTCCTCATCTATAAAATGAGTTGGAGAAGGAAATGGCAAACCTTTCCAGTATCTTTGCCAAGAAAATCCCAAATGGGGTCACAAAGAGTCAGATATGACGGAAACAACCGAACAAAATTAGCTATCAGCATGGGCAAGGAGAGGAAAGTGAGGATGTTGTCATTTTGCAAACAAGACTCCTCTTTTCTTTCTTGTGAAGATTATTTGCAATTCTGCCAGTGGTACCCACATTCTCTACTAGAACTGTTAGTGAGGCTGCTCTCTACAGTCTCCAGGAGAATTGGTTTTGTTATGTCCCAGACTTTTTGACTTTGGCTATTGTATATCTCTTGTTATTGTTCAATTGTTTCAATCATTTCTGACTCTTCGTCAGAAAACATTTGGGTTTTTCTTGGCAAAGATACTGGAGAAGTTTGCCATTTCCTTATCTAACTTTTTACAGATGATGAAACTGAGGCAAACAGGGTTAATGACTTGCTTAGGGTCTGAGGTAGGATTTGAATTCAAGTCTTATTGGCTCCAGGCCCAGCACTCTATCCACTGCATCACCTCCCTGCCTTATAATATATGTGTACATTTTAGCACCTAGTAAATCTCTCTCTCTTTCTCTCTCTCTCTCTCTCTTTCTCTCTCTCTCTCTCTCTCTCTCTCTCTCTCTCTCTGTCTCATACACACACACACATGCACACACACACACAGAGTCATTTTTTCTGCTAAAAATACCAGGAACGAAAATTTTGTGATCACAAATAATTAAAATTAATATTGATCACTTAAAAGGCATTATAGCTTATTTCAAGCTCTACTCCCATGCTCAAAATAGCAATATGCCAATTAATCAGATACCAACTTTGCATGGAGAATTTTAGCAGCGTGGAACAGTAGATAGAACACTGGATTTTAGACTCCTGCCTCAGATACTTAACCTCTAAGAACCTGTTTTCTCATCTGTAAAATAACTCCAGTTATTCTTGTGCTATCTCATTAGGTAGCTTTGAGGCAAGCACTTTGCAGGCCTCAAAGTAGTATGTAGATATGAGTAGGTTTCTATTGTTCGCTGTAATCCAAAATCCTAACCAATGCTCAACTACCAAGCATGCACACAGAAAGATAGAGAGGTATTATGATTTTCTGAGGCACCTAAGGAACATTTCAGGTATCATGTTCAGTATTAAAAAAAAAACTGGAAAAATTCTATCATCTTCAGTTAAAAACACTGAAAAAGAGAGAAAGAAGAGAGGGAGAATGGGAGAAACAGAAAAAAGGAGGGAGATAAGAGAAGGAACATCTTGAATTCAGCTGTTGAATGAAGCATCTAGAAAAACAAATGGATACTTCCTGCCTGTGAAAGGCCATGCTCCTTTGATTCACTAAAAGTTCCATTTCTTTCCACTTTCCAGACCATTATTTCTAGTTCCTCTGAAGTCACAATCTACCTGGCTCAATAAAGGCAATGGAATTCTTCCACCTTATGATATAACCAAGGAGTGGGTGGCAGGGATAGGGGAGGAGAGGAGTATAGGAAGAAGATGAGTAAGCTATCTTTCCCCTTCCCCCTCAATCCATTGCACCTCCTGGAAGCGAGATGGGCATTGTGCCTCTTTTCACTTTTTCCCTTTCAGCCAGACTAAGGGTCTTTCAGATGTGGTGTTATGTTGTTCTCTCCAGAAAAAAGACGGTAACACTAGACAGCAAAGATATCCTGTTCTATGCCCATAAAGCTGTTTCTTTAGTACAGTCATGCTGCTCAAATATCTACCCCCTGAGCCTTTTACCTTGGCTTAGCCTGACCCTACAGGGGACCTATTCAATTACCAGGAATGAAATAAAATATAAATTAGCTCATCCCATTGCCACATTAATTAGCTAAAAACCAAACTGACAACACCTTGTTTGGATTTTTTTCTATGATGAATTTTTGTTTTGGTTTGCCCTTTGCCCAATTGCCAAATTGGCATCTTGCCTTCCTTTCCATACAATCATGTCATTGGTTTCAGAAGCATTAATCCCTGTAAATGGACTCTTTGGTGTATGGAGACCAAGAAATAGAAATCTGACTTGAGCAGATTAGGACCAGATGAAAATCAGATTAGGACCAAAATATGGTGGTGGTTTTTTTTTTTTTTCCTATATGACATACCCTGTTTTGTTTTTTTTTTTTTTTTGGCATTGATCCATTTAAAATATGTTTGGATTTTCAATGTGTAATGTTCCCAAAGATCATATAATGATTGATTGGCTACTCTGAGATGGATTCCATTTGATATCCGAAGTCTATTACACTTTTCAACTTCACCCAGAAACTGGAAGGCTGGATGGCAGTCATTGTTACAGAGACTAATGCATACTGCTGACCTTGTTTTGTGTGAAGCACGATAGTGACTCTCTAGATTGAAAATCTTGAATCATGAAACTCAGTTTTCATTTCCAGATTGCACATACTATTCTAACACTATAGACATTTTCTTAAGCATATGCTTTTGGCTGCCACTTCAGCTTTCTAATCTTGTGCTGTGTAAGAGATTATGGGCAGAGGGACTAGATTGGTGATTTCATTTGTTTGGGGAATTCTCATGAAAGGAAACAACTAATGTCGATTAGCACTTTTTTTCCAAGGTCTCAGAGTGGTCTAGGTTAAATGACTTTGCCCAAGCTCACAAAGCTAGCATGTATCAAAGGTGAAACTTGAACCCAGATCATTCTGGCTTTGAGATAAGCTCTGCTCTGTCAAGCCACCTCTCATAAACCCTGTGCATAATGGTTACTTAATAAAATTGTGTCAAATTGAATTTTGACCAGTTTGAAAATTTTATCCATATAGAACAGTTTATTTCTTAAAGTGGCATGCCAGGCCAGTCCCAACACCTCTGTTCCTGCTACCCACAGTTATACCACATCATTTCAGTTTTTGTGTTAACAGAAAAATGTGGTTTATCAAAACCATTGCTGGAACCCATAATAGAAATTCTTGGCCTATAAGGCACAAGGGTATGGTAGAAAAAGAATTGGACTAGGAGTCTGGAAAACTGAGTATGAATCCCACTTCTGCCACTAACTGACTGTGTGAATTTGGGTGAATCACTTAGGGGACAGCATGGTCCAATGGAAAATATTGCTGAATGTTGTGAAAGGTTCTAGATTTGAATCTTGGCTAATTTATGGCAAATCACTCAGTATTCCTGGACCACTATCTCCTCCTTTGAAAAATGAGAGAGTTGGATCAGTTGGCTTCTGATGCTCTTTTCAGATTTAAATCTGTTATATGTGATAAGAAAATTATATTTGAGATCACTTAATTCAACTTCCTCATTTTGTAGATGAAGAAATTAAAGCCTCTGCTTGCTAAGTTAGTTCCCATTCTGGAGAAGAACTCTTGAGGAGTCATGAAAGCAGTTGTCTTCTACTCATATTCACAGCTCAGATATAGGACTGCAACCTTAGTAACCTACTACCTAGTTACAAAGTAACAAAAGGCGTGCATGGGGAAAAGGAACCTCCCCTAAGCAAGCTTCTCTTGTTGGCTCCAAGTGAGGCCCATTAAGGGCAGGGAAGATCTTCAAATTCCCTTATCGTTATAGAGATCTACCTCATCTTATCCCAAACTCTTACAACCCTTATTATCTCTCCTGTATCTTCCTTTTTAGAATTATTCCCCTTTAATTAATTATATTGCAGATGCTTAGGTAGCCAACTGTCATCCAGTGTACATATATGTTCAACTCAGGATGTGTATATTATATTGTCCGGAAGATTAGTTCCCTTGGGGCACAGATGGCTAAGAAGCCCTGCTGAATCTTTTTTTCTTTTTTCTTTTTTTTTTCTTTTGGGAGGGGGAAGGCAGGGCAATTGGGGTTAAGTGACTTGCCCAAGGTCACATGGCTAGTAAGTGTTAAGTGTCTGAGGTCTATTTGAACTCAGGTCCTCCTGACTCCAGGGCCAGTGCTCTATCCACTGCACCATCTAGCCACCCCAGGCCTGCTGATTCTTTAAAAGAATTATTCACACCCAGAAGATGAAATTGTCTTCATCCAGAAGATGAAATTGTGCTGGGGCTTTTAATTATGTCCCTGGGAAGAAGAGATAAATGTTACTTGGGTACTTCAGCAGATATATTCTTCAGGGACTAAAGTAACTGGAGACAGAATAGAGCTTAGGACCTGAATCTCTGAGGTCATCGCCAACCTTGCCTTGGCCAACTTGGGTTTGCTTTCCTAGTACTAGTCTAGAACTTCCCCCCAAAGTGAAATATTAGAAAATAAAAATTAAAAAAATTGCTGCAAAATACTTTAGCCATATAATGAGAAGAAAGGACTCAATGGAAAAGACGCTACTACTGAGAAAGATTGAAGGCAAAAGGAGAAGGGGAAGGTAGAGGATGAGACGGATAGATAGTGACATGGAAGCAATGAATATGAGCTTGGATAGACTTAGGGAGAAGGTGGAGGATAGAAGAGCCTTGTATGCTGTGGTCCATGGGATCACAAAGAGTCAGACATGATTGAACAGTCGAACAAAAACCTATTAGAAGCCATGATGCTTGAGAGTAGGGGCTGTTTTTTCTTTGTGTTTCCAGAAGTTATAACGGTGTCTGGCACATGCTGAGTGACACGGAAACAGAGAGATGAATAAACAGAGTGACAGAGACAGAGAGATATAGACACACATAGAAATCCTCTGCTAATGTGTTGATTGGAAGATGGCTAAGTCCTGCTGTGTCTAGAATTTTATTCTTTTAAATTTTATTCTAAACTTAAGAAATAAAACAAGCATTTCCATACTATATTAGAATAGAAAAAAAGAATATAAAAGCACATGAAGCTGCAAATCTGTTACATAAAACCTATTCGTTTTACATCTATGAAATTACCATGTACCTTTTCACCCCTTTTTTCTACCCTTTCCCCCCACCCCACCCTGTACTAGAGCTGGCTACAGTTACACACAAACGTGTGTGTGTGTGTGTGTGTGTGTGTGTGTGTCTACATTCTAAACATACTTTTATATCTCAGTTCTTTCTCTGGATGCAGAAAACATATTCCTTCATGTGTCCTTTGTAGCTAATTTGGGTATATTATAAATGACTGAGTCACTCAAAGTTGTTCTTAAAACAATATTGTTATCTTACACAATATTCTTTTGGATCTGCTCATTTCATTCTTCATTATTTAGTGCAAGTCTATCCATGTTTTCCCAAGCTCATCAAGCTCATCATTTCTTATAGTACAGTAGCATTCCATCACAATCATATACCACTACTTGTTCAGCCATCCCCTGGTTGATGGGTATCCTTTTAATGTCCAGTTCTTTGCCAACATGAAGAGAGCTTCTATAAAAATTACAGAATTCTTTTTCTTTTTCTTTAATCATGTTGGGAAACAGACCTAGTTCTGATATTGCTAGGTTAAGGGTACAGGAAGTTTAATAACTCTATGTGCATGATTTCAGATTGCTCACCAAAATGTTTGGATCAGTTCACAGCCCACCAACAACAAATTAGTCTCCCATTTCCCCTACATTCCTTCCAACATTTGTCACTTTCCCCTTCAATCATTTTAGCCAGTGTGACAGGTATAAAATGATATCTCAATGTTGTTCTAATTTTTATTTCTCTAATCAATGATGTTAATCAAACATTTTACTCATGTGACTATAGATTGTTTTCACTTCTTCACCAAAAAAACTACCTGTCCATATCCTTCGACCATTTATCAATTGGGAAATGACTCATACTCTTATGGATTTGACAAAGTTCTTAATGTATTTTAGGTGTGAGACCTTTATCCGAGAAGCCATTTATAAAAATCTTTTCTCCAATTCTCTGCTTTGTTTCTGTTCTTAGCTACACTTGTTTTGTTTGCACAAAAAAATTTAATTTAATGTAATTGAAATTATTCATTTTACATCTCATTCTGCTCTCTATCTCTTGTTTATTCATAATTTTTTTGCCTATCCATAAGTCTGATAGGTAATATATTCCATGTTCTTCAAATTGTCTTATAATATCTCCTTTATATCTAGCTCATGTATCCATATTATTCCATTTCACTTAAAATGTTAAAATTATTGGCATATAATTTGTCAAAATAACTTATTACAATTGCTTTAACTTCATCTTTTTTAGCGGCATATTCACCCTTTTCGTTTTTAATACTAGTGATTTGGTTTTCTTCTCTCTCTTTTTAAAATCAAATTAACCAATAATTGTTCTATTTTATTGGTTTTTTTTTTCATAAAACCAACTCTAAGTTTCATTTATTGATTCAATGTTTTTTCTTATACTCAGTTTATTAAGCTCATCTTTAATTTTTAGGATTTCCAAGTTAGCATTTAACTGAGGATTTTTAGCTTGTTTCGTTTTGCTGTTGCACAGCCAATTCATTGGTCTGTTCCTCCAATTTATCAATGAAAGCATTTAGAGATATTTTTTTTCTCTGATTACTGCTTTTGCTGTATACCATACATTTTGATATGTTGTCTCATTATTGTCATTCTCCTTATTTATTTATTTTTTTTGCTTTTTGGAGGGCAATTGGGGCTAAGTGACTTGCCCAAGGCCACATGGCTAGTAAGTGTTAAGTATCTGAGGTCTGATTTGAATTCAGGTCCTCCTGACTCCAGGGCTGGTGCTCTATTCACTGTGCCACCTATCCACCCCTGTCATTCTCTTTAATGAAATGATTGGTTGTATTTATTAATTGTTACTTACCCCATTCATTCTTTAAGATTAGGTTGTTTGATCTCCAATTAGTTTTTAACCTATGTTTCTGTGGTCCCTTATTAAATATAGTTTTATTGCATTGTGATCTGAAAAGGATACTTGCAGCAGAAGCATAAGAAATTCTATTCCAGCCCTCCATTTTAATGCAGTCTGTGTTCTCATTCTTAAGTGTGTTTCTGGAAAACAACATGTTGCTGGATTATGATTTTAATCCATTCTGTTATCGGTTTCTGTTTTGTGAGTATTTATCCCATTCACATCCAAAGTTATGATTGTTGTTTATGAACTTCCCTCCATATCATTTTTTGAATTTTTTCTAAATGATTGTTTTCTAACACTCTTTATAGACTAAGATAGGAGAGTCTTCTTAGGGGTCTTGAATGCCTTCTATTGACATCATGCTTTGAGAGGAATAAACAAAGGCAGAAAGGCAGGCTTTACACTTGCTTTGGTGTAAGAAGAGTCTTGTCTTGCTTAGAACTGCTTGGACAAAGGAGACTCCTATTGAATGAAGCTCTAGCTGGACTTATCTGCATTTTCTCATTTATGTGAATTGTTTGTCAATGAAACAAATGCAGTGTGTGTGTATGTGATATATACACATATATATGCTAAATAAAATTATATATGCTAAAATAGCATGTCATTCCTTCACTGGCTTGAAAGTAAAATATTGCTTTTGCTTAGCATGAGAGCAGCTAGGACTAGAAGAAGAGTAGTTAGCAGAGTAGTGACTTTGTGTGGCACATAATGTCCCTGAAAGGGCAAAGAACACCAAGGCCTGTAATCCAGTATTGCAAGTTGGATTGGGCACATGACTTTCTACCCTTAGGTCTTGCCTTGCCAATTGTCTGTATTTTCCCACTTTCCTCCTAAAACATTATATACATTAGCCAGACATCATGACCTAGGTACATGAATGGACTATAGTTACTATTATTTTGCCTTCCATTGAGTAAATATTAAGACAATTACTGCCTATGTTTTAGTGCTTAGCAAATGTTTTATGTTTGAAGTTAATAGTATCTTATTGATTAATTTTTTATAAATAGGAAGCACTCAAGTAGGGGCTCAGGAACTACAATGGTGAGTAGTCGAAGTTAATTCCCCAGCACTGGGGACCCTGACCTATAGCCAAATTGGTGGGGGCATCCATGTTTTCTCCCTTAAACTCTCAGAAAAAACCCAGACCTGCTGGTGAGAGAGAAGGTTAGGATGCATAAGCCAACAGAAAAGGAAAGAAGAGGGATGTGAGGGCCACATTTGGGTGGCAAGCCCACGGATGATATTGACTTTATGGGTGTGTCTGAAAACTCACCCAAGTTATATGAGGACCAGATAGTTTAGTGCTAGTAAGTTTTGAGGCTAAAATATGAAAGAAGGCTTTCTGAATTCAAGTCTTACACTCCTTCCACTATACTACTCTATTTCTCTCTCAGAATACCCAGAATTCTTATTTATGGAAATCCATTAAGGCCTGCTCTCTGGTTGATAAATTACCCTGCTTCCTCCATGCCCTGTTCTTTTAAAACTCTCTCTCTCTCTCTCTCTCTCTCTCTCTCTCTCTCTCTCTCTCTTTCTCCCTCTCTCTGTCCATTGCTTTCAGCTGAATGTTAAGAATAAAACATCTGATTATATTAATTTCTACCAAAGTATGAATGATTGATAGGTTGTTTATATATTAACAGTCCCTTGGATATTTTAATTTTAAAAGAGATTAGCTTATTTATAGGAAGGAATGTGTTTCTGTTAGTGGGAGTCTGGGAGAAAGATGTTTAGGCTGGGGATAGAGGTAAAGATGGAGACATTTCCTGGGCCACTAAAAGTATATTATACAACTGTGTGTTTACCCAGTTTATCTGTAATGTCAGCCCTAAGAAAGTCTCTAAAATTTTGTATCTTCATCAGATGTGGAGAAGGGGAAAGGCTTCCTCTCTTTTAAGTTTCTTTTCAAATTTCCATTGCTACAATACTTAAAAAAAAAGAAAAAAAAAGACCTCAGAATCACCCTGTGACTTCCCGGGTTTGCATGCATAGTTGTGGCTGTTGGAGAAGGACTCCAACAGTGTATAATAGAACGAGGAAGAGTTTTGAAACGATATTGTACAAGAATCACTTGAAATGATTGGGGGTATTCACCCTGGGGGGAAATAAAAGAAACTATGATGAAAGACATAAAATTATGGTCTAGGTGTTTGGGGACCTGGGGTCTCATCTTGGACATTAGTTTTCTATGTGCCTTCACCAGATGACTTAGTCTTTTGGGGATTCAGCTTTCTTAATGATAAAATAAAAAGTTTGAAAGTAATTCCCAATCCTAGTTCCGAACTTCTATTGTGTTACGGAACATTTATAGGTCTGTCATATAGAAGAGGGATTAGAACTGTCCTAGTTCGGTCCAGAGGGAAGAATGAGGACCAATAAGTGGGAGAATTTGAGGGACACTATAAGATGGAACCTTAGAATATGGGGACAAGCCAAAAATTTAACAGGAAAACCATATGCATGATGTGAGTAAGCTCCTTCCGTTGCATGTGTCCAAGCAGAGAATGACTATTTACAGGGATGCTTTAGAAAGGGTTGCTACAAGGCTCTTCAACTTCCTTCCAAATTGGAATTTCTATAATTCTAAATGCATGACCAGGTTCTGTCCCACAGCCCTCAAGTGAGGCCAAGCTTGCAAACTATGCATGTACTATCTTTGCCCCACCATGGAACATGTATGGTCAAGGAGGAGCACTTTAAGCATATCTTCAAATGTCACACTCTGATGATTCATTTTGACTTGGATGTGATTGGGTACTCAAGGATAATTTCAATGGATCACAGTTTTGCTAAGTTTGGGAGTAAATATGTGGTAACAACAGATTGTGCCCCTATGATTTGGGAACCGACTTAGCTAAATTCAAACAGGTTCATTACCATAATGTTGTCCAAGTAAATATTTTTTTGGACACAGTAACTCATGAAACTGTCAACTAAAGTATGGAGAGGCTGTGTTCTGCATTGAGAGAGGGACTGCCCTGTGTGATGTGATCATGGTCATTCAGATTTCTAAAGAAGCCATGTTTATTGGGATAAAGATGTCCAGGATCTATGCTACGATGATGATGATGAGGAGGAGGAGGAGGAGGAGGATGATGATGAGGAAGAGGAGGAGGAGGATGACATATATGTCTCTGCATGTGTGCTTTACAATTCATAAAGTAACTTTACAAACATTATTATGCTTAATTCTTTTTAACCTCCCTATAAAGGAAATATGTTATCACCACTTTGCAAACTAAGATGAAAGACCTAAATGACTTGTCCAGCATCTCACAAGGGCAGAACTGGAATCAAATCCAGGCTTTCTGAATCCAAATCCATTACTTTTCCCCCAAATCCTCTTTTTCCCCCCCCACAAATTCTTTTTATAATTAAGTTGGCTTACTACTCCTGCCCCTCCTTCCCCCTTCTAGAAGGTAAAGAATCTGGCTTTTTTTTTCTACTGCAAATGTAGGGTTGAGTGTGTGGAGTGGTGAAGGATAAGAATGATTCCCTTCTTTTCATCATTTGTAACCATTCCTAAATAACTCTTCCCATTTTCACCCTATCCACTATTTAACATGCTAATCTGACACTTCAGAGTTTGGGGGAAGAAAGATGGGCAGGATGCAAGGGGTGCTCTGGGGTGGTTTGCACCTGTTCAGAAGTGGGAGAGTGTAATGAAAGCTTCCAGAAGAAGAAATGGCAGTTCTTCTAATTGCATTTTGGCACATTTCCAATTGCAAGGTTCTCATATGTTCCCATCCTTCCTTTAAGATCATTAAGTCAGCATGACTTTCTTGCTGATGACACAAGTACTCCCATCAGAGGAAAAGGAGAGAGACATACCATACAGCATAACATTTACTATTGTAACTTTGCTCTTATTATTATGGTATTGCCCCTTGATATGACAGAATAGAGTTTGGTGGAAGAAAACACACATTGCATAATAATTTTTAATTTTCATCTTCAATTATTGCCAGTGTTTTGGACCCTCAAATTTTTAACTCCTTCTTTGATCTTGAATACTGTGACTTTTGTCTCCTGGATGCCTCAGACCTTCACAACCTCTGTAAACTTCATACACAAAATAGTCATCAGTGATGTATACCTTTCTCCTTGTCATTCATGCATTTCCTTTGAATTTCCAGAGTTGTTTGTCACTACATGCTTTATCTTTTTTTTTCTTGCCTTTCTTTTGTTTCTTTCTTTGTTTGTTTGTTTATTTAGGAATCATTACATGATATGACTATAATTATGTAGCTTATATGTTGTCATATTTAATTTATTATTTAAAATTTATGTAATAAATATGTGTTGTTTTGTATAACCTATTGTAAAACTTATTGTTAAATGAAATCAAATGCATATTATTTTCAATAATATCTTCAGGCTTTACAGGCCTTAGTTTGTGTAATTCTTTCATTTCCCTTACAGAATTGCACTTTCTTTTATCATAGTGTCATTATAGGTCCTTCTCTTGAACCTCCACCCCATTGCATAAAAGACTTTCATGCATTTTTTACATTAAAAATAGAAATTATGGAAAACCAATGGAATTTAAAGAGTAATCATAGCTATTATAATTCCAAGTTGTATATTTTACATAAAATGTGTTATATTTATACATAGTCACAATGTGCTATTATTCCTGTTTAAAACAAAAGATTAATTAACATGGGCCTTTAACATACCAAAGACTGGTATCAGAGGTTCAAGTTAACTTTTTAAAATTTTTTGCTTTTTGGAGGGGAAAAGGCCTATTTGGGGTTAAGTGACTTTCCCAACATCATGTAAGTGTTATATGTCTGAGGCTAAATTTGAACTCAGATCCTCCTGACTCCAGGACCAGGACTCTATTCACTGCACCACCTACTTACGCTCCCCCCCTTTTAAGAGTGGATATGGAAGTGCAGCACCTATGGGTTCAATATTACTGTAGATTGGCACAGAATCTTTGACCTGATCTGTTTCCAAACTCAGTTGACTTGTTCCATATAAACCCTATCCTCCATACCCTACCTTCTTCTAGCGGTCATCATATTGGTGCCAAGATTAGTTTGAATAACCGATTGGCTTTTGCTGTACTACAACTCTAGAGTCTTAAGCATGCTCAAGCAATCTGCCAGCCTTAGCCTCCGTAGTAGCTGGGATTAACTGTGTGACCCACCACTCCCAGACTCAAGTTAATCTTAAAACCTGTTCAGTTAATGAACTTGGAGAAGCCTTACCTGGTATATCTTTATGAACTCGTGGCTATCCTCAATTACAACTAAAAATATTTTGTTCCAGATTCCAAATCAAGACTCCTAAATCAAATTGATGAATTGAGATATTTGAAACTTTGATTCATTTTAAATCTTGTGTCTTAGAAGGATTGAAATCAAGTGGCTTGTTTAAATAATATAAAATATGTCTCCTTTCTATCTTATCTTTCTCTAAATTATTAGTTGATAGTCCAATATGTTTTCTAATCATAAGTATAATGAAGAAATCCTTCATGTTTTGAGGTAGATGCTTATGTTAGCCCTTGGGTTTCTCTTAAATTTCCTTTTTACCTACTTACAATATTCCCAGATACCTATACCAGACTTTTTTAGATACAAAGCAGCATGTAAATATGTTTTTCCTAAATTGTGTTTCACAGTTACCCTCTGTCCAATATAGCAAGTACTCAGAAGACTCCACATTGATTGGCTAAAGTGTATGTGGGAATGGTGCAGGAAAGGTCCTAACTGATGATTCTTGATACTAAAAAAGGGTTTTAGATTTTGCTTTCCTCATCTATAAAATGAGAGTGTTGGACTGATTGACCTAAAGTCCATTCCAGATCTAAGTCCTATGATACTTTATTCCTATTCCAGCTCTGCACAGAATTGATTCAGTTCAAGAAATGACACTGGGGACTCTTCTGCTCTGCGGTGCCATGACCAGAGTGTGGGAATCATAGCCAAGAAGGCCTAGGCTCATATCTGGACATGGACAGTTATAACTGTGTGACAGTGAACAGCCTCTTTCAGTCTCAGTTTCAGAGGAAGAGTGAGACAATGGAACCAAGATCTAAGGTTCAAATCTCACTTCTGCCTCTACAACCTCTGTGATCTTGGTAACACCACTTCACATTTCTGGGCTTCTGGTTCCTCAGCTGTAAAATGAGTCTGGACTACATGGCCGTTAAGATACCTCCCAAACCTAAATCTGTGATCTTTTAATCCTGGCCAAATTCAGTATGGAGGATAAAAAATAATGGGCAATAATTCTGATCTCTGATCTTTTTTAATACTTTGTTTAGGAAAGGACAAATTAGATGAAAACTCTAGTTTCAATCGCCCAACTTGGAGCAATTCATTGAAGTCACTTTATGAACAATAATGCAAATAGGCAAGATTTTCAAGGCCCCTTTCCTTTGCTGGAGCCTGCAAAGGAGCTGTAGCCCATCGGAACAAGTGGACCTTTTCGCTGCTTACTGATGTTACAATGAAAAAGAAAAGTCACTGCCTTCTATGCCGAAAGCATAGAAGACCAGTTATCAGATTTATGAATTACCCTTATGTCAACTGAAAATACATTTCACAAGCATTTCTGAATTTTCCAAATCTTATTATTCACCTAGACCACATATACAAAATACATATGCACAATGTTCCTAGCAAAATATTTCCATTTGAAACATAATAAAAAAATGAATCTGATATTCAGTTATCGTTGAGAGGCAGATAGATGGCACAGTGTATGGAAGGTGGCATCTGGAGTCCAAAAGACTTGAGTTGAGAAAATCCTGCCTCAGACCCTTACTCACTATGTGAATCTGGGACAATTCACTTAACTTTCTATGCCTCAATTTCCTCATCTTTGAAATGGGGATAATAATAATGACCATCCAAGTGGTTATTGTGAAGATAAAATAAGATAATATTTGTAAACAGTTCTGCAAAACTATCTAAGTGCTAGCTATCATTATTGTCATTAGATGTAAACTGTTCATTTTTTTTTCTTGTACACGTTAGCCTGTATTAGGTCTTTAGCTGTAGCTCAAACATAACCTTTTACTCTGTTTGATCACTACCCAGGGGACCATCTGTGTTTCTACCAGCCTCTAAATGAACTGTAATGGTTTAGAAGATATTTTTTTTAACTTGGGATAATAAAGGAATCTTGCCTCTATACGATAACTTGATATTACAAGTTTTGGGAGCGATTTGATTTAGGAAAAAAAATATTGAAATCATTTGCTGCATGTATTTTCAAATCTTGTTCAATAACTAACTTGGTATTGTTAAAGTATACTACTGTCTGTAGATATAGATAAATGAATCAAATAACACACGAGCCCATTTTGGCACCAGTAGTTGAATATTCTTCCAACATATTGAATTGGATGCTTTATTTATGTTACATAAAAGAGAGAGGTCTTAATAGAAAGAATCCCCATCCATAAGTATCTGTTGAAATCTCCTAGATCAGATTTAATGAAACTATAAACTATTCTCAAAATGAGACAGAGAGAATAAATTTGTATAGCACAATGCATTGCGCAACAGAGACAAGTCACTGATATTTGAACAAATGAATGAATGAGCTTGATGCCATACAAATGTTATTTTGACTGATAATGTAATTTCCTCTTCAAAATGCATCATTTTGATATGTACAGCTGAGCCCTACATGGTTGCCTATAGAAAGGGATATTGATAGAGAATATAGATAGTATCCAGGATAAAAATAATTATTCTCTATTACATAAAATACATTATAAGAGAAAACTTGTGGTATTTCCTTTAAAATTTATATTCGGTTTAAAGAAAAAGTGTTTCATATGTAGAATAAAAGGTAGATCTTTTCTTTGAAGCAAATACTCATTGAGGGGAGCAGAACCAGGAGAACATTGTACACAATTACAGATACATTTTATCTGTGATGACAACTTTAATAAACTGGGTTTTTCCTCAGCAATGCAAGATTATAAGACAGCTCCAAAAGACTCATGCTGGAAAAGGCTATCCACATCCAGAGAAAGAATTATGGAAGCTGAATGCAGATGGAAGCAAACTACTTGCTCTCTCTCTCTCTCTCTCTCTCTCTCTCTCTCTCTCTCTCTCTTTCCCTCTCTCGGTTTGTTTCTTCTTTCTTGTGCATTCCATTGGTTGTAATTCTTCTTCACAACTTGACTAATGTTTAATATGAAGGCATATGTAGAACCTATATAGGATTGCATGCTGCCATGGGGGGGAGAGGGAGGAAAGGGAGGGGAAGAAAATTTGGAACTCAAGGGATTGTGGAACTGAATGTTGTAAACTAAAAATAAACAAATTTAAAAGAAAAAAAAAAGAAACACTCATGTTTTTCTCTCAAATTCATACATTATGTGTTTCTCCATTGATATTTAGATATTTTCCCATGCCATTTGGTGTTCTCTAGTATCTAGCAATGTCAACTATAGGAGGAAAATAAAATGCAAAGCCCCAGTTTTGGAGCTACTAGTTTTCAAAGAAATTGGCTTAAAAAATTACCTTGCAAACAAGCTTACTGATGTCTCTTTTTCAGATAGTACTAGAGAACAATGAAAGAAAGCCATAGGCTAGAATAATGTGAGCAAGGAGAAGTGAAAAAGATTCCTGATTATTTTTCATTTTTGTTAGCATGAAGAGAGATTGGATACTTTTTCTTCACTGAAAATTTACTTTATTTTTATTGCTTCATTTAAAAAAAATTTCCCAAAGATTCTAATGTTTTTTTCCCCCTCATGACTATTTTTTTCATCCTTGGAATGTAAAAATTTGAGGACAAGTGCCTTGTCTACTCTATTCAGACTAGGCCTAACATATACCCAAAACGGTGCTTTGCAAAGCACGAACATTTTGCAAAATTGTTTATGAGCAATATGTACATTTTCCACATTCCCTTTCTTGCCTGGCCTTTATATGATCATCTTTCAATTTCTCATTATGCACCAATAAGCAATGATGTGCTCCTATGACAGGTAAATACATTTGGATTGATTCACAAATAATTCATTGCTTCACAAACATACATTTCTTTAGATGATAGGAAAGAGAAACTTGACTGGTTTTCCTGTTTGTTATACTCTAGTCCACATGACATTCTACTGCTACTGACATAGATGCCACTGGTAGCTCATCTATCTTCTGCCACACAGCCATATGTAGTTAGCCCTAAAGTATTTCAGAGATGACTTAAAAATAATGCTGCGATAAATCATCATTCTCTTCTCCTATCTTCTCCTTGTCTATTCATGTTGAGAAAAATATTGCCATTTTTAAATAAAATTTTTTTATAAAAATCCACAAAATTCCACTTTTTGCATATCAGTGAGATATGAAGTAGAAGTTTCTATCTTTTTTTCCCCCATTCTACTAATGGACACTATTTGGACTGATAATCCATATACTGTCAACTAGTGTTTGCTTGGATACCGTGTTCTTAAAGAGGACTAGAATTAAGCATGTCATATGTGGTCCATATAAGTGTTCAATTCATGTAACTGGTTTTATATTTGCTTTTAATGAGCTGGTATAAGAATGTGCTTGTACTCAAAATGAAGAAACATTAATGTAATCACATGGTTATATTAATGAGTTGATGACTCCTTGATGCAGTCAGGTCACCTGGCCCAGATGAATTATATCCTTAGGTACTGAAAGAGATGGTAGAGCTGAATACTGAGCCACTATTAGTAAAATCTAATAACTCTATAGAATGAAACAAGTATTAAAGGATTGAAAAAATAAATGTTTCAATTTTTAAAAAAGAAGAAACCATAGCGAAATTTTCATACTCAAAGCTAGTTGGTTATTTTATGTCTGGCAAAATTATTAAAGGAACAACTAGGAAACATTAGTGGCTGGATGCAAAACTACTTTTTATGTCAAGAAAAACTTCCTACAAGTTAGATCTAATCCAAAATGGAATAATTTGCCTCAAAGGTTTTCAAGGAAAATCACTGAAAAACCAATTATCAAGTACCTTGAAATGTGGAATTATTATTCAGGTAATGGTGAGACTCACTGTATTGATGATTCTATACTAAGTCATGGATATTCTTCCTAACTCTATGTCTGAACACTTATCCATTCTACAGTGGAGCCTCTCCTTGATGAAGATATAAAAGGTATTCTTTGTTTCCTCTTCAGATATAGGTTCTTTGTATTGATGGGGTCTTGTATATAACTATGGAACACATAAAAAATAAATAATGGTGGGGGAGACTTTTCTCTGGGGCCTAAGAATCCCTAAATAGGACAATGTCCTTTTGTAGTGATAAACTTAATTTTGAAATAAGCACATTTAAAATTTATTTTGTGAGGTCTATAAACTTCCCCAGGAATCAAAAATATTAAGACCATGATGTTTACTAGACTTCAAACATTATTGAGAATGATTTTTTAATTGTGAGAAGCTTTTGCATGGAACATGGAATAGAACCTTATTTCACTTCTTTTGTGTCCTTAGTACAAAATGTCTTTAGAACTGACGTAATATGTGAATTACAAATACAAATATATATTTATGAGTATGTAATTAGACTTTCTGAGTATCTATGGGTCTTTTCTGACTTCCTGACTCACTCTCTTGTGTATGTGTATTCTTAGGTGGAAGAGAGAATTTCTAAAAGTTAGTCATTGTCAAAGAAATTTGGCAACAAATGCACAAGCCATACCTTCTCAGTGACTATTTCTTGCATTCTCAGTTGTAAAAATGATCATGTTGCCACATCCTGAAGCAGAAGAGAACAAAATTAGGTGAATTGTTCTTCCTCAACAATAGCCAACTGCCTGGTTTGTTGTCTCCATAGATATTACTGCTTGCTCAGGTAGAACATTTGAACAATAGACACATTTCAATAGAAAAAAAATCAAATCAATGGAAATTAGTACATACTAATAACGTTGGATGTCATTTACAAGTTACTTTATCAATCACTTGTGAGGCATCATTATGCCAGTAATGTATGTAGCTCATCTGTACGTAGAGATTTGCAGTTTACAAATCATCTCCCTTGCAACCACACTGTATAGTGAGTGTTACAAGTTGCATTGTCTTTATTTTTACATACAAATAAAGAAATTGATACCTAGGGAGATTAAATGATTTCCAAGTCAAGTTGTGAATAAGTTGTGAAATCAAACTCAAATCCAGGTCACCTGACTCTAAATCTAATGTGCCACAATTGACCGTAGGACCATATGCAGGGATTCACTTTCTCTCTTTCTCTCTCTCTCTCTCTTTCTCTCTCTCTCTCTCTCTCTCTCCCCCCTTTTTTTTCCAATTGGAGTCCCAGAAATAATTATGGAAATACAAAAATGAGAGAGGAGATTATACCTTTTCCCCTCCCCCCACACCATTAATATTATTAGCTTCCTAGCCTATCAATCAGTGTCAAACCAGTTGGTGATGGTTTGTCTTGGTTATTTTATCATGCTGATCAACTGACAACTTAGTCTTTCAGTGGTAGAGAATATATGAACTCCGGATGACTTTGGACATTTATCTTGTGGAATATATGATGAGCTTTAGAGTAGGCCACCTAGGTGGTTTGGTCTGAGAGTCCATAGCAGGATGCTTTGATGAAATCAGTTTCTTCCACTGCCATTCCTGGGCTGAAATTTTACCATTAGAAATCAAATCCCTTGGGTCTTAATGGTGTTTTGGTCTTTATATATTTCTTCTATTAAAGTACAAGTAGCCCCTGGGTGTGTGTGTGTGACATTTTAAGCCCTTTATTGGCTAATACCTTAGCAATAATTAGTTGTCCTTGAGCTAAGCAAAAAAGCCCAGTGACAACAGTTCAAGAATAAGTGAATTTGAGTTAGTAGGAGGCCTAGGAGACAACTACTGAAGAGGAGGTGAGAGAACACCAAGAAAAACATTTCTCGTGTCATAATTTTGCCAAGGGTCAACTCTAATGTCAAACACAATCCAGAGTTAGTCCTGAAACTGGTGTCTAGCTTACTCCATCTAGCACAGTGGAGAGGCAGATTTATTGAGTTCTTTTTAATTATACCTCTGATATTTGTTCTATTTTTTTAGTGAGAGATAATCTAAAAACAAAACAAAACAAAACAAAAAGATCCTTTCCATTCCCTATTGGATCATAGGTTGGTTTCTCCAATCATCACTGGTTTTGAAGAGAGCTAAAATGATTGTGAATGTTTTGCTTTGCTTCCTGATTAAATAATCAGATGTGAGATCAATTAATGTGGTAGGTGATGAACAGTATTGATCACATAGGTGATCACCATGGTTGACAAAGACATACAAGCACAAAATAATATCATTGTATTTGTCTAGATCAGTAAAGGTTTATTATTTTTTCTTCTAAGAGATATTTAAAATCAATGCCATGCTATCTCAGATTATAAAACAGTTTTATTGTAGGTAGGATTTTGGCCTTATTCAATGAATTATCTTTCTTTAAAAACAAATACTATCTCTTTTTAATAATGGATACATCAAAATCTACTTCAGCTACTTAAAAAGCAGATCAACACATCTCTTTATGCAATATGGACCATATTACAAATTAAAATTGTGTGTATACATTGTATTCCTACGCATACAGAAATATGTATATCTATTGTACATTTTTATTACTTCATGTATAGGGTATGTATGGTATGCATACAGCATATTCCAGTAGGATACAGTAATTATGCACACAATTCATGCTGTAGCGTGCACCCTTTTAAGATAAGCATATTTAAGAGGCCCAGTATTGTATGTACATGCTGAAAATACACTTTGCACAATTTTACCCAGCATTGTGTGCTTTCCTCCTCTATTTGTAACTTTAGTGCTAAGCTTGTGGGAAGGAAGATTATTAAAGCAGAGGATAAGGATTAGCTGAACTGAATGAATTACGATGAAGACAGACTGTTAGTCTGAATGTCTTTCTGGAAGAACCTTATATACGTCCTTACACATACGGCCATCGTTTTGGACCCTTGTCTCTGTGTTTCAACCCATTCCAGCAACCCACCTTGGTTGACGAAAAGACAAGAGGATGATGAAAAACAATAAGACTGTACAGGATGCAAAACTAAATTCACTTCTATCTATTCTCAGTGTTTGCCAAATTAGAGACTATGGCTTAAGTCTTTAAAACTGAGATTTAACAAGACTATGGGTGAGTTAAGGATTAAAGAGAGAACACTCTCTCTTCAAATAACCCATTTCACATGACCCAAAGAAAACCCATTTTAGTTCTTTAGGTTATTGCTTTGAGGCTAGGAGAAATAGAAGTTAAGGGAAAAGTCAACTTTGTAGAAAAGAGACAACTCTTACTACCATTAATATCGGCTGTATATTTCCTCTTTGGGAAAAATAAAGCTGTAGCTTTGACAGAAGACAATGTATCCAC
>CM053581.1:497341753-497372946 GCA_028627135.1 Pseudochirops cupreus | reverse complement strand
CTAAAGCTCATGGCGGCTAAACATCATGCCAAGGCCACACAGATTGGGAAAAAGAAGATAATAAACATTTATGAGAGATCTAATGTGTTCCAGGAACTGTGGTAAGTATTTTGCAAATATCTCATTTCATCCTCATAACAACCCTGAGAGGTAGGTTCTATTATTATCCCCATTTTATAGTTAAGAAAACTGAGCCAAACAGAGGTTAAATGACTTACCCTGTGTTACACAGTTTGTAAGTATCTGAGGCTGGATTTGAACTCAGATCTTCCTAATTCCAGGCCCAGTGCCATATCCACTGTGCCACCCAGGTACATCAGCTACCATATAGCAAAAGTAAGATGAAAGCCTTGATTCCTTGGCTCTCATCCCAGTGCTTTTTTCCTTTCCCAATATACCATGCCAAGTATTCCATATCTCATATTTATGTGGAGCTTTGCTGAAAAAATAAGCTTTTACCTACTTGATCTCACTTTATCCTCACAAAAACCCTGTGAGGTATATGGGGTAAAAGTATTATTAACTCTATTTCACAAATGGTTACAAGGAATCCTGGGGAATAAAGTGTCTTAGTAAAGGTCACATAATTATATTAGGAAAAGGAGCAGGAATAGAATTCAAGGCTTTGTCCATTACATTCTATTGATCTTTCTTCATCGCTTGCCATCTAACTAGAATATGATTTAGAGTTATGATATAATGCTGTTCTTGTGGTCCCTTTTAGATTGGCATTGCTTTAACTGTAAGTAGCTTCTTGTCCACAAATATCTCCCAACTAACTGTTCACGACTCAGTTCCTTTCCTATTGAGTCTGAAATTCTGATGTTTAGAATTAATTCCTCTAGGTTAGACAACAAAGGATAGGACATTGTCCCTAGGTCACAATTTATTGCTTTGGACCAAAATCGGTTATGTGATTTACAGAGGAAAAAGCAGGTACAGTGTGATCTTCAGAGGAAGTTACAGAGGGAGAATTAGTTTCTGAGGATGAAAATCTGTGACACTTGAGAGGCACAATTATTCCATAAAAGGAATCAGCAGACCAGCATCTCACTGGATTGATTTCCTGCTAGTGTATAAAATCACTTTGACCATGAGTCTTGAAGAAGCTATTACCAACTTTGTTGTTCTTGTACTAGTAATTTACCTTTTCCAGAACTGATCTTAGGAAATAGCTACTTTAGAATTACTACTCCCTCTTCAGAACTGTTCATTGAGGTCCTAGATGCAGATTTGTTGGGAAAGAGATGTCACCTTAGGATACCTGCAAACATTGTCTAAAGAAAACACTAATTAAAATTGCCATGTTTTCTGGAAGCAGCTCTTTAACATAATTAAGAATATTAACTTAACTTCATGAATTTAGAATTTTCATTCTAAAAGGCTTAGAGACTAGAAGGGGCAGCTAGGTGGCACAATAGAGTACTGGGCCTGGAGTCAGGAAGACTCATCTTCATGAGTTCAAATCCAGCTTCAGACAACTACTAGTTGATGTGACCCTGGGCCAGTTGCTTAACATTATTTACCTCAGTTCCTCATCTGTAAGATGAGCTGGAGTAGGAAACGGCAAACCAATCCAGTATCTCTGCCAAAAACAGAACAAAACAAAACAAAACCCCAAACACCCAAATTGGTGTCACAGAAAGTCTGAGACATCTGAAATGACTGAACCACACCAACAACAGCAATAGCAAAGGGCAAACAAGGAGCAAATTCAGTGGTGGGGGGAGATGGGAGTCAGAGAGGGTGTTTTAAGAGTAATGAGGTACTTGGATGAAGGGAAAGAACAGCAAAGGGAAGAAAACCCCGAAAGGAGAAACATATTAAAGGCCAAATATTCACTTCAGTAAGCAACTCTTCCTAAAGTAGCTGTGAGGCCATGGCACCAGTTTAGAGATGAGGTCAACTTGAAATCTTTTCTGTTGACATTTATGTAACACTCATACCTGTTTGGTCATTTTTAGTACCTAGGAGTTCAACCTAAATCTCTGTAATGGGAAAAAAATCAGATAAAGAATTTTTGTCATATAAATTTTGATAGTCATTGAATCTTTTGCTTTATATGTTTCTTAACAACTTTCATATAATGTGTTGCTTTATAGGAAAATAATTAAGTGTGGATTTGATCTATTATTTGATTTCAGGATCCATGACAAAGTAAGAGAATACTCGTGGGGTCATAAATCAATATGGACTACTGTTTATCAAGGATTGCTACATAAAATGCAGATTTTGTGCCTAGGAAGGAATGATGATCAAATTCCATAGGACTGTTGGTTTTCTGTTTCTAATTTCTAGTAAACAGAGAGTATTTTGCATAGATAATCTAAGAGTGATGTTAGATAATCTTTGATAGTGAGAATAATTGATTTTCAGTAAACCAATCCCTGTGCATTTTTCCCAAGACATGAAAGTATGAGGATTCAGTTTAATTAAATGGCAATTTATTATTAAATACTAACAATTTATTATGAAATTGTTATCTAATTAATTTATTATTAAATCATTATTCAAATGAGCAATTACAATGTATCAGATACTGGAAAGACAAACTAAAAATAAATGCAAAAAGCCCTCTCCTTAAGGAGCTTACAGTCTACTGAGGTGATGAGAACTGACGATTAAAGAAAATAGTAAAGCACCTGAAAGGAAGAACTTGATCTCCTGGGGAAATTCAAAATAGGAGCAAGAGACAGAATAAGATTGAAATCTCTTTAGCTCTTGAAGGTTGGATTGTATAATGATTTTATTGATAAGATTTCACCCTCTAAAAAGTATGACAATGGAGAAAAGTCCTGTCTCCAGTAAAATATAGTTACTCTATTTTTAATAACAAAATTTAGAAACAAACTATCTGCCCAGCCATTGGAGAAAACTCAATAAATCATGATATAGTAATGTAATCAAATATGATGGTGCAATAAAAATGATAAATAGGAAGCATGTAAGGAAATATGGAAGGATTTCTATGAATTGAGGCAAAGAGAAATGAGAATAAGAAATGCACACACACTGATTATAAATGTATAAAAAAGAAAATGAAATATGAAGAAAGGAAACAGAACCAAAACTGATGGAACTTCAGACCATTTTAGAAGGGGATGAGGAATGAAAATACTGTCTTTGCTTGTTTTTTTTTAATTTAGAATTAATTTGATTCTATTTTTACAGGGTTTGGTACAAGTAGGGGAAGAGAGGTGCCATGGAACAGTTAGCCTCTTATTTTTTAAGTTTAATAGATTTTTTGTTGTTGATGTTGCCTAATAACTTTCTAATCAAACTTTTTTTTAAAGAGCTAAATAATTGTGAAAGAACTGTGCCTTGGTATTTGTAGCAAGTGAGACTCAAAATGAAATAAATGGAGAAGCAAACCAATACTGAAATGAAAGCTTTTTTCGAAGAGAAAACATTGTATGATTAATTGTATGATAATCTATTTTATGTTTTTCTAATAGACCTAACATTCTAATTTGTCTCTACATCAATTTCAGGATTCCCATTTCCCTAGAAACATTATCAGTGCTTATATTTCAGTGGCTCAGAGATTATTCCTAATTCAAGGGACTGAAGTCACCTGGTCATTACTGTTGTTGGATGGGGACAAAAAGGGACTCAATCTCTGTCCCGCTCTTCTTTGTCCTTTTTTCTCTGACTGTGTTTTTTCTCTCTGTCACTCACACACACACACACACAAACACACACACACACACACACACACACACACACACACACACACACACTAATTCCTTGTTCCTGTTTCTCTAACAGGAACATTAATAATCACTGCTGAAGTACTTCACAGGGAGATTATAAAGAAAAATGAGTGTCTACAAAAGGCTTCTGGTATCCTCAGAAGAAAGGTTTCATATAAAAAGATGTTATTATTATCTTAATGACACTGCTTGCTTACATTAGCACGGATGCAACAAATCACTAATTATGTTTTGACTCATTTTATGACATTTAATGGCTTGGCCAAAGAGTTCCTGACTGGGGCCAAAGAGATGGTCTAGCTCTGATAGCCGAAGGGGCTTTGACTACAAACTATGAGCATTATGAATCCAGCTGCTGCTTCTCTGGGGATTTTAAACAAATCCTAATAGGGATGTTTTTTGGGGTTTTTTTGCATCTTTTTCCTTCTTGAGATCATGTCCAAATTCTCCAGAGGGGAAAGAACAGAGCCATAAGTAGGGTCAGCTGATTGGACCTCTCGCCTTGGGTGACAATATTTGCAGAGGTAGGCTTTCTCTCCACAGAACTCTTCTGGTCTGCTGTCCCTGTGCCTCATAGTCTTCCTCCCTTACTCATTCACTCAAGTCTCATTCTTCAGCCCTTCACTGTATCCTCCTTCTCCTAAGATCTGCCTCCTCAACACCCTTCCTCCTAGGGGTTAGGAATTTGATAATCACCAACTATCATTTAGAGGCACAGCCTGACTCTTTAAAGGGTGGGCAACCTGCTTCTGGCATGGATGCACTAAGATTGGACCATCCATTTCATGAATTCCTTTACTGTTCCTGACTAATCAGTCAAATGATTTTACCTAAGGTGCAAGAACACACACCTCTGGTAGAAAGGCATTGGTATGCCTCAGTTAGAAGGGGGAATTTAGAACTTGTGTTAGCTTGCCCCTAAATTCCTAAATCCAATATGACCAGTAGAGGTCTTAGTGAGTGTTAAGCTTTTCATTGGCCCTGCTATGATTGTAGGGAATCATCTCTGCTTCTAAGGTGCCCGAATAGGCATTGAATTAATAGCATTTACTGTGAACTGAACTCTGTACTAAGTTTTGCTAAACAAGAGAGGAGGGAGAGAAGAAGAAGGGGAAATAAAAAGGAAATAAAAGGCACATTTCTGACCTTCAAGAAGCTTTAAATCTAGCTAAGAAGGCTAAATATTTCCATAATCTCTGAATTCATCAAGGTGAGCACTTCTACACAAAAACCTGAGTTCAGCTTGAAGCTATTAAGTTTCAGTGCTGGGTCTTTTCTGTCTCTAAATACAGCATAGTTTCAATATAATACCATCTTTTCTCTCTGAAAGTCTAAAGGTAAGGAGGCATAAAGGTGAAAAGGAGAGAAAGAAAGAAAAAGAGAGAGAAAGAGAGAGAGAGAGAAACAAAAGAGAAAGGAAGGAAAGAAAAAAGGAGAAAGAAGAGAAAAAGAGAAGAGAAGAACAAGAAGAAAAAGAGAATTCTATCCCAATACTTAATTTTCAATTCATTTTGAAAGGAAGTGAAAAAAATAGGAAGATTAGCAAAGATTTCTCATACAGGGAATCAGAGCATAATACTGTAGATTGTCTGAACAGTGTATTGTATAGAAACTGGTAGAGAAGAAAGGGATATACAGAACATGAGCCTGACGACAGGGTACAAGTGATGTGGAAGACAGACACAGAAGACACTGAGTCAGCATCCTTGGATCTGATTTCAAAATAAGTACAAATGAGGAAGGCAACAAGCTCCATCAGTTCTTATAATGTGACAAACACAAGGATTTTCTTTGTCTTTATTAATATGTAAACACACATATGTATTAATATGTAAACACACACATACAAACACACTCACCTCACAGTCTGTCAAAAATAACACTTCTTGTTGACAGAAGAACAAACTCCCACGCTCCACATCTGCCAAGTGACCTATCTCTCTGTCTTTTTCTTCAAAATGGAGCTCAAATACTCCATCCTTTGGGAAGACTTTTCTGATAAAAGAGGGGGTAGGGGGTAAGGGAATATCGATCAGTCCAGTACCCTCATTGTCAGCACTCTCTCCTGTTTCTGCTTCACTGTTACTCTGTCCTCTAACTACCAGTTCTGGTACATGTTGCCAACACAACATATGCAGATTAAAGGAAAAAAGTCACTTATCCACTTTTCATTAGTACCAATCATTCAACGAATGAATCCATCAGCAATGGAAAAGGAAATGGCGCTCTAGCATCTTCGCCAAAAAAACCCCAAATGGGATCCCAAACAGTTGGATATAATTGAACAAGAACAGGAATAACAACAAAATCAATCTACAGCTATTTTTAAGTGTGTACTCTCTGCTGGGCCCTGTGCTAAGTGCTGAGGATGCAAAAAGGGGCCAGAGACTATCTCTGCTCTCAAGGAGCTTACAATTTAATGAGGCAAGAAACAAACAAATATATACAAACAAGCTGTACAGCATAAATAGAATATAATCAAGAAGCAGAAGTCACTGGAATTAAGAGGGATTAGGAAAGGCATTCCACAGAAGAGAGGATTTTAGTTGGGACTTACAGGGAACCAGGAAATCCAGTTTCCATAGATGAGGAGAGAGTTTCAGGCATGGGAACATGGCCAAAGAAAATGTCTAGACTGGAGAGATGAAGGGTCTTGTTTGTGGAATAGCCATGAGGCCAATATAACTGGATCAAAGAGCGTGTCTATGGGAGTAAACTGTAAGGATAGCACCTATAGGTGCTAGTATAACCTGCTAGGTTATGAAGGGCTTTGAATACCAAACTGAGGATTTTTATTTGACTCTGGAGGCAATAGGAAAGTACTCAAGTTTAATGAGTAGAAGAGGTGACAGGCCTAGGGGGTTTAGGAGGATGGTGTTGCCTTTAATACTAACAGGGAAGTTAGGAGTGGGGGGGGGGGGGGAGGAGATTAAGGGAAAAGATAATGAATTCCATTTTGCACATGTTGAGATTGAGATGTCTAGTGGATAACTACTTCCGGATCCCTGAAAGTCAATTGAAAATGCAAAATTGGAGATCAGCAGAGAGGTTACATTGCATTAAAACAGGACTCCTAACATTTGGTGCTTTCAGTGTCTTAAACTTTTAAGAAAATTCATTGAGATATTTCAAAATATGTACAGAATCAATGAATTTGAAATATCAGGGAAACTTCAGCAGATATTTAGACCAAGCCATATCTGAACGGAATTCTACTACATGTCCTATAGGTAGTAATCTAGAATACTTGTAAACTTCTGGGGAGGGGAAACTGAGAGCCCTCTATTAAGTTAGTTTGCTGATAGTTTAATGGCCTCAGATTTGATCATTTAGGGCTTTGAATAAAGTAACTTAAATAAAATGTGTACAAGAATTGAGGTTCACTATGACTTTGAAAGATTCCCTCAAGGAAAGCTGTATTTGGGATTTTGGAGCAGGTACTCATCCTTGAAGTATCCCTCTAAGCCAATCTAACCACAGGTCCAGTCCAAATCACAACAATGACAACAATAATAAGTCTATGGTCCTCTATGACTTTAAGACTGATGAAATTTCCATCACCTCCTACCTACATTCACTGGTGTGCCTCTGTGGATACTTAACTGTGGGTATATCTGAAGGATAAGAATATCCATGAGAAATTGCCAAATATATGGAATTAGGCAGAATGTAGGAAATCTTCTTAAACCCTGGCTCTTTCCTTTTCAAAGCTATAGGTAATGTTTGGTAGCACTTTAATCTCATACAGATGACTTTGCCAGTGAAAGCTTTTCTTCCCTTTCTTGTGTTTTTAAAGAGTGCCATTTCCAAATTCTGCCTGTCCTACAACCTCAAAATAGTTGCTCCATCTTTCACTACCCCAGTTTTTTTTATTCTGGCTTTCCCCCAACCAGACTGAAGGGAGTAGAAGAAGTAAAGTTTTTTTTTTTTAATTTATTCCCTTAGAACAATAAGGTAATCCAGTCAACAAAATGTCACCTTGGAGAGGATTCTCACACACTAAGAAGAATCTTGTTTATTGTTAATAAATCATTTCCATCCCCTTGAAGGCAGAGATTCTTTCTACATTTTCTTTGTTTTCCTAGTACTTATGGTAGAGCAAGGTACATGTTTTTGTTAGGTGTTTCAATCATATCCAACTCTTCATGACACCAGTTTGAGGTTTTCTTGGCAAGATACTGGAGTGGTTTGCCATTTCCTTCTCTATAGAGCTCATTTTACAAATGAGGAACTGAGGCAAATAGGCTTAAGTGACTTGCCCAAGGTCATGCCATTATTAAGTGCCTGAGATAGGATTTGAATTTAGGAAGATGAATCTTCCTGATTCCAAGGCCAGTGTTCAATCCACTGTACTACCATGGTAAATACTAGATGCTTAAAAATGCATATTGATGATTTATAAATATGTATTGCCAAGTAACATAGGGATATACCCCGACTTAACATCTCATCCTTTATATATATATATATATATTTGTTTTTTTTTTGGTGGGGGAGGGCGGGGATAGGGTTAGACAGTAGTCTAGGTCCAAAATTTCAAAATGTGGTGAATTACTATTATGGAGGAGGTTCCTTTAGAGGTAATGGCTAAAAGCTACCTAGTTAATTTGGGGCTTACTGGCTATATTTCTTTCTCAAAGACCAAGCTTTAAGCCCCATTCACTCTGGATCCCTGGAACTGGACAACAATAGATCCCTGCCCAAGCACCACTGGTCATTTTTTGGGTTCTCCTGGCTCAGAGTGAATGTAAATAGTAATTGTTTCTCTTTTGTCCAGCAACCCTGAGGGTCTTCCTCTCCAGTTTGATTTTTGTTTTTTTATTGAAGGGGCCATCCCTTGATTTGCTTCTTAAAGAGGCCTATTTACTGAATGGGTGTTTCCTCACTCAAAGTGAGCACTTGAAAAGACCATAGCTTAAAAGGGCCAAGATCTCCCTCTGCATCCTGAGCCATCTCCAGTCATCCCGATCAATATCTGGCCCCTGGACCCAGATGGCTCTGGAGGAAAAAGTGAGGCTGGTAACTTTTCACGGTCTTCCCTCATTCAAATCAAAGTCAATTGCAAGTCATGTTATAACTTCCCTGATATCATGGTCCTCTGAGAATGAAGGACAAACCACTTGTGAGTCCAAGCTGCCTGAATGGGCACCTAGTTAGTCAGTTCCAGTTGGGCAAGTCCTCATTTCTCCTCTTCTCTCCTCTCCTCTCCATCCTTTACTATTTACAAATACCTTCATTTTAGGTCATTTTCTTTGTGTTTTTCTATCATCTGGTGATCATTAAAACCTAGATTTGCTCTGAAGATAGACATTTATCTCGCTTTCCTCAAGGCTGTTTTTTCCTCTCTTATCTTCCCCACCTCCTGCAAGTATACAAATACTACACATTCACCCATTCACACCCTTATCTACACCCATCCTCACAATTCACCCCCTTCCTCAACCATCACAGACACACACCCTTTCATAGACATATTCACACTCACACACATATACACACCTCCATACACATATTTACACTCATACACAAACTCACACACACCACACCCCTCAATAGATATATTCACACTCATACATCCACATCCATACACTCACACACACACACACACACACACACACACACACACACACACACACTCACACACACACACACATTCTCACACACACATTTATACTGGACCATTTGCTAATGAGTAACTTACATTTATCTGTGTTCAGCTCCATAAAATACTAGAACACCTGGGAGAAGGTAACTCCTTCTTGGGCTACCTTCACACTCCTTAATCTTTTCAGTAACAGAAAAGTGTCATACACCTGTACAGATATGAATTTATAGCTGATTTCTCCATACTATAAAAATAAGACATTAATGAGAAAATAGAAAATAATTAGCACCAATAATTTTTTTTGGAGGGCAATTGGGGTTAAACGACTTGCCCAAGGTCACATGGCTAGTAAGTGTGTCAAGTGTCTGAGGCTGGATTTGAACTCAGGTCCTCCTGACTCCCAGGCCAATGCTCTATTCACTGTGCCACCTAACCACCCCAGCACCAATAATTTTTAATCAATTAAAAATTGTAAAACAGTTATTGCAACTCTTAAAAAATATAATTTTCAAACCATTTATGGAAGTCATGAAAAATGAGCAAAATGTGACCCTAGCAAGCTATATGGTATAATGGACAGTGTGGCACTGGAGTCAGAAAGAACTTGGTTCGAATTCTGCTTCTGACATTTGCTATCTGTGTGATCATGGATAAATCACTTAGGTTCTCAGTTTCAGATGATTTTCTAAAAGTCTGAGTAGCGGAAAAATGGTGATTTGCCTTCTGGAAGAAGTTTTAATGCTGAGAGTTCACATAATAATGCAATCAATAGTTGAGATTTGGCAACAAACAATGGTGCTATTAAAAGGAAAATTCTTTGTTGGGGCTCTCACCCTGATTAATGAGGTAAAAGTCAGGAAAAGGAGAATTAAAAGAGTTTATTTAAAATGCATCAAGGTAGCAACCCAGGGATCCAAGATAAAGTCAGCTTTCATTGGTAACTTTTGTCATGAAATAAAAGCAATTTGATTGGGTCCATGTCAGTAAAAGGGGTAAGGTCATTGCACCTCAGCTCCTCCCAGTTGCCTGTATGTGACATTTAACAGGTAGGGGTGATGCTAACATGCTGGATGGCAGGTAATATTAAAAACTGCAGACTGGATGATAAGTCCCCCAACACTAATTTCCAAGCAGGACTGGGAACAATGGGTCACCAAATTGGCGGAACTTTCAATAACACCTGTAATTTACTATTAAAATATTAAACTAGTATAACAATGCTGTTATACCATCAGCCTTGGTAAGTTTAGGAACAGATACCAGACCTGGGATTTCATTGGTAAAACATAAGGAAACTCTCACTACTAATATAGGTTAACTTTTTTCTCTTCTACTTATCATTTTGAGGAGTCTCCAAGGACACTGAGAGATTAATGAACTTGTATATGGATACACAGCAATTATTTGTTAGAAGTGTTTCTTGAACCTGGGTCTTTTGACTTTAATGTCAACTCTGTGTTCTCTACACTGTAGTATGTCTCTAGCCAAATCTAGAATCTAGACAAACACAATTTAATTCATTTTAACAAATATTTGTTAAGTACATAAAATGCACAAAACACTGTGCTAGACAATAAGGGACACACAAAGAAAACAAAACTGAGTCCCCAACTCCATGGAGCTTATAATCTAGTGGGTAGGTTGAAAATATGGAAATATAAGCACTTTGAAACTTTCAGGCCAAGATGGTGGCACCAGTCTACCATTAGAGATTTAACATTCTTTTAAATATATAACAAAGATTTAACTTATATTACTCATTAGCCATCTATGAGGTTTTTACCATGTGATGTTTCTGTATAATCAGTTCAACTGAAACCATCTGCCAAATGATGTAATGGCAAGTTTGGCTATGAAAATCTAAAGAAAGCTTCAGTCTCTCTCTTCCTCAACTTAGTCAAAAACTTTGGGTCAAAGATTGAGTTCTAATAGGAACTTTAGAGGTCATCCAACACAACTCTGTCATTTCACAGTGGGAGAAACAATAGCCCCCCAGACAGGAAGTGACTATTACAAGGTCACACAAGGGATGAGTGGCAGAGAAGGAATTTAAACTGCAAACCCAGCACTCTTTCCACTGCATCATGCATGGTGATTTGCTTATACATCTCATGCTATATCTAGTATAGCAAGGAATATGTTGTGGAAAGGAAGAAAGGTTTATTGTGATTGAGGAGCAGTGGATTTTTACTGACAATTATCGAAAAAAAAATAATGTTCTCCTTGTCTGCTTTGAGATGATCACTAATAAAAAATCTATTGTATCCTGAATACGGACCGGCAGTGTGACATGGCTACCAAAATCCGCGGAAACATAGGTTGTATTAGTAGAAATATTATGTCTAGAACAAGAAAAAAAAACATGCATAGGATGGTAGATGGGATAGGGAAGGATGTGAAAATTATGTTATTTGTGGAATAGTTAAAGCAATTACAAATGTTTAATAAAAATTTGAAGGACAGTTACATGAAAAAGGGATTTGAGTCTAGAGAGCAGAGTTGAGGGGGAAATGAATGGGAATTATAGATTGGTAAATATTGGTTCAGTGAAAAGAAAAACTTCTTATCAGAAACTTCCAGACATGTAATAGTTTTCCTTGAACAGTAATGAGCTCCATGTCATTGGAAATATTCAAGGAATTTTGGATGGCCACTTGTCGGGGATGTTAAAGAAGGCAGGGCTTCTGGAGTCGAGAGGTTGGTCTAGTTCAGTGGTGTCAAGCTCAGAAAGGCATCTCTGCCAGACACATACTGACTTAGAAAACTATGAATTAAAGTTATTTATGTTGTGTTGTATTTTTGTTAACTTCGTTAAACATTTCCTAGCTACATTTTAATCTGGAATTGGGTTTGGGCTGCACTTGGTAATTTGACTCCTGTGGACTAGATAATCCCATTCCAACTCAGATTCCGTGCTTCTAAGTGTAATGCTGAAGATCAGTTTAGAGAAGTATAATAAATTCTTCCTCCTCGTTTGAGGAATAATTCTTCATCTGCCTGAAGGCCAGGAGCTTGAAGATCCCTTGAGATTTTTCTGGGTCAATGATTTTATGAAATATGTAGTAGGAACAGTTGTAGATTGAAGTAAAGAGAACCTGGGTTCTAGTCCTTCCTTTGCCATTGACTTATTATGTCTTTGGGAAATTCAATTCAATTCAGTAAGTAATTATTAAATGGCTACTATTTGAAAAACACTATATTAGGCATGCTGTAGGGGGAAAAAATGAAATAATCTCTGCCTTCAGAAAGCTTACATTCTACTACAGGATAAAGTAAGTGCACCAATAAGTAAACATAAATAATTTGTGAGGGAAAGCACTAAGAGCAGGAGGGGGTATCAGGAAGTACTTCCTCTGGAGAACTGAATTGTATTTTGAAGGCGCTTAGTGCTTTCAAGAATCTAATATAAAAAAACAATGAAATACAGACAGAGAACAGCCTATGCAAAGGTATGGAGATGGAAGAAGGAATATTATTTACTAAAAATAGGAAGTAAATGAGATGGCTGGTACATGGAGTATGTAAAAGGAGCAATGCAAAATATGTCTGGAAAAAAATAGAATAAAGTCATATTATGAAGGAATTTGAATGTTTAACAAGGAGTTGCTGATCTTTTACTTTAGAGGGAATAGGGAAATATTCAAGGTTCTTGAGAAGGGTAGTAATGTGGTCAAGATATTTAACATATCTTAAACATAGTTTCCTTCTCTGTAAAATTTGGGATGAGAAGACCTCTGACACTTTTGCAGTTCTAATGGTCTTTGGTTGAATCCAAGGTGTCCTGATGTCCAAAGTTTAAAGTTCATACTATGTTAGGTTTCATCAGTAGGTATACCAAAGAATGTTGAGGTGAAAGGGAAGGGAAAGGAATAAGCATTTATATATTACCTACTCTGTGCCAAACACTGTGTGTGTTTTTTAAACAATTATCTCATTTGATCCTTACAATAACCTTGTGAGATAGAAGATATAATCACTCTCATTTTATGAATGACAAAAATGAGGTAAACAAAAGAAGATAAGTGACTTTCCCAGGATCACATAGTAAGTATCTGAGGCCATATTTGAACTTAGGTCTTTATGACTTCAGCTCTTCCTGACTTCTATCCACTATACCATTATACTCTCCAAGGTGAGGGGAAATTGAATACAGAGGATCTGGGCAGCCCAGTATAGTGGTTTGCAAATTATTTTTTTTTCCTTTACTGACCAGTGTTCTTTCATGAGGTGGGACAGCACAAAAAACATTTACGACTCCCATATGTGGGCATGATTCCAGGTATAAATTCCATATAATTTTTCAGTAACATCTAGTGAAAATGCCCTTTGAGAATTACTGACAGTGAAATGTTCATACATGTTGAGAATCTTCAGAATCTGAAGGAAATGATGGAGGAAATGATGGACCATCAAAGAGTTCTATGTGACTCCTTATAATGACACAGTCACATGTTTGTAGAAGGATTAACAAAAAGAAGATACTTCCTTCATAGGAAGAGTGTTCCTAAGAAGCCTTGACATATCCACAACTTGTAGTCCTGAACCTTTGGGGAATGAGTAGAGTCTGCTCCTACCCTTAGCATAATCTTCTAAGTCAATCTGCCTTCCCTGCATTTGAGTCACACAGAGATGTAACTAGGCTGGAGTGACTGGGGTCTTGTTACCCAGTGTTCAGATTTAGAGAGACCTGATAGCACTTGATTTTGGGTCACCACCTTGAAGTCATCAATGATTTCCTTTTCCCTCATCCTCAGGAATCAGTTAACAAGTATTTTTTTTAAAATTCTGCTTCCACAATATCTTTCTTCTCTGCCTCTATAGCTAGATTAGAGCCCCATAACTCTTTCATATTAACTACTATCTCACCATTTGTCTACCTGGTGCAAGTTTCTTCTCTCCAATCCACCCTCCAAACAGCTACCAAAGTAATCTTCCTAAAGCCCAGGTCTGATCACACTATGTCTTCCTGTTGCTTTTAATGATAAGATCCAAACTATGCAGCTAAACAATGAGAGCAACTTCAGAGTTTGGCTCTAGTCTGCCTTTTGTATGACTATCTTTCCTTCATTTTGACTCAAGCCAAATATCTCTATTTGTCCTTGTTATCTTAACTCATGATTATATCTTCCACACTTCTTAATAACTTTGCATGAACTTCCCTACATGCTTTGAAGGAATGAAGTATACAATGTATAAATTTGTATATATGTGTCTATATGTATATATGCACATACACACATAAATAATATATAATGTATGTGCAAATATATATATATATATATAAAGTATATAATAAGGGAATAAAGGATATATTGATTGAGTACATAGGCTGCAGTATGCACTGTGATAAAAACTGAAGATACCAACATGAGCAAAGAAAAACAGTCTCTACCCTCAAGGAACTTGAGTTCTATTGGGGGAAAATAACAGACAGAGGGGACCTGAAAAGTGGAGGGAGTTAAGGTATCCAGCATGGGGTCATGGTTTGGAAGTCCAGAAGGTCAGTAAAAGGGTCAGGAGGGAAAGGAAGACAGCTTTCCTGGCCCCATCCACTAATTAGAGGCTCCAAGAAAAAATCACCAATGAAAGAAGGGAGGTGGACCTTGTGGAGAGATATTCCAGGGTGACTAGACCTCAGGGTTGGTCATCTCTTCCAAAGTGAGGAGTCCCAAAGTTCTGAGGAAGGTTCTAGGATGAGCCATGGGTAAGAAGAGGCATTGTCCCTCCCCCAACTGCTTATAATCCCTAGCTTTCTCCAAAGCTCAGCTCAGCCCAGGTGTTACCTCTTAGTGATTTCCAACAATGGTAGTATCCATTCCTGTCCTCAGACTATCGTATTTCTGCTAAGGTTATGAAGTGAGCGAATTCAAATTACAGTGAAGCTTATTCAACATTTTCTCCTCTTATTTCTATATTAGACAATATAGCTAGAATATGTTACACTGTATCTATCATCCGATAGAATGGGACCTCCTTGAAGACAAGGTCTGCTTTGTTTGTGATCTTTTTATCCCCATTCCCTAACACAGTAGCCTGCTTTTGGCAAGTTTTTAAATTTTGACTGAATTGAGTTGAGTGGTTTGAAGTTACTTGTTTGAGGATAAATAGAAGTGACTAACAAAGAAATTAAACGCTTGCCTTCCTATGCTGACTCATCCCATTCCTTTTTCTTTCTCCCATGTGACCTGAAATTCCCTACATTTTCTGTTCATACTCATTATAATCCCCTTTCACTCTCTTAGCCCTGAACTCCCCCACTGCCTTTGCCACCTGTACCCTTATATTTACTGAGCTATCAATCTATATTCCTGAACTTATGCCCTTACCACATAGGATAGGTAGCCTATGACCTGAATATGGTTCTGAGGAGAGGAAATGTATCACAAATAACAACTGCCCGGTTTCTGAAATAATTGATCTTTCATTTTTGTTTTTAACACAAAAGACATCTGTGACCATTTATAACCACCTTCTTCAATGACCAAAATTATATTTCCGAGAGGATATCCAATTTAATTAAGGTTTTTGGTTTTTTTTTTTGCATAATACTGATATCCAGGTATCACTTTTACACATAAATACTGCATGACCAGGGTGAGATCATCTTTCAGTAGATTGACTGCTAAATGGCTGGGGGTTGAGGAATATAATCTGTGGTATAGGATTTTTTTCCTTCAAACAAAATTCATTGTACCCACACCAGCAAAGCTGGGTGACGTGAATGCCAGAAAAGCTAATGCAATCCTAGGCTGCAAAGACAATCCTCTGGGAAATGGAAATAACCTCCTTATATAGAACTGGATTTTTCAATGCTATTTATTGCAGTGGAATTCTACCTGTAATTATCTATTTAATGGAGTATTTCAAAAGAAAAAGAAATAGGAATTTCACAGAATCTTAACATCAGAACTGGACTCTCCCAGTGTATAATTGCTCATTTAGATGGAGGCAGGAACTTACCTGTTCTACAGGAAAGGAGGGTAATAATAGCTTCTCAGCCCTGGATAAGTTTTTTTTTTTAAACATGGAATCTTGGAGATTGGCCAATTTTCCTCTACATTATCCATTTCCAAAAGAATTTCATTAATTCGTTCCATGAGCATAAGTGGAAATCTCAGAGAAAGACATATTACAACATAGTCTAGTTATATTGCCTATTCCAGAACTGTCAAACATTCAAACTCTACTTCAGTGAGCACAACTCCAATGGGCTGTCCATGTTGCTTGAATGCCAAATGTATGTTTGTCTGAAAGACTGTTTTATGGAAAACTCATACAAGGCAAGCACTAACACAGAGGTAAGAAAAAGTGATGCAAGGACACTCTCAAGGTCTCTCTGAAAAACTTTGGAATCAATTGTGAGAAATGGGAGATACTGGCACAGGACCACTCAAGACGGCATACGCACATCAAAGAAGATACTGGTTTTACGAGCAAAGCAGAATTGTAATAACTCAAAAGATACATGAGATGCATAATTTTAAAGACATCTTCATTCCAAGTGTTCGTTTGGACTATTTGTGCCTGACCTGCCAGACTCATATTGGTCTGATCAGCCGCAGTTGGACACCCTGTGCCTTGACCCCAACATAGTGATTTTATTTTGGTCCTCTTTGAGCAAAAAGGACATCAACCAACCAACCTCAGAAATAAAAGGAGAAAAGGTTGAATATGCTTCTCCATAATTTGAATTCACTCACATTTATCATCCTTTTTTTAGTTATTGGCCACAGCCTTCCATTAAGCAGTCTTCATGTCAACTTGCTATTGTTTGATGGTGGAATGTGATGTTTACTCTATGATGCTTCTATTAATCCAGTAGCCAATAAATAAGAACTCAGCCATTCCAAAAGGTAAGAGACCTCAAAATTTATATTGAAAATATTTACCTCAAGTTTCAGAAAAAAAATATAGATATCAAACTTACAATTCAGTGAGAAAGAAGACAATTTCCTTTTTTTTTTAATAGTTTTTTTTTTCCCTGAAGCAAATTTCTGCTTTTGGGCAAATTTAGAACAAACAGTAGAGCTAGAAGAGAATTTTGTTGTTGACAAATATAAAAATAGGAAGATTCCACTATATGTCAAATTTGTGAAAACTTACAGCAACTTGGTTTTTCTATGAATATCCCTAAAATGAAATTGTGTTATGCTATTTCAGTGGAGCTGTGAATGTCATGTCTTTACAGGAACTGATTTTTCTAAGATCTCATTTTAGTTGTTTTGCACACCTTTAGACCTACCAGGTATTTAGATCTCTCAATATATTCACATTCAGAAGCATTAGCAGTTTGTGGTGACAAGTTTTATTGCTCTATTTGTCTCCCATCTCCTTTCATCCTTATACTCCATTTGCCTTCTCTTCTTTTTCTCCCTTTTTATGTACATATTCATTACTCCACTTCCCATCCACCAAGACACGAATCCACTTGTGATACACACTAGTGGACATTTGTGTACCATGTTTCAAATGTGCTGATGTATTTTGGTAGGTAGGTAAAATAGAGAAAGAGAACTTGGACATTTGACTTAAAGATGTTCATGCAGTCTGATTTTTAATTTATGGTTATTATGATATTGACAGATATACAATGGCAATAAGACTCTGATCTTTTAAATAGGGACAATTAAGGAATTTACTCTTATTCATTCTGGCAAAGAGTGGCTGCAATAAGCTTCTTTAGAGTCATTACAGCATGCTACGTGGACCAAATCTTAATATTCCAGACTCCTAAGGCTGCGTGAGACATCAGAGCTCACAGAGTGCCAAGGAAAAAAAACAACAACAAAAAACAAAGAAACCATGCTCTATATCAGAAAATATGACCATTCAGTAAAATGAGATCCTCCAACCTACTATGGAGGTCTGCTCACTCATTTCAGACATTTCATTTTCATTTGCTTTTCCTCTATTATCTGTGATGAATTCCTTTATTTTAAGTGGCTAAATTGCATAGTAGATTAAATATTGAACTCAGAATCAGGAAGACCTGAGTTCAAATTTGGCCTCAGACTCTGTGCAACTGTATCTGCCTTAGTTTCCTCATGTGTAAAAAAAAAAAAAGATAATCATATCATTTACTTTTCAGGGTTGTTGTGAAGATAAAATGAGAAGCTTTTTGTAAAGTACTTTGAAAACTTTAAAATATTCTGTAAATACTAGCTTTTTATTATTTAACAGATGAGTTCCAAAGATACCATCCTTAAAGGGTGATATAAATGTTATATCATCAGATAGCTTCACTGTACTGTAAAATGACACTGGCACCTGTGGCTTTTCTGCATCTACAATCTATGAGGCACTTGCCTCTGGCTCCTCCCTTGTGTTCATTTCAAAGCTCATGGTAAGTAGTTCGAGGAGGTGAAGTGTTGACCTGCATGCCTATTTTTTTTATGATGATAATAGCAAATGAATGAGTGTACACAATTGACTTTTTTCTAAACAATAGCTAAAATAACCATCTAGATATTATTGTGCAATAAAAATGACAAATAGAAAGAAATTTAGGGAAACAACAAGACTTTTATGAACTGTCACAGAACAAAGGAAACAGTGCGAGGAGAACAAGGCTCACAACATGATTACAATAATGATAATGTAAATGAAAACAATGATAAAAGGCAGCCTAGTGAAGATTGCTATTAATGACTAATCCCAGCCCCAGAGAATCAATGATAAAGCATACTTTCCTTCTTCCACTGAGAGCACAGGGAAGGGGATTATTGGTGCAGAATGTTGCATATGCTGTTAGATGAAGTCATTCTGTTAGTTGTTTTTCATTGTGACAAAGGAAGATACAATGGGGAGGAAAAGGAACATAATGAAAAATTACTGTGAAGTAAAAACAAAGAAGAGCAATAAAACTTTAAAAATATTTTTAAATGAAATAACTATTCTGAGTTGCAAAGCATTCTCATAAAAGAAACAAATACTGAAAAAGACAATCTTTTGGGAACTCAAAGAATGGTACACTTTTTAAAATAAATAAAGAAAGAAACCAATTTTATATCCAAGAAGTACTTAAAATAATCACAGGAGAAGATGGACTGTTTAACTATTGATTTCATTATTGTTTTTATAATATGTAGCTGACAATTTTATTATTTTTCCAGTGGATAGGAAAAGCACTTTTAAAGGTTTATTTAAAATTATTCAGAATACTTCTTGGCATCAGATATCTCTTATAAAACAATATTTTGGTAAGTTATGTATAAATGAATCAGAAACATATGGGTGATGTTTTTGTGAAAATAGCCTTGCACAGAATGAGCCAAGGATAAGAACTGATCAAATGTGGCTTTATTGAAATGAAATATAGCATCTGGAGTTGAGGTGTAGAGGAACAAAATGAAAAAAAGTTCACTTCATTTTTGAGAGCCCTTTGTGAGTTTACTTCTGATGGGTGAAAACTTCTTTGGAACATCTCATATAGTTTTCTTTTTATTTGCCTGGGTCTGACTCACAGGTGTTCTGGGGCCAAACTCTAACCAGCAAGCTGATTGTTAAATTTCCAGTGAATATCTACATCTTGGAAAATGGGAAATACTACAAATCAGGGCTCAAGTTGTTGTTATGTTGATTGTTCTAGACTAAAGAAAGTCATAGAGATCTTAATGATTCAGATTCAACTTAAAAGTATGCTATGCTATGCACTTTTTTTTTTCTTCAAAGAGCTGGTTGATTCACATTTACCATCATGCCCTTGGTTTGGTCCATTCCACTCAGTATTTTTGGTTGGTTTCTTGTGGTTAGTTTGGAGACAGTAAGTTGAAGTGGAACATTACACTGAGATTTCATAGACCTACATTCCAGGCCTATCTCTTGCTACTAACTAGCTCTGTCAACTTGGACACATAACTTTTCTGAGTCTTCTGGGTATTTACGTTAGATGATTTCTCATGTACCACCCAGTTCTGACTCTGTACTTCTGTTCTGCTAGTCAGTCTTCCTACACCCCATATCAATTCACCCTGTTGTTCTGTACCTGCCTTATTAGTCAAGCCCTATCTTGAGTATTCTCATTTCTGAGCCATTACCTAATTCAAACTTCACTCCTCTCACACCCCTTTCAAAACTGCTTGATCTCCCCGGTTATTATCATTTGCTTTCATGGATTTATCTCTCATTCATCCATTAAACAGCATTAATGTGTTGAGAATGATGTTACACATTGGGATCTCAAGGACAATTATAGACATTTTTTACCTCCAAGGACATAGTAGATAGAACACTGACCCTGAGATCACCAAGACCACTTACTATCTGTGTGGCTCTAGGCAAATCACTTGATTTCTTCCTCAGTTTCATCATTTGTAAAATGGAGATAATAATAGAACCTATCTCTCAAGGCTGTTGTGAGGATCAAATCAGCTAATATTTTTCAAGTGCTTTGGAAACATTCAAATACTATATAACTGCTGTAATAATAGTTATTATAAATAAGTATAACATAAAGTAAATAAAAGGAAATTTGGCCAATGAGGGCATTAATAATGGAAGAGGAAATGTTATTTACAACAATAAGCAATTTAGTTAGAATATGTTATGCATGAAGTGAAGTCATACGCATTACCCCAAGAAAGGTAGGCTGGTGCCAGACAGCAATGAGCTCTATATTCTAGAGAAGTTATAGATGTATGTTTGTTTATGATGCTAGTGGCAGCCTGTGATTATCTAGCCAACACGTGGGACATGTACGTGGGGCAAACTACATCAGAACATTCATTTTCTTAGAGCAGAACGAGGTCATATGTATCACGACATATTCTGTTTAGTTAGTAAAGTTCTGGAAGTTTGAAAAATAGTAAACAACCACCAGTATGATGACTCAGAAGAGTTTCCTATTTTAAGCTCTATCAATAGCAAGATCTAAATTACAGGAAAGTAAAAATGAAATAAGACCAGATCATTAGTCTGTGGGGCATCTTAATGGCCAAATGGGATGAATACATCATATGAAATCAGTATATATGTACACACACACAACATGTGTGTATGTGTATGTATATGTCTATATATACACATATCTATATATATCTACAGGTAGACATACATACACACATACATACATATATACACAATACACACATATAGAGTGTGTAATATTATATAGTATATGACATATATGCATGTGTATATACACATACACCTTGTATATATTTTGTTTGTACACAATTATTGCGTGTTGTGTCTGTCACTGGATTATAAGCTCCTTGAGGGCAGGATCTGTTTTTGCCCCTTTGTATCCCCAGGGAATAGTACATTTCCTGGTATATAACTGGTGCTTAATTAATGCTTGCTGACTTCATAATTCTAATAGTTTGTTAACCAGATATTCTGGTTAAGCAAATACCATTTGTTTCCACCTTAATTCCAATGTATGTCACCTAATTGATTGAACCTCCTTGTCTAATGGAAAGATGGTTGATTCCTGCTTCCTTAGAATCTTCTGCTTTGTTATATATAGCCTTTGTTCAATCTGTTTTTGCTATTGTTGTTTAAGCTTTTGATGGTTGGAAAAATATTTTACCAGTTGGACTACACTGATATACCCACTAATAAAATCATTTATTTCCTCATAAGCCTAATAATCAAGTCAAAGAGCACAAGACAAGAACTTGAGATTAGAGTAGTTACTTAACCTGGGCATCTATGGACCCCTAGATATATTTTATGAAGTCTATGAATTTAGATGGGGAAATTACATCTTTATTTTCACTAACATCCAACCGATATTTAACATTTCCTTCAATTATTTAACAGTATTCTGAGAAAGAGTCCATATGCTTTACTAGACTGCTGAAGTGGTCCATGCCCATGATACACCAAAAAATGTTAAGGACCCCTATATTGGAGTTCCTGGAAAGAAATGGGTTCAAATATCAGGAGTTTAAGCTCTTTTAACATTTTTCATTATTTGAAAAGAGCCACATCACATGACTAGGCCTCAATTTTCTTATTTGTTCACTGACAAAGTTGGACTAGGTGATGTCTAAGAATGAAAGGATTAAAGGTTGAAAACTGGAAGAGAGCTTAGAAATCGCTGAATCCAAATCCTTTATTTTACAGATATGGAAACTGAGACCCAGAAACACTAAGTGACTTGTCCTGTATCACATAATAACTATCTGAATTTGAACTACAGTCTCCCTGACTCAAGGTACAGTTCTCAATCCAAGACAATATGCTTCCTTTCTTTATGTTTCAATAGTCAATGATCTTAGCACTGCTTCTAATTCTTTTACAATTAAATTGAATGAGAGACTATGTGGGATCATGGAGAGAAGATTAAAAGATCTGGATTCATAATAATTGTGTGATCATGGGCAAATCACTTAACCCTTTCATTGCCTAAGCAATCTGTAAAAGGCACAGATGAGTTGCCAATCTTCATTGGTTTAGAGTTTCTTTAATAGGAGTTTCTTACAATGATGGAGTCACAGATCTAAGGATGTACACACACACACTATTGTTGTTTGTCATTCATTCTTGAAGAGGACCAATGATATCACGCACACAATCAGAATGTTTGTATGCGTGTGCTGTACAAAACCATACCCACATGTAGATGTGTTTATCCAGGTCTTTAATCAGGATAGAGAAATCCCAGTGGAGAAATATTTTCTCTTTAAATATCTCCTTCATCTTTCTATCTACATGTATATAACTATGTCATAGCAGCATTATTAAGGCACTAGCTAGGACATCTGTCACAGGCTAACTGCACCCCCTGTCACCTGTCCTATTTTCCTAAATATTGTGCATGATGCCCAATTTGTGCCCTGGCCTACTGAGTGGAAATTGCTTCCACCCCTTCCATTTGTGCTGTTTGAATCCCTCTGCTTACATTTACCTTGCCTTATTCATTTAAATTCTATTTGTCCTTGCCTCTTGGGCCTGAAATATTTGTCTTCTCTTAGGCTGTTTCTCTCTCCCTCCATCTCCCACCCTCATTTCCTCCCACCCTCAATATTTTGGTAAGCCTCAGCTTCCCTCTGTGACCTTTCATCCATGCAAGCTTGAAAATTAGATTCAAATTGCTATCTGTATCTTCATTTCACTCTCAATATTGGAAACCTCACAAGCATGAACTAATTCTCCCCGTCTAGTTCCATATTTACCTACCAACTCATTAAAAAGTGGCTTTAGCACTGGAGCAAGAGATCATATATTACAGAGAGAAAGCAATTTACTTTGCTAGTTGGTGTTCATGCTTTTCTTGTTACCATGAAAGGAATTCATCCTTGGGATAAGGGTTCCTTCTATCCTAGACTGGGCTTCTTCCCTTGTCAGATTCCATTCTGCAATTAACTTTCACCTTTTTTTTAAAATCATGGGTGTCATCATGTGGAACAGTAATGTAAAAAGCAGATAGATCCTAAGAAGTACAGTGAAAAGTACAAAGAAATCAGAAGACTGAGGTTCTAGGCCCAGATCTTCAATAAACTCATTGCAGACCTTTGAACAAGTGACTCTGCCTGTTGGAACTTCAGATTCTCCATGTGTAAAAGGAGGTTGGATTGAGGATGTCTAAGGTCTTGCCCGCCTCTGACATTCCTCCTTGTTTTATAACACCACATAAGAATTGCAAAAATATATTGTGTATGGAAGGAAGGAGATCAGATGAGAGGACTTCTCTACCTGGGATTATATGAGTAAAGAGACTAATTCTGAAATAGTTTGTTTGGTGGAGAGAAACAAATGACACTTTATGTAGTGAATTCAGGCATCTTTATCAAAAGTTGGATGTCAAGTTGAATTTATAAATTTCTAATATACACATATAAAGATAGAAAAGCACATCTATTTCGATCTTAAACTTGGTATGTAGACATGCCTACATCTCTCCTCTCTCAGTCTCTGTCTCTCTGTCTCTGTCTCTCTCTCTGTCACTATCTCTCTGTCCCTCTGTGTGTCTCTTCATGCACAGGTCCCCCACCCATATCCCCTTAAAATAGTCTGGATCTGAATTTGTTAGTGAAGGAGACTCCTTGTATAGAAATTTCTTTCACTGATATAAATCAGCAGTTCACCTGAACATCTTAAAGAGTTGGGGTGAGGGTGAGGGTGGGAATAGGTTTGTGTGATACTAGGAAACATTTCACTACCACTTCATTGTCCATGGTTACACAGCTAGTATATATTTAAGGTAAGATTTGAGTCTAAGCCTTACTGATGCCAAGGATGGTCTTCTATCAACTAAGCCTCATTACCTCTGGATGGATAAATGTTTACCAACATACCTCTGTTTATTTACACATTCAAACACACGTGTTTGTATGTTTAAGTTTATATAGTATTCACATTATCAGCGTATATGTAGTTTTGGATACTCAGATGAACATAAACAATGAACATATTTTTGTATACAAATATCTTGAATGTGTAAATTTTGTTATTCAATTGTTATCTGCCAACATGAAGAGACTTTTCATTTTTTATAACCACAACAGTTCAACCAGCAGAAAGACAAATACATTACCTCCTCTTTTGAAACACCACTAATATTTGAGCTCTGACACTTTTGTCTGTAAAGATGACAGGTTTATTTTTGTATTAAATTTTTCCCTCATTCTCCCTAAGGCCTGTCAGTTCTGTGATGGGGAGGTCAAGAGAGAGGCTAGAGAATGGGAAGGAGGTACACACTGAGAGAAGCAGGGAGAGTATTTAGACAGGCAAGGTCCTAGTTTCAACCTTTCTTTCTTAACTCTTCTTTGCCTGTGTCTATGTGTCATCCTAGAAACAGATTAAGTAGTGAACAATTTAATCAACTCTTGCTTAATATTTACTAAACAGCCTTTGGCTATGAAGGATGACTTCAGACAAGCCATTGAAAACATCAGTTACGCATCAAGTGGCACGATGCTATCCTTGCTATGTGGCATGATGTGAATGGATGCATTTAACTTGATATGGGGCACTGTGCTAGCTTCTGGGGCATAAAGATTAAAAATGGCATTGGCCCTGCCCCTGAGGAGTTTACAATCTAGTAGATCAGTTAAGATATACATACAAATAACTACAATACAAACGGGGCAGTAGATCTCTAGAGGAAGTTCATATGGAATTCTAGAAGGGAGAGGCTACACCCAACCTTGGGTAAGGTGGAACTGAAGTGTGGCAAAGTAGGGATGAGGGATGAGGGTGGGGTGAGCAAAGTGGTGTGGAGAAAGACATAAAGAAAGAATTGGTTGGTTGAGTCACTTTTTTTCATGCTTCAATTGGCTGTTGTAGTTTTGTACAGACATATCCTTTGGGGGATTCTTTCAAAAATGAAAAAAAATGGGATTATGGTATTAGGGTGTATTTCACTTCCACCTCATGTCATTTCCCCATGATTTTTCAGATCATGGGACAATTTGATAGGCATTCTGTAGATAACATGCAGCCTGAGTCTCCTTTACATTTTCAAAAATATGCCTTTCCTCACTTTAGAATGATGGTGCAGAATGTGCCACCTATCCCCTCCAGGGTTATTATCATGGACTGAGCCAATCTCCAGGACATGTGAAGCATTACCAAGATGCAGCCAGCTGCTTCCACAAAGTGGCTGATGCCCACACATCTTAGTGTGCATGTAAGACTGTCATTCACCAGAAAGGACAATTCCCAGAAGTGCCCTGCTTACAGCCCACTTCACATTCTAGCAACATGTCATTACAAGGATTGCCACTGTGTGTGTGTGTGTGTGTGTGTGTGTGTGTGTGTGTTTGTGTGAGTGTGCGTGTTTGTGTGAATGTTTGGAAAAAAGTGAGTGTACATGCACATGTGTTTGTATGGGGAAGGAGTGGATGCTAGAGGAGGCCCAGAGATGCAAGAATGAATTCTTCCTATGCTTAAGTCAGAGAGCAGGCTCCTGGTGAGCACATGATCATATGTCTGGGGGCACATCTACCCAGTGCAGAATTAGAAGGCATTTATTTTATCAGATATTTTATCAAGATGGAAGGTCCAACTATGTAATGAAAATGCTAAAAATTTATAAACGGAACTATCCGTTTTGGCTATCTACCTTGATCAGATTAATCAGAGAATCACAGTCTTCATTCTGCTTTACTCATGTTGCCAACATCAAGGTTGAGAGTACAACCATATAACATCAACAAAACTTTAAGTAAAAAAAAGAAAGCCCACAGATAGAACCATTTTTAGGAATAATTTAGGCAGAGACATCCAATTGTTCTACTGAATTCAAGCTTTAAAATTTTTTTTAACTGACTCATTCAAATGAATTTTGTGTGAAGTTTATTTTTTTTTAACTTCCTGTTTTGTAAAGGTGTTTATATTAGGGTATTCTTCACTATTAGTGCCATAATATACAATGAGTCTCCTGGTTTTAGTGTAACAGTTCATTGACTAAATGCTGTTTGTTTCTTTATTTGAAGAAAGGTATGTATGTATATTTCTCTGTGTGTAAGCATTTCAAGAGAGAGAGAGAGAAAGAGATAGAAAGAGAGAGAGAGAGAGAGAGTCAGAGGCAAAAGTAGAGAGGGAAAAGGAGACAAAAAGAGAGACATAATCAAAGATAAAGAAGAAAGATTTGTGTTTATGTGTATATGAGAGATAAGAAAGAGAGAAAGTGAAACATGGAGGCAGAAAGATAAAGAGAGAGAGAGAGAGAGAGAGAGAGAGAGAAATGCATAACTACCCAGAATATATCAAGCAGCACAAGCAGATCCCCACTGAAGTGTTGTTGTCCTGGGAGGTTTACTGTATAAATAACAGAACCAGTAGAGGAGAATGAACACAAAAATTAATGAATGTTAGAGAGGCAGATAAATAGAATGAAGTTTCTCAAAGCTTAAAATCATGTTCTTCTTAAGGTTCATTTACCCCTTTTCTATTTAAAAGTGTTCATTGAACAATGTCCCATAATAGGTAGGGAACATAGTGGAAAGAGACCTGATGATGGAGTTAGGGGATCTGGGTTCAAATCATGTGTTAAATACTTGTGTGTCCTTAAGAAAGCCACTTAATTTTCTTAAGCCTTAGTGGCCTCATCTGTAAAATGAGGGATTTGGATTGACTCAATGACCACTGAGGTCCCCTTCAGCTTCTTCTTGGCCATTTCCCTTTGCCCTTTCTTTTGAGTCAATATTTTGTTCTCTGCCATGCTTCTTGCACTGTTACCATCATCCTCAACAATTCTCCCCACTTTTCTAAAGTCTAGTTGGTGCTTTAACCAAGTGCTAGAAAAAGCACATAACTGGGACAAGCTCTTCTCTTCCTCCACTTTCCTCCTAATGTCTCTTGCTGTAACCCTAGGAGCATCACATTTTAACTGGATTTGAGTCACAGGGGACCTTAGAAATCACCCAGTTCAATGCCTCCCTTTTACAGGTGAGAAAATAAAGGCCTCAAGATCATATGGTAATTTAAAGTAATATTCAGACCCACATGTTCTAACTCCACATACAGTATATTTCCCCCTGCCCCACGCTTCTTCACTATCCTATCTCTACCTTAAAGAATTTCCTTCCTAAATATTTCTACCCTCTGGTTCCCTGGCTTCCTTGTGAGGAAATATGGGGATCTGTATAATTCACTTCCATAAGGCTTAATTATATGCCTACTATGCACCAAACACATGACAAAATGAAAAAAAAAACAGTTAAACAGTCTGTTCTCTAATTACTTGACTTCTACTGTGGTGTGCAACTGGTACACCTACATGTATAGTAGAAGGACAATTAAGGAAGGAGGTGGCACAAAAAAACCAGATACAGAGGGTAAGAGGGAGCACAAAAAATTCTCTGAATAAGAGGCAGTACCTGGGAGAGAGCCATGAAGGAAGATAGAAATTCTCAAACGCAGGGGTGGGAACAAAGTGCACTCCAGACACTACATTGACAACAAATGATTTGGAGGAAGAGTTCGGTGAAGAGGTGCAAAGTCAGTGAGAGTCTGCTTAGTTCATGTCAGGGTTAGTTATCAGCAAAATAGTAGCTTGGAAAGGCTACCCTAACTTGTTTGAGCAATGGTATCAAATTCCAACTGAAATGGTTCCTTCCAGGCAGTATATTGACTTCAAAACCCACAAAACAGCATTCTCTGTGCTCTATTGTGTTTTATTTATTTTTGTTGAACTTTTCTCAATTGCATTTTAATCTGTGCAGGACATTCAGAGTTTTGCCAGCCTATGCCACCCCACAGGCCATGAGTTTAATATCTGTGGGTTAGAGCATTATACCGATGATTTGATTCAGAGAAATAAGTCAGTGATTTGTCATAGAACCCTTGTTCTACCATCATAGGCCATGCAGAGTCAAACATTTCATGAATATGTGTTATTGATCACATAGTGAATCTCATGAGACCATGGATGAGTTAGTGCAACAACTCCCTACTCTGGAAAAATTACTTAAATGAGAGATAAAGCACTTTATAATAGACAGGGAGTTTCTTATATTATATGCAGGGTGATATTAAAGTCCCACATCAGTCCTGTGGTTTTTGAAATGCTTTACATGGATTAGGTATGTGAAATAAATGCAGCTTGGAGTTGTTACTACTGTGTCTATTATTACTCTAGTTATTATTATTATTATAATTCAAATGAGAATATCCCAACCTCATGCTTTAGAATATTATTCCAAAATAGTTTAGCAGGTAAGCTAGGTGTCACCTTGTAAGGCACAAAGAACCTGACCTTGAAAGGTAAAATACAGGACAGGAAAGGAGGTGCTCTGAGCAACACTTGGGAAAGCATGATCATGCTACACTGAACAAAGAGTTCAGACTCTAAAAGGTGAGACTCCCTGGGTAGTCAAATTAAAAGGGAGAAGAAGATTAATTAGGCCCTTTAGGGTAAAGTGCTGGAGGGAGTTGCTTAAGAGGAAGCAAATGGCAGTAAGTATCAGAGGCAGCATTTGAAACCAAGGCATCTTACTCCAGTGCTAGGCTTCTCTCTATTGTATCTTAAGAGAAATGTGACGCTAAGGTTTTTATCTTATACCCACATAAAAAATGAACAAAGTCAACATTTAGATGTCTGTTGGATTCAAGGTACGATGGTATACTGTTAGGGGATCTCTGAATTGGTTCAACCTTTCTGGAAAACCAGTTGGAATTATGTAACAAAAGTTATTGACCTAATCATATGCTTTGACACAGGAAAACTTGGCATGTGCCCATTGGTAATTAAAGGTTGAAAGGTCCCCAAATATTTATATCATCCCTTTTGGGGGATAGCAATAAAGAGGAACCAAAGAAGATGACTATTGATTGAGGAAGGGCTTTCCAAACTGTAGCACATGAATTAATAGAATATAACTATGCCATAAGAAACAATGAATATGAGGGATTCAGAGGGACATGGGAAGATTTGTACAAAATGAAGTGAAGGACGTTGCCCCAGAATAATGCAGTCGATAAGTACAGAAATGTAAATAAAAACAAGTCCAAAATGCAGCTGAGTTCAGGTTAAATGCAATGACTAATCTTATTTCTAGAGGGAAGATGCAACTCTTCCCTGTTCTCATCAGAAAGGTGAAGGATTCTGGGTATGGAATGTTACATAAACTGCTAGATGAGACCATTGAATTGGCCACTTTTCTTTAAATGTTTTTATTTTGTGTTAGTTATCAGGCAGAGGAGAAGTGGGGTGCACACTAAAGTTCTATAGTGGTCTTGGTACTGATTTTCAGAAAAAGATTCTTGTATGAAAAAGAAATGACATCACTATACATTTAAAATAAATGCCCTCAACTACTTCATTCCCAGAGGTATATTTTTACCTGGATATTCAAAGGCAGGGCTGGTATTCCCACTTCATTCAGCGTAGGCATGACCGAGAAACCTCTAAGATAAGAGCAAATGTCTGGGGTTGGGTCGTCATATGTTTGTTGAACGTTTTCATGGATATGTGTGGGATGGTGCATAAATTTATGAGGTATTTTGACTTCTGTTTGCAGTATATTGGATCTTGGCATGGAACAGAGCCATTGTCATCTTCACGGGAATGGGTCACGAGATTATTTATTTATAGGAAAAGAGATTTAGGCTAGACATAAGTATAAACGTCTGGAGTCAAAAGACCGTAAATATGGAAATAAATCATTGAGGGAAATTATGAATCTCATTCCTGGAAAATGTTAAGGCTAGGACAGGCAGCTCTTGTTTTAGGGCTATCAGACCAGACGACCAGAACTGGTTTCTGGGTAGCTGCTGCAGGAGCTTGTTCAGGTGGCACACAGCATGTACTCATATACTAAAGACAGTGACAAGATAGTTTAACTTCATTGCTAATGACAGCTATCAGTGCCTTTTCAAAAGCAATGCCAATTGTTTACTTTGACCACCAAAGGCTGACGTCTTGAAAAATATCCACTATCTCAAAGCTGCTATAAGCTATCTGCAGGATATTTAAAAATGAGAGTACATTAACTTAACCTGAATAGGTGGCTTTGGTATGTTGGGCTAGATAGAACCATAGAGAGAATGACAATATTTTTATAAATCCAGATAGGTACATAGGATAGTTATGTCCATTTAGTCATTTCCCCCTTACATCTGCCATATACATAGGTTTGGAACTGATCACATTATTTCCTTTTTTTAAATGTATGTATATACTTAGTTATAATACTTGCTGGTGTGATACATTCAATTACTCTCTCCCTTCACTTATCACTTTCCGAATTCTCCTTTCCTAATGTCCCTTCTTCTTTCTTCCTTCCATGTATAGAGTAACCCTTGCCTGTGCAATATAATACCACATTTTCAGAGCAATTATCAAGGAAGCACACAATCCATGGACAGTGATATATTGGGGTTTCTGGAACAAATGGTTTATGGGGAAAAATGAACTGCATATTTGGGCATGCATAATCTCTAATAATTGACATCTAAATACTCTTAGAGGGAGAAATTATCTA
>CM053581.1:497317760-497341253 GCA_028627135.1 Pseudochirops cupreus | reverse complement strand
ATATATACCCTTCAGGGTCCCTGAGTCCCATTCAGGGGACACATAACATCAAAATTATATTCATAATGATACTGAGATGTCATTTCTAGTATATAAAAAGTAATAGATAGAACCCACATCAACAAAGTTCTATAAGATCATCAATAATTAATACTTGAAAGGGTACCTAAGACCAAAACATTTGAGAACTATTATATTAAAATATTAATATGGAACCTAAGGTATTTTAAAGCATTATGATAGAAATAAGTGACTACTTAAATTTCACAATGATGGGAAATGTTTATCATTCTTAAAACAGGAAAAACTATCACTTCCTGTTCTTCATAGTTCTGAATGTTAGCGTGAGGAGCAACGGCAGGAGGATATAAAGAGAAAACAGGAGGAGCAGAATTAGAGGGAACAGAAATATGCATGTGCTAGTGGAAATGGATGGGTGGTTCCACTCAGGGAAACTAAGTGGCTGAGACTTCCTGGGGACTGAACCCTGGGCATAATAGTAGCCTTCATCCACATGATAAAGTGCATTTAAGAAAGAGAAGTATTGCATCTTACAAGGAAGATGGTCATCCATATTGGACCAAGAGAATTGATGATATTAAGATGATAACAACTAATAATAATAGTGACAATTTATATAGAATTTTAAATTTTGCAGAGTGTTATAAAGGTGTTAACTTATTTGATTCTTATAACAAGTCTGTGAGGTAAGTGCTTTTATTATGTTCATTTTAAAGATGAGGAAACTATGGATGAATTAGGTTTAGTGACTTGACCAAGGTAACATAGCTAGTGATCTGGCTGAGGCAGGATTTGAACTGAAGTCTTCCTGTCAAATCCAACAGGATTTGATAATCTAAAGAGGTTGAAAAATTATTAGGGGAATTCTGGGGTCTGAGAGAGATGCGAGGAATAGATGACAAATTGTTTGTATTGAAGGTATGGAGGGAACAGTCTATTGGAAAATCTTTAGGAATAGGGACAGGAGGAAATAAAGCAGAGCTAGAGAGGAAAGGAACTTAAGGTAGACATCTAAGGTCAAAGAAATGGAGGAAGAGGCTAAGACTTCCTCAGTTTTCATAGACTGAAGAGTCTACTCTGAAATTGATGTAGCCAGTGCCTCTTGGGAAAGAAACTTCATCCTGAAGTCCCATGAAGCTAGATAGAGGGTTCAGACAAGCAATACTACTTTTCCAGAGATTTAATCTAGAACCTGCAACTTGACTGAGTTCTGGGTATTTATAAGATGGACTTGAAAAAAGAGTGACAATTAAGCATGAGGGCCTGAGTACTGAATGCTACCTTTGCAACACAGAGTTTCTTGAAGAGATGGTTTAATACTTAAAATCTATGCCAAGCTCACCTAGTAATGAATGTGAACTTCAGTGTTATAATCACCATTCTTTACATCATGAGCTTCTGTGATCCCATGACATTATTAGAATAAGCAGACAAGGACTATCCTAAAAATCTTCTGAAGGCGTGAATGAGGACCATTTTAGGCATTTTCTACATTATAGCCTCAGTACCTAGAGGTCCTGGACCTTGACTATTTTATTTAAATTTTTCTTCTTTGGACCACTTCATTTATGGAGTTAATTAGACACATGGTGGCCCTTGGAAATGGATAGAAACCAAAATAGGCCTAAATTTAGAATAAAGACAAACTGATTATGAAGGTAAAATGATGTTGTATAGAATGATGATGATGTATAGAATGCCAGGCAATTGCTTAGGTTAGAGGATGCCCACACATCCTAAACCATAAATTAATTAATAAACATCCCTAAGAATTTAGTCCAATGGAGAATATGAATCAATGTCAATAAAAGGAACACAGCCCTTTAAAAAACACCCCCATCACTCTTTCTCCCCACCAAATGTGCACAGTTTTTAGTGTCCTCTCAATAGCTACTATGATGATTTGCTCAGAAAAATAACAGCTATCAGGAATAACTGTGACCAAGGCCAAAGAAAGAGAGTGACCAAGGAAGAGCCATTTACTTAATACATTCATGACTGTTGTAGAATCGTATGTGATAAATATGAGTCACTACTTTCATCATCTCTATTAATATTTTCCTCGATCTGTCATATTAGCCTTTTTAGTTAAGGTTTTTAACTTATCAATAACTCAGTCTATCTATCTATCTATCCATTCTTTTATTCATTTTTATGGAGAATTCTTTTGACTGAATGTATTTGCCTGTTTCTGAGCACATGTGCATAAGAGATGGAGCTTAATGTGAATATGTGCATTGCTCTGGGGTATGTACATATGTGTATATGTATACACATGCTCCTTCCAATAAGAATAATACTCTTTCTAGCCTTGAAGCATTTAAATATTCATTCAGCTTAAGCAAACAAGGTAGATAAAATATTATTTTATTAATTAATATACTTATGGGGCTTTTCTTATTAACATGCTTGTATATAAATAGTGTATTCAATTAGCAAATTCCTGACTCTCTTGTGAGTGCATTGTAATGTCAGAAACAGTTGGAGACTAAGCTACAGAAGAATCTTACCAAAACTCTTAAGTCTCCCTTCAAATGTGTGACGTCAGTGGCCACAGAGAAGGTGGTCTGGCTATGGTCCATGGAACCAAATATCAAAGAATCACCCTTCAGGTTTGAAAAAAAAGATGATAGGGACAGGGAATAGACCTATAATTCCAATGTATGTTTGACACCCTTTCTGCAACTTAGAATCTTGAAACTTTGGTGTCAAACTCAAATGGAAATGAGGCAAGAGGGGAAGAGGACTTCTAAACCATACATAAAGATATTTTGTACCACATATTGACTTTAAAATCACATATTAACATTATCTATGTTTTATAGTATTTTTACTTATTTTGTTTAATATTTCCCCATTACATTTTAATCTGGTTTGGGTAGCACTTAGTAGCATTGTGGGTTGAATATTATCAGCAGACAGCATGTTTGACACCTCTGGTCTGAGAGAGTTGCCTACAACACTGAGATATATAGTGGTTTGTCCAAGGTCACATAGTAAATAAGTCAGAGGTAAGATGTAGTCTTAAGTCATCATCATCATCACCATCATCATCATCACCATCATCACCATCTTCATTTTTTGCTAGCATTTGTCTATCATCTGTTACTTTCCAGGTACTATGTTAAGCTCTTTAAAAGTATTATCACATTTTATCCTTAAAACAACCCTGGGAGCTAGATGCTATTATTACCCCCATTTTATAGTTGAAGAAACCAAGGCAAGCAGATAAAGTGACTTGCCCAAGATAGTAAGGCTAGGAAGAGTTTGAGGTCATGTCTGAACTCAGATCTTTCAGGCCCAGTCTTCATCCATTGTGCCACCTGATTTGAAGACCAACTCTCTATCCCCTTTGTCACTTTACCTTTGTTGCTGGTAATTAAAACCAATATCAGGATATTTAAAATATTCTTGAACATGTGCATACCCACCAGGAAAGGGCCCTTGTTTGAATGTATCTGTATGGTGGAAGATACATAATCATTTGAATCAGATAGAAATTGACAGGATTAAGAGGGAAATTATATAACTCTGCAGAGCATGTACTCCAGCTAAGAGCCCTAATGAACCATGATTACCCCTTCCATCCATTCACATCACTGATGGGATATAACCTGCAGGATCCTGAAGATAAAATTTCCAAGGTTTGGATTAGCCTACATAAGATACAAGGACTTTTAAATCTTTTTGTATTTGTTGTAGTCTAGATAGAGTACAGTGGGGAAAGATTGAAGAAGAACATGGAACTGTTGTGGTAGAAGTTGAGACTGAGGTTAGAGTTTGAGGGACATTCCCTAGAATGAACATCTACAGGACAAGGAAAATTTTTTTAAGCTCAAGTGGCCACACATACTTGTTCAGTGCCAATGTTTTCTCTGACAATGCAATGCCTAGACAAAGGGGATTATAAGCATGGAGGTGAGGAAAAAAAAAGATGAGGAGAAAGAGGGAAGGATATCAGGAGAGGAGAATTGGAAAAGGGATTGTTGAAAGGAAACAAGAAGAGATTGGAATCCAGAGGGACAAAATGTGCCAATGTTGGTGATCTGGGGGAATTCATTGCTTAGTAATATTGGAATTTAGAATTATGTCCCTTAATATGGGACATCTGACTTTATTAGGAATGAATTTATATAAGTTTTGAGGTTTATCTGAAGATGTGAATTCATTCTGCTTTGAGCCTGGGGTGAATTCAAACTTTTATTGTAGTAAATATTCTTCTAGTCAACCTCCAACCCACAAAAGCATCTTCCCAGCTCCAGGATTAGATTGTGATGTGTCCTGGGCATACCTAAAACTCATCCTAATCTTTTTGATACACTGTCCTAATCTTTTTGATACACTGACCTCTGGAACAAGAGTGCAAAATTTTGGCTGCTGTTTGATGCACCAAATAAGGAAGAAGAGAGAGGAAGGAATGAAAGGAGACAGTTTCTCTCTCTCTCTCTCTCTATCTCTCTCTCTCTCTCTCTCTCTCTCTCTCTCTTTCTCTCTCTGTCTCTGTCTCTCTGTCTCTCTCTGTGTAGGGGAGAGACAGACAGACAGGCAGACAGACAGACAGGCAGGCAGATAGAGAAGTACAAAGAAACAGAGACAGAGAAATGGAGACAGTATCAGAGACAGAGAAACAGATAGGCAGAGAAAGACAAATAAACCAAGGGAAAAGAACTTGGGTCAAATTATCTAAATGACATTTTTTTTTTTCAAATTTAGGCAATATACTGAATAAAAAAAAATAGCACCTCCCAACTGGCCTAACACTTCTCAATAGATGGCTTGAAAAAGCAATTGTGTCAGGTCTACTTCTGGTAAGCAATTGAGCAGTTTACAATGAATTTAGCTTACCTATTATCTGAGCTTTGTGCATTCTGCTTTTATTTACAGTTTCATCCTAGCCAGTTCTTATAATTCAGACTGGGGCAATAGAACAGGTTTCAGCCATCTGGATTCACAATAAACACATTACTTAGATATGTGTGGAGAATGGAATTGGGCAGGGAAGAGTCAATAATTTAAGTTTTGATTGTGAGTATGGATTGTAAGAAGTGGAGAAAAAAGCTATGGGATGGATTATTGTTTCAATTAAAAAAAATATGTCAGGTCAGTCAACCTCAAACAGGCTTCAATTTAAAAAGTTGCTCCAAGGGGATACTTTCAAATGTTACTAAGAAGAAGGTACCCATCTTGTTTCTTTCATCTCTGGATACAAATGCTTAATCAAGTAGTCGCTCTTTTAGAATGTAAACTCTATTCAGGGATATGGGTAGATGGAAGCAATTGGTGTCACTTTTGGATATGTTTAAATACATCAAGGACCTTTAAGGCAGTTACCCAGCACAGTGGAGAGAGTGCTGGGCCTGGAGTCAGGAAGACCTGAATTCAAATCCAGACTCAGAAATGTACTTGCTTTGTAACTCTCGGAAAATTACTTAACATCTGTTGCCCTCATTTTCTTCAATGTAAAACTGGAGGCAAGAATAGTACCTATTTCAAAGGGTTGTTATGAGAATCACATGAGTAGAATGTTTAGCATAATGCCTTATACATATTAGCTACTTCAATACTTGTTCCTTTCCTCCTTTAATTGGTGCAGATGTTTGTTCCACAGGTATAGATAATGGACAATTTCCAACTTGGCACACAACCTTTAAAAGGTTTTGAGGTTTGCCCTCAATTCCCCACTCCACATCCATCCCCCTATAACCAACTTGGAGTTGACTGTCTTTCTAAATTTAATTCTTTCACTTCAACTAGCCTAGTCCCCAGATAACAAACACATATACAGTTCAGTAGCAGGTCTATGCTTAAAACCATTATGGTCAAATCAAGCATGGCTAATTGGTCTCTGGTCCATAAACTTTGAGTTCCAACTCAAAGTTAGGGATTGGAGCTTTTAGGATAAGTAAAATAGTAGCACATGTTTCACTGACTTAAAAGTTTGGAAAAACCATTCTCTAGATAAATCCAGAAAACCTAGTCTCTATTTATCAGGTCTGTACCTATCAGGTCCTCTTAGATATTAAAGACATATCTGCTCAGGAAAGGGACATACAGACCTAAGAGGGAAAGTTTAGGGAATGAGGAAGAATAATGGCATGGCAGGTCTACAAGTACCCCATCCCTGTTCTGTGATCCTGTGCCTTGATTTCTTGGGTTTTTTTTTTTTTTTTTTGCTTTTCTTGGGGGCAGTTTTTGTTAAATGACTTGCCCAAGGTCACATAGCTAGTAAGTGTTAAGTGCCTGAGGCTGGATTTTAACTCAGGTCCTTCTGACTCTGGGGCCCATGCTCTATTCACTGTGCCACCTAGCCACCCCCAGCCTTGATCTCTTGAAGCTATTCAGATGATGGAATCAATCTTAGATGACATTAAACTTTGAGTCATGTGGATAAGTTCTTGGGATAATCAGGTTCCTAGTTGCTTATTCACTTGGCTAAAGAAAGAAACCATGTGGAGAACATCTCTGGGACCCCAAAGCAAGCAGATGCGCTTCCTCCCACTCTGGGGATGGATTGCTTGTTGAACAGATTTTACAAGGAGTCAACAATAGCTGGCACAGGGTGCAGCAGAAATTTCATGCATTTTCATAGATACAACTATGTTATTAACATAGTCAATGGACTGCAACATTTCTGGAAAGAAAAAAAAATTATGAATGAAATTTTAAAAGTAGTCTAATGTTGGTGGAAAGCCAATGAAAAAATTCCTTATCCTCCTGATTTGCATTTGTTTCTTTTAAGTAAAGGAATACACATTTTTAAAAATCACACACATATTAGGAAAAGAAGACTTATATTTCTTGAGATTAGTTAATACACAGGATTTCTAAATTACAGAATAGGTGATCCATGGCTAGGTAACCATTACTAAGAAAACAACCTAGGGGTTTAAGTGGACTGCAACTCAGTATCAGTCAGCATTTTTCGTGGCAGCCAAGAACCTGTGTTATCTTGGGCAATTCAATAAATCTTTCTGATCTCAATTTCCCTACTTGTAAAATTAAGAAAATGGACTAGATGAACTCTGACATTCCTAGTAGCTTTAGAAAACCCCACTGCTCTAAAATTAATACTCTTCTGGGCTACATTAAAAGAGTCAGTGTTTAAAACAATAAAAATAATAGTTCATTATAATCTATCTTGGTCAGGACACCTTTGGAGTCTGTTGTTCATTTCTTAGGAAATAGACATACTAAGTAGAACATGTCCAGAAAACGGGGACTAGAATGGTGAGAAGATTTTAGAACATATCACATGATGCTCAGTTAAGAGAACAAGGGCTTTTTTACCTTGAGAAGAGAATGCTGTTGGAGAGATATGATAATTGTCTTCAAATTATTAATGATCTATTATGTAAAAAAAGGAGAAGAAATTTCTGCTTGACTCCTTAGGGTAGGGCTAGGAGCAAGGAGTGGAAGTTTCAGAAAGGCAGATTTAAGCTTGATGTAAAGATTCACTCCTTAATGACACAAACTGCTAAAAAAAAAATTGATGGGCTGCCATGATATAATAGGTTATCCCTCGCTGGGGGCTTTTTAAGCAAAGGCTAGATGACTGCTTGTCAGGTTGAAGACTGAATGAGTCTATAAATTTACCTTGACTTGATTCCATATCCAACCAGACAATATGTACTTTCAAGAGAGTAAAAATTATTTGCCTCATCAGCAAAAGTCCCTATAGATAGCAGCCTCCAATAAGTCTTTCTCACTCCTCTAGTTAATTTCAAAACTGCAGGTTGCTTTGGGATCCAATCACTATTAGAACAACATAGCAAGTTTTACTTTCTATTCCTGACAGAGTCTTAACTCTGAAGAAGAATCACAGAGTCTGGGGTACAGATGAGTGAAATTGTACCAGTAATAAATGGCATGGACAAGATTCAAACCCCAATTTTCTGGCAACAGATTCAAAGGGTTTTGGCTGCTTTCCTTAAAGATCCCAGTTTCTCCAGGATCCTAAGGTTAGAGTCTAAGGAAATTAATCAATCAACAAAAAATTATTAATTACCATATGTCAAGCACCAAAGACAGAAAAACAAAGAATTTATATTCTCTAGGAGCTTACATTTCCCCCCCTAATGGGGGAAATACCATATACTTTATATAAGTATATAAAATAATGATAAAAAGAATAAATATAAAATAAATTATAACTTGGGGTGGGAGGGCACTAGCATTCAGGGAAATCATAAAAGGCTACATGAAGACTGTGTTTGAATTAGGTCTTGAAGAAAGAAATTCAATGGATGAATCAATAAGCTAAATATTTAATAAGGAGGGAGTACATTCCAGACAGTGGAATAATCCATGCAAACCACACATATGAAAGATGGCATACCGTGTCTCAGGGACAGTGGGAAGCTTCGGTTATTTAAATCGTCACATTTAGGAGAAGTAATGCCCCATTAGGTTGGGAAGAAAGTTTGGAGCCAGATTATAAGGGACTTTAAAAACCAAACAAAATAATTTATATTTTATCCTATAGGGGATAGGGTGCCACTCGAGATTATCGAGTAGGATAGAGATATGGTCAAATCTGTGTTTAATGAAAATCACTCTGTAAGCTACATGGAGAATATCTTAGAACAAACAGACTTCAGGCAGGGAGACAATTCAGAGCACATTACAATTATCTAGGTAAGAAATGACAAGCACCTGAATTAAGATTGTGCCATGTGTAAGCAGAAAGAAAGGTTGAATTGAGAGATGCTGTACAGGCAAAAATGACATGGAGATAGCATAGAAGTTACAAACCTGGGAGACTGGATTAATGGTGGTAATTTTGGTAGAAATAAGTACCTTTGGAACAGGGGGAAAGATGAGTCCTAATTTAAATATATTGAATTTTAGACTTCTTTGTGGATCCAGATTGAAATGTACAAAATATGGTTGATGATATAACCCTAATGCTTAGGAAAGAGACGAGGACTGGATGTACATATTTGTGAATCTACATATATATATATGTAAATATGTATGGATAAATCCATCTATCTACCCATCATATATCTATTGATCTAGGTATCATCAGCTAGTTAAATAGAAATAAAAATAAAACCCAGGATCTGATGAGATAACTAAGAGAGCACACAGAGAACAGGAGAGGGCTGAGGACAAAACCTGTGGGCACGCCCATATTTAGGAGGCATGAAACAGATGATGAGCCTGCAAAGGACACTGAGAGAGGGAGTGGTAAGATAGGTAGGTAGTAGGAGAACCAGGACACCTCAGTGTCATGAAAACCAAGAAAGGAAAAACTACCCAAGAGATAAGAGTGGTCAGAAGTGTTGAAAGCAGCAGAGGTTAAAAAAAGACGGGCACTGGAAAAAGACCATCAGTTTTGGCAGTTAAAAGATCATTGTCAACTTTGAAGAGAGGCTTTTAAGTTGGAACTGAAAAGGAAATGCCTGAAGGTTTGCTTAAATTCACTGACATGCCATTTAGATATGCTCATACACCCTGCCTGACCCCAAATAGCCATTTTTTAAAATAGAGACAAATGCTTCAAACTGTGTCATTAGAGGTTATTTTGTGTAAACCAAAGAATCCTTGCCCTTGTTCCACCTACATGCCTTGTCAGTTAGGTGCCAGGGAGTGGAAGCTATGCTATCAAGACTAGAGAGATTAGTATTGGTTTCTCTCATTTCTTTGTTTCCTTTGCTTGTTTGCTTGCTTTAGGTTGCACACGTTTTTGGAAACAGGAATGCCAAAACCCCTGCACAGTTCCTTTGGAAAATCAAATCCTGGAAAACCTGAAATTCCATCAGAGTTGATCAGTCATGATTTTTTCCTCCTCACTTTTAATCTTGCAATGAACCATTGTCCTTGAATAACAAGCTGAAAGTTCAATTCTTTAAAAGACAACAGCATCCTCCCTTGTTCCTTTTACTAGTCTAGTTATGAACTCTCTGTCCCTTCCAGAAAATACTCAATACTTATAACCCCCCTGCCTCTCCTTATTAATGCTCATTCATTCTTTATATTTGTTCTTCTATATCAATGCCTCACTCACAGTAGACATCTAATAAATGCTTATCAATTGATGATACATTGAGAGAGGAACTGAACGCTAATCAAATTTTCAATTTTCAGATGGTCGCATTTTATAGAGAAACCTCTTTATTCAAAAATGTGGTCATTCGATTATTCTTTAACATACTACCAAGTATCCTAATTAAATTAATGTTGACCCAGTCAATCAGGTGTTCTGTTATTTTCTTATCATTTCAGGCAAATTTTCAGAAAAAAACCCTTTATTTTTTTTGAAGCATGAACTATAAAAGCAAGAATAATTTATTTAGTGTAAATAAACATATGATAGGTCTTCTATCAGCAGTGGCCAGTGCTGCAAACATTATTGGAGTAAGTAAAGCAAGAAAACAAATTGCAGCATTCAGAATAACAAATATTTAATGAGCATTCGCAATTGCTATCATGTGTGATCCTACTTCCTCACTTTGAACTAAAGAAGCCCACTAAAGTAACTTTCTACCCTAAAAAAAGAGAGAAATTAGGAGGTACAAGTTTTGAAGACTAAATAGCCTCATATTATTAACCAACCTATTTCTTTAAACCTTAAACCGTAACAGTCCCTCTATATTCTACCATTGAAGCAGCTGAGTTAGTCATCTACTGTACTCAGAAGATTTAAGCCGTCATGTGGGAGCTCCCATAAATCGCTCAACACCATCATGCCTTTTCTTTTCTTAGCCTCCTCTCTTGCTAAAGCTAACTCATATAGCCATGATCTTAATCACATAATCTATTAGCTCCTCCAGGACCTTGCTCTAGCAATAATCCATTCTTTCACATGCTTCTTCAATCCTCTCCACTCACCTTTGCTCATCTGCCTAAAAGCATATTCAGGTCTACATAATGTTCAAGTGATCCAGATGTCAGCTCATCTCTTTCTTTGTCGCTAAACTTTTGAAAAAAAGTTATCACCTGATGCTGCCTGTTCATCTATACCTACTCTTATCACCTCCCTATAATAGAGTGTTAACCCCCATCATGATACTGAACCATTTCTTTTGAATGCTAACAATGACCCTTATTCTATTGAATCCGATTGCCCATACTCAGGACTCGTCTCCCTTTGTCTTTTTTTTGTGTGTGTTTTTGCTTTTTTGCAGGGGGTGGGGGGAAGGCAGGGCAATTGGGGTTAAGTGATTTGCCCAAGGTCACACAGCTAGTAAGTGTTAAGTGTCTGAGGTCTGATTTGAACTCAGGTCCTCCTGACTCCAGGGCCAGTGATCCATTCACTACGCCACCTGGCTGCCGCTTTCTTTTCCTTATCCATCAGTTAACATTTTGACCACCTTCTACTTACTAACTCTTGTCTACAGAGACTCTGTAGATCACTTTTCTCTGTCTTTTTATAAGATCATTACCACTTTTATGACCTGATTTGATCTATAAGCTTCTATTCTCTTCTGTCTTTTCTTTCTACATGCTTCTGACTCTAAACCTGACCTTTGCCCTTAGCTTCAGATCCATATGTTCAGCTAACTACAGGAAGTCTCCCATACTTTATCTGAGTGACCCACTCCTATTCAAAATATCAAACACCAAGGCTCCAATCTTTCCTCCACACTTGTCACCAGTGCCATCCAATCTCCCATATTTGACATTTTGAGGTTCTCTTTTACTCTTAACTCTCTCACTTATAACATTAATGAAATCCCACTTATTCTATCTCCAAAGTATCATTTGTTGTCTAATTTCTCAGCCAACTGTCACTAACCTTGTATAAACTCTCATTCTTTACTAGATTACGATAGTAGCCACCCCCAAATCCTCAAAACCGGAGTTATACTAGAGCTGCTCACACCCTTCTGAGAGCTACTGTTATATTTTCAAAGCAAGCATCTATACCTCAGCCATTGGCAAATATTACAAGGAATAATTTAATGTTTGGTGCCTTAAATTGAGAAAGCGATAGAGAAAATGTTAATAAGGTAGGTTACATTCAAGGGTGTCATGCATATATTTTGAAGAGATGGTAGTTAAACATTTACCTACATGCCTCTGCTCTTACCTCTATACTTTCTCTATTCCATGTTTTATATTGACGCCAGACTTACTGTCTTCATGAATAGATCTGATTGCATTACTTTTCTCAAAACTTTTGTAGCATACTAACAGACCAAGCAAAATTCAGTATCTTTTGCTTGAATGCTGAACATTAGGGTAACATAATGGAACATGTGCTATATTTTGAGCCAGAAGATCTGAGTTTGAATACAAATTCTGATATTCATTGATTGCTTTATTAATAACTTCTTTCTGCCTCAAGTCCTTCATCAGTAAATTGGGTATAATCCTATCTTATTACCTGCCTCACAGAATCGTTGTGAGAAAAGTGCTGTGTAAATTCGAAATGCTGGATAAATGTGTATCCTCATCCTCATCCTCTGCAGCTCTTCTGACATGATGCCACACAATGTTTCTGCCCCTTTCTCACACTCACCCTTAGAGATGTTCATATAATATATCCAATATCCTACCTCCACATCTTTGCACAGCCATCCTAAATACCTCATGTGATTCTTTGCTTATTTCAGCCTCTTAGAATCCCAGGTTTTCTTCAGTACTCTTGTTAAGTCCCACCTTCTACTTATAGCCTTTCCTTCCCCTCTTTAACTACTAGGGTCTCCCTCCCCCCAAAATTACCCCAGATTTATTATGATATAGCACATATTTATTTTTAGTATATATTTATCATTATATAGCACATATGACTACATAAGTGCACCTTTTCCCCCATCCAAAGTAAAGTACTCACAGGGACAAATTTATTTTTGCTCTAATACCTAGCACAATTCTACCGCTGAATAAGTACTTAAAGAAGATTTGTTAATTGGTTGCTTCCATGCTCTGTTGACACGATCTGGAATATTCACTGCCAGGATATACTTCCCTATCTCTGAGACTTGTTCTCTCTGTCCTTACTCTTTAACTGGAAAGCAGCTCCCATCCCTCCCCTATTATATGGCAACCTTTCCTTTAAAACATAAATCAATCAATTACCAGAATTTTGTGAAGTACTTAACTTTCTTCTAGTCACTGTGTTAAACACCGAATGCAAATGTTACCATCTTAGAGAAACTTCCCCAGCTTTGGATTTCACATAGCACTTCATTTTTCCTCTTTTATATACTTACCATCTAATTATAATAATCACTGGAATATAAGCTCACTACTACTAATAGACTATAGAATCCATCTTGGAAAGGTTCCTACTTTGTCTCAACTTTCCGCAACCCCCAGGATCTAGGGGACTGCTATTAAGTACAAGATGCACTTAATACATACTGGTTGAATCAAAACAGGTATGTGCAAATTTGACCACTTTCTAAGAGATTTTCAATATTTAGGGAAGTCAGTTTATTTTACTGATGCTTCGGAGAGAATGCATATTATATTTGTGTCAGTTTTAATTGGAGGAAGGAAGAACTTACTTCAACGAAATCATATTTTTTAAAATTCTAGTATTTTAATTTTAGAAAAATGAATTTCATTCAAAAAACAAATGATGAAATCATATATATTTTTTAAAAGAAGTATTGAGACTACTTTCCCCAGGCTCCTTTATGAAAGATTGTTTTGGAATAGACTAAGTGTCCCACTGAAATATTCTTCTCAGGATCTCTGCTTGGGGCTATGTTGTTTGTGAAACTGTATTACTGAAGTCACAAAATTATAAGATTCAGAGGCAAAAAGGACCTTAGAGATTATCTAATCACCCTTTATAACTACCTTGTCCTTCGCCAGCTCTCGTATTTATTCTGTGTGTGTGTACGTGTATATGTATATATGTGTGTATACATATATATGTGTGTGTGTATATGCACATATATGTGTTTGTGTATATGTATATATGTATGTATGACTCTTCTCAGCAGAGACCCTGAGAAGAATATTTCAGTGTACATATATATTTACGTGTATATATATGTATGTGTGTGTGTACCTATCGTCTTTCTAAATATCTATCTATCATTTTTTTTTATACCTTTACCCAACTGTGTTTCTGACTGTAAGGACTTTGCCACTGTGATTCAGTGGTTTTCTCATCCAGGAATCCTTTTCAGTGCCTGAGGCCTTACTCTGGAATGTCTTTCCATCTTGCCAATTCCATTTCCATTGTTAATTTCCTCCATTTTGGGGATGAGCCCAGGACAGTTATGCTCCATTCCCCTCCCAGCTGTGTCTCTGACTCTAAGAACTTCACCACTTGCCCCCTACCTTCCCTCTATTTTCAAAACCTTTTATGTATTGTCTTACCCCATTATAATTTAAGCTTTTTTGAGGGTAGGAATTATATATCTTTTTGCTTGTATTTGTATACCCAACCCTTAGCCTAATGCCTGGCACATAATAAGTGAGTGCTTAATCAAAGCTCTTTGCCTATTGCCTTGCCTTCTGTATATACTTATACATACACATGTTAGAAAAAAAGTTGTCTAACAGACTATTTAAACAGAAGGGGTATTGATTTAAAAAGAGTAAAGATTCAAGTTCAAATACTGTGATCTTTCCCCTCTATCATGAAGTAAGTACTCCCAATGATGAAATCTATTGGATGAGATTCTAAAAGCTCTACCTTAATTTAAAAAAAAACAAAACTGGACTATAATCTTTGACTTAAAGAAAACTCTATGGCTGAACTTTAAGTAAGAATCCATTCATTCAGGCAGAAATCACACTGCAAAGATAGATTTGGTCCAAACTGATCTAGAAGGTCCAATTCAGTATCATGCCTCACAAAGGACTACTCACTTCACAAAGTTATTGTTAGTGAAAAGGTTAGTGTTTTAGAAAGTGCTGTGCTCAAGTGAACTATTAATTTCTTGGGAGTCCAGGATATGGCAGAAGAAGGGGAATGTGTTTATCCCTGCTCTGGAAAATTGGTTTAAGCTGCGTCTCCTGGAGACATCTTAAATGTGTTCCATGCTGGGGACAGAGAGAATTGTCTTTGGATATTTGATTGAGTTGTCATGTGGAAGAAAGACTAAACTTGTTTTCCTTAGTTCAGAAAGGGTACAATTAAGATAAATGGATGGAAATTATAGAAAAGCAAGTCTTAGGGCAATTTATATGAAATTTCCCAATAATAGAATTGTCCAAAAGTGAAATAGACAGCTAAGCAGTGAGCTCCCAGTCACTTAAGATATTTAAGGGGAGGTTGGATAACAATATGTTCAAAAATCTTTATTAAAGATATTACTATTTGGTTATCAGTTTGACTTGGTGACTTTTGGCATCTCTTCTAATTCTAACTTTCTGTAATTTGGGTGTTAGGAGGGCAAGGATAAAGTTGATCAAAGTTACTCATAGTGTAGTTGGAATAAGCAAAATATGTTTTTTTTTTTCCCTTTTAGACATATCATGGCTCTTTTGGATACCAGACAAGCTGCATATTCCAAATTGTTTACTTGTCTCAGCATGTCATTAGATATTTTTTAATTCACTTGTGACCAGGATATCATTTTTGTCTGTGGATCAACTGATTCATTCACTTGTTTATTTATTTAATTTATCCAACATATATTTAGTGAACATTTTCTATATACCAAGTACAGTCTGATTATTCCAACATAAAAACAAATTCCTTTTTCTCAGAGTACACATTTCACTAAGTGATTATGGTAGTCACGGTGGATAAGATGTATATGAAGCCAAGTGATCTATATTTTTCAATTCTTTAGTTGCTTCCTAACTTAAATACATTATTATCATGATTTTTGTTGTTCATAACCAATCCTCAGCAATCAAGCATGTTCATTCAACATGGAGTTTCCCACTTGGATAACTATAAACCCCATTTTCTTTTTTTTTTCTTTCACCAGGAATTAAATCTGAAGAAAGTGCTACAGGGAATAAAGTCGCTGGCCTGGAAAAGCAAAGTTCTTGGCAAAAAACAGACTGTTGTGTCACTGAACAGAAGGGAGAGAATAAATAATGTGCATGCCACAGGCTATTATTTCTAGAAACAAGATACATGAAGTAATAGACATTGTTATCCTCCAAGTTGGACAGAACAAAGACTCGTTACAAAGCAGGGGAACAGATGAGCCTGACTTAAAATTTAAAAAGGTATGAGAACTTCCCTCTGGGTAGGAGGAATTGAGCAATGAGGTAATGATCTGATGCTGCCCCATAAAGGAAATAAAGCTTTTGAACTTTATTTTAAAACAGATTTAGCTGATCTTCCTGGAAAATGCTATGAGTGGAGTTTCTAAAAAGCAGTCAGGCAAGACTCAACCAGATTTGTCCATTCTCTGAAGTGGCCTTTATTTCCCCATGCCTTCAAGATGCCCAAAACATGAGCTCCATTAGTCAATCACATAATTTACTTTGCCGCTTTTGACCATAGACTTAGCCAACAAGGAGGTTGACTTGGATTTCATTTTTCAATTACTTGTTTTGGCACAGTCAGTGACTACATCATTCAATTCAGAAACCTGGTTATTTCTTGTGCCCTATGAAGCTTAGCAGGAAAGCAGCTGATTATAACTACAGGTTATAGAATTATAAAATTCTTGGATTGGAAAGTGTGTTTGATTTCATTTGATTTTGAAAGGCAAAGTTGTATGGTAGAAAGGGTAGTGGTTTATTAATCAAAGAGTTGGAATTCCTGCTCTGGGTTTTGCTAGTTCTGTGACTACAGGGAAGTTACCACAGGACTCATCACCTATAAAATTGTGATAATATCACTTGTAGTATCCATTCAAAAAAGTTTTTTGGGGGGAAATCTTATGAATCTTGAAGTTCTATGAGAATACTAGTTATTATTTGACTTTTTTGATCCATCTAAAGAGCTCTATCTAACCTATGTAAGGATATTATGCTATCCAGCATAAAATTCCTTAATTTAATTTACTATTACTATTCCTTTTTGCTTTACTTTCTCCCTGATACTTTTCCCTCCACTCCCATCCCCGCCCCAAACTTACTCCTTCAGTGATTTCTGTTTTCCTTAACTCTTTCTCTAGCATCTATTACATTTGCTTAGAATAGATCATGGCTCTGCATTTTATGATAAATTTAGATAATTTAGGAATGATTTTGGGAGCAAGTAATTCTCTTTGACATTTACAATTTGGGTAACTCTGGACAAGTCACAAGCTAAGAAGCTGTCCCAGCAACTCTCTGAGACTCTAAGTCGTACAATGATTGCTATCTCTATCAATAGAGAAAGTTTCCTAATCAGGAGTTGTTTATGCCAACAAAACTATAGGCAACCTTCCCCCCTCACTCCCCCAAAGAAAGCAAAGCAAAGCAAAGCCTAACAATTTCTTTTAGTATATTTTACACACACGCGCACACACACACACACACACACACACACACACACACATACACACGTATGTATATATGGAGATACTAGAATGGTAAAGCTTTAAACTGGTAACACCATTATAGAAATTGTTGGATATGATGTCACTAAACTATTCCTATCCTTTGCTTCAGCCATCCTACTGTTGGGTGTATGCTATGAGGAAATTAACAACAAAAAGAAAGGTCCCATGTATAACATACTATTCATAGCTGCCCTCTATGTGGAAATAAGCTGGAAACAAAAGTGGGTGGCTAGTGACTGAAGAATGGATTAACAAATTGTGGTATGTTAATGTAATATAGTATTTATATTCCATAATAAATGAAGAACCTAAGAAATTCAGAAACACAAAGGAAGTCTCAAAGTCTCCAGGCTGTTCACTTCATATTTGTAATAAATGTCAAGATTTGGAACTAAAGATTGAATATGAGGGCCATGTCTTAGCATGGCCCCATTTGTTTCTGTTATTACCTTTCTCAGGATTTCATTTACTATTACAACAGTGGTAACTCCAACGTCAGTCATGTTTCACTCTAATCCATTCTCCACTTAGCTGCCAAGTTAGTCTCCTAAAGTGGAAATCTAATCATATCACTACTCTATTCAATAATATCATAGGATCAAATATAAAATCATCTGGTTTTCTAAGTCCCTGATAACCTGACCCTTTCCTCCCTTCCAAGCTCATTACAACTTATTCCCTTCCAGATACTCCATGATAGACTGACATTTATCTCCTCGTTATTCTTTGCACACTACACTCTATTTCTTCACTCCAAGTCTTCCACTGACTGTCTAGGATGCTCTCTGTCCCCATCTCTACTTCCAGCTTCTTTGGATTCTTTTAATTCTTAGCTAAAGTCTCACTTTCTGCAAGAAGTCATTCCTAGTCCTCTTTATTCTTAGTACCTTCCATCTCAGGCTATCCCAATTTTATTCTACGTATGTCTTCTTTGAAGAAAATTATTTGCATGTGGTCTTTTTGCCTGTGAGCTCCTTGAAAGCAGAGACTTAAAAAAAATTGTATCCTCAGAATTTAGCACAGTGTATGGTGCCTAGGATTAATACATACTAGTTGACTGACTGACCCAAAAGATCTTGGGGATGGCAGAGGTGGTTGGGGGTGGGGGGAAATCATGTGACCCAGTGAGACACTAGCAATTAATGAAAATATAGCCCAAAGTGATTTTGAAAAGAAGCTGATTGCCAGTCAAAAACTAATGGATATTCAAGGGGACATTCTAACTTTAAGCAAGATAAATTCTTCTTGAAGACATATTGTTCCTGTTGAAGAAGAGGAAGTAGATTCTTAGACAAGTTGAATGTTGTGACAAGTCCTACTTAGCTGGTGACATCATTGATTTTCTAAAAATTCCCTGGCTTTCCTAGTTACTATCTATGTAACAATAGGCAAATCTCTTAATCTCTCTGACCCTCAGTTCCCTTATATGTTAAAAAATAAAAATCATATGATCTAAGATCACTTCCAGTAAGTGTGTTCCCAGGTGCTTTATTTGTAGAAACAGATGCAGAGTGAGGAAAGTAGAAAGAACAATGTATGCAATTATTACAAATGAAAAACCATCAGAAATGCTACCTAACTCAGATTAATTGTAGTGATCGGTCTTGATCCCAGAGAAATGAATCAGACACGTATCTCCCTACTCTTAATAGAGAGATTGGGAACTACAAGTACAGAATGCCGTATATCATGCCAGATGGGACTATTTTTTCAGTTGTGTTTTGCTTATTTTTTTCTTCGTTACAAAAGATGATTTGATAAGGGATATATTTGGAATGTTTTCTGATATAAAAATAAAAACATGCATAAGTTATTTTTCAGGGAAAAAAACTGAATGAAAACTGAAATCCCATTTTACCACTGAATGCCAGCCATTACTCTTTATTCCTCCTTTTAGTATCAACAGAAGGTAAAAATATGAAAAATTAGAGATTTTTATTATATTATTTCAAATTATTATTTATCCTGGGGGTATTTATTTATATAAACAAAAATTATATATACACACACATACACATATACATATATACATACATGAACACATGTATTTGTGTGTATAGACACATATATGTGCACATATATACATATATAATAAATCTAGGGAGAATGTTCTATCACAGACCTAGCCCAAACCCCCAAAACTGAATTTTCTTTTCCTTTATACTCTCTAAGGATTTTTAGGCATGATGTTTTTTTCAACTTCGTTATATTTATAAGAAAGGTTGCAATGGTGTGCTGGAGCCAGCTTGGGCCAGGTTTGGAGAAATAATTATTAAATTTTCAGTGTGAGAATTTTTACCTCAGACATTCACAAATCCTTTGGTTAATTGTTGTGTTGTTTGTTTGGACTTAAAAAGCAATGAAATGTTAATAACAAAAATTAATCTTAAAAGTGTGTCACACACACTTTTTCCTTGCCTGCTAGAGACCAGATCATTAAACATTTACCAGTGTACCCTGGGCTGGCTTCTAATGTTTTTTTTTTAATGTGGATTTTGTATTGTCTACATGTATATAATTTACTATGGAGGATGTTCCGGAAATTTGAAGGAATCTTTTGAGTAAGGTTATGAGATTCAAGGACTATTCCATCTGTAGAATGAGTCAGTTCTAAGAAATTGCGTATCTACTGGTATTTCCATGATTCTGTCCATAGGCTTAGAAGTCAAAACATCTACATTTACATGCTGATGTATAACCTCAAAGAGAAGTTAATAAAATCAGATGAATGGAAAGAATTTAATAATTCTTCTTCTTCTTCTTCTTCTTCTTCTTCTTCTTCTTCTTCTTCTTCTTCTTCTTCTCCTCCTCCTCCTCCTCCTCCTCCTCCTCCTCCTTTGCTTTTTGGAGGGGGCAAGACAGGGCAATTGGGGTTAAGTGACTTGCCCAAGGTCACATGGCTAGTGTTAAATGTCTGAGCCTACATTTGAACTCAGGTCCTCCTGACTCAAGGGTAGGTGCTCTATTCACTATGCCATCTTGTCACCCCAGGAATAACTTAATTATGAAAAATATACCAAATCAAAAGTGAAGAGAGAAATATCATACTTTTCAGTGTGGGATAGGTATAAAGATGGGACAGAGGCTGGAGGGAGAGAAAATAACTGATAGGTAATTGAAAACAAATGCAATTTAATAAGAAATGACACCTTGAGCATTCTGGCATGGGAAAGGGAGGGGTAAATGTGTTAAGAATATGATCACTTAGTATCTGCTTATGGAGACACAGTCTTACTATTGGTTTAGGCCTGTTACCCCACTCCAGGTTCATTATGTCCTACTCCCCAGCCCCACATTACTTCCGGGATAACAAGATGATATTTAAATAAAATTTAAGAATGGTAGAAGAGATACCACAAATTCCTAAATGACACAGTTCATGATTAGGAAGATCTCTATGAAGGAAGTGAGATTTGAACTGAATATTGAAGAATGGGTAATATATGGCTAGACAGGATAGGAAATTGGTTGGAATGATAGGATCAAAAGTAAGGGGTTGTGTTTTTTGTATAAGTATGATAATTTGCCTGGGTAGGAGGATTTATTTAAGGAAATGGTGAGAGATAAGAGACAAGAGGTAAGACTGGAGAAAGATTATTGAGTACCTTGAAATTCAAGGAAGGAGTTTAGATTCTATTTCATAATTATGTCTCTGACCATTGGAGTTTTTTATGCAGGGGAGTGACACGAGCAAAGGAATGGTTTCAGTACACACATGTGTAAGGAAGGGTAGAGATGATATAGAACCTACAGGAAAGAGCTGCAGTTACAGTCAAGATCTAACCAGCAGATCAATCTGTTTGGAGTGAGGAGCCTACGAGCAAAGACCCTTACAATCACTTTATCATAGTATTTCAAGTTAAAAGGGATAATAGAGGCCATCTAGTCTAATCCTTTTTACATAGGAGGAAACTGAGGCCCAAAGAGAGGCTACATGTAGTAAATGTGTAATAAGAGATTTTAACCTCAGTCTTAGGACAACAAATCCAGCACTTTTTAAGGAAGGTTTTGAGAAATAAAATTTCAAATTAAAAGGTATTAATTTGCTTATAAATAAATTAGTGAAAAGAGAGTAGGTATGTATTTAACATTTTTCTACCTATTTAACATCTCTCTTCCTAATTTTTCTCATGGTTGTATGTGTATGTGTTTTCTCATAGATCTCTCTCTCTCTGTCTCTGTCTCTCTGTCTCTCTGTCTCTGTCTCTGTCTCTCTCTCTTCCTTCTCTATAGGTGTGTTTTTCCAGGATTCTTTTCTTATGTTTTGTGCTTCTTGTTTCTGTCTCTCTTCTGTTTTTCTTTCTATTGTTTATTTTTCTGGGTCTTGTCTCTGATCCCTCACTGGTTTCTTCTCTCTCCATTCTGTTTGTAAATCTGGTTTGCCTGTTTATATTTCAGAAAGTTGGTACTGAAATTCCCCCAAATCCATTTTTACTAGGAGTATTTGATATTTCAAGTCTTATATTCTTCTCCATGGCTCTCCATATTCATCTTGCTTTCTTAAATAGGCCATGAACTTCTTAGGACCTCTGACTAGACCACATCTCCCTAAGTTCCCAGGTTATCTTGAACATGATGCTTGTCATCTAGAGGCCTCAGTTTCCCCCTTTCTAAAATGAAGTGGTACAGTTAGACAATTATGATTTCTCTTCAGGGATAACACTGTGATTCTGTGATTTTGTAAATTTCCCCAGAGACATCAGACAATCCTGAGATATTATTGTCATTTAATAAATCCTTAGACTCAGACTGCTTGGAGCTAGAGGGGACTTTCTAGATTTCTAGTTCCACCCCCTCATTTTACTTGTTGACTTGAAGGGTGTTAAATTATTTATTTGTGAGTGAATTCTGACTCACACTATGGTTGCTTTTTATGCAAATACAGAAAGTACTTTGTGGTTTAAAAAAAATAATTTGACCTTTGAAGTTCCTTCAGTGCCCCCACAACCTGTCTCTCTTTTTTCTCTCTGGAAAGAAAAACAATCTTAACTTTCAGTTTCATGCTAGAGATTTCAAAATGGTTCACTTAGGAGATGTGGATTCCTTCATGATTTAGTCAGGAGTCCCAGGGATTTTGATAGCTTTCATAATATGAGGTATTACATTGGGCAAGTCATTTTTTCTCTCTTGGGGAATTTTTTTTTTACCTACAGATCGAAGAATTTCAATTAGGTGACCTCAAAAATCTCTTCCAATTCAAACATCTATGAAACTGAATTTTACTGTCCTTGATCTTTGAATTTTGTCACTCAGCAATTCATATTTGTTTAGTTTGAAGGGTCCAGTTGAATAATAGAACTACACATATAAAGCTGGATGAGAATTCAAAGGTCATTTATGTCAACTCCTTCATTTTATAAATGAAGCTTGGAGAGAATTGACTTAAGGTTATGCAGGAAATACACAGATGAGCTGGAGTTTGAATACAGGTTCTCTGACTCCAAACAGTTTCAACATTCCAATGCTAAAATGAGATTTGCCATGTAGCAGACAGGATAACTAAGAGACATGTGTGGTTGTTGTTATTGTTGTTGTGTGTTCATTTTCAGTTGTGTCCAACTCATCATGACCACATTTGGGGTTTTCTTGGCAAAGCTATTGGAGTGGTTTGCCATTTCCTTCTCCAGTTGCTTTAAGCTAATCTAGTCCAGATCATTGTCTTCTGTTTTATGCTAATTCTAAAGTGCACATGGAGGTCTATGAGTTTAGAAGGAAGTCCTGTGCAAATATAGCACAATCATTTTAGTACTTTCTGTATACATCAAGGAGAAAGGGAAGAGTTCTGTACCATCTCTCATACAGTTCCCATATTGATTACCAGAAACTATGCTGGGGGAATTCATTCAGTCATTTGCTTCCCGTACTATTTTATTTTTTGTTTTAGAAATGACTCTTGTGCCTATAGAAAATACTGTTTAAAAATGAATGCTCTGTAAATCCATAAAATAGACAATATTAACTCATAGATTTCTTTTCAGTTCTTTAATGTTCTCCTAACTCACTATATTTCTCCATATTCCTCCACATGACTCCTATTGCTTTATATCTTTATAGAGGATACATGGTCTCACTTTCTGGGTATAAACTTCATCACAGTTTAGGACTTATT
>CM053581.1:497259791-497317660 GCA_028627135.1 Pseudochirops cupreus | reverse complement strand
ACAGAAAATCACAATATGGTGTTCATAACAGCTTAACATTAGAATGGCCACACAGTTTTTGTTACAGTGGTCACAATATTTAGAACAAAGAACAAAAGAATAATCATCTGGTTTCCCTAAGGGGGAAACCTTCCTCACTCAATCATTCAATCAATTCACAATACAATAATCAATCTTCTACTCATTGGGCAATCTTAACTTAATCAATCACTCATCTAGATTCACAATTACTAAATATCATTAATCACTAAGTATAGTCATTAGAAAATTACACAAACTCTCTACTCCTCAGTGTCCAGCAAACCTCAATTTCATCCAAGGGGAGGCCTTTTCTTCATCTTGACTAAGGGTGGTCTCTCTGATTCCCTGGATTCCCTTCCATCATCCCTTCCATCCCCTCCTACCTGAATTCACCAAACAGTTACCTGGATTCAGGGGAAGACAGCTCCCAAGTCCTTGTCCAGTCCTCCAGGCAGTCCCTGGCACACACCAAAGTTCACATGGTCCAGCACATCTCAAACCCTTCTCCACTTCTGTTGCTGGGAACTCAAAGAAGAGCCAAGTTACAAACAAACAGAATCTTATCCTGGTCAAGCTTCTTCAGTCCTCCAGCAGTTCAGCTGGCCTTAGGACCCAGGAGAAATCTTGGCCTTCCAGGAGGCCTTCCAGGCAAGCCATCTCAGCCTTCCAGGTGGCCTTCACCAGCTTCTGGTCTCAGGAAAACTCCAACTCAGTTCTCAGTCAGCTTCCAGATGCTGGGAGAGAAACTAACTCTCTCTCTCTCTCTTCCTCTCTCCCTCTCTCTCAAGAAAACTCCAACTCAGTTCTTCAATCCAGCAGCCCATCTCCCAGATGCTGGGACATCCTGCTTCCTCCAAAAGGAGCCACCAGGAGGAAGATTCCCAATTCTGTTTCCCTGTCTCTAGAACTCTTCACATATACACACACTGGCATCCTGTCTCAGCCAACCCCCTTCTGCCAAGTCAACAACAGGGGAGTTCATGCCCTCTCAACAGGAGGCAGAGCTCACACCTTCCACACTTAGCCCTAAGTTACTAAGCGCTAAATATCTGCTAAATTTATTACCGTTACACCTCTTCTGGCCACAATGTATATGAAGACTACTCTACTTCTCCCACAATTATCATTATATTTCTTTCATTCTCACCATTTCTTCTTTCTCTAACTACCAATCAAGTGACCCCTTCCATTCTAGCTGCTAAGCATAACATATTGACATCTATCTATCACGCTCTTTATATAAGCTGACATAGCTTAATGTGCACCAGACATAATGTCACAGGGAGCTATGATTTACAAGTACTCCAAATACAGATACAAAGGCTATTGCGGTCTAAAAACATGTGCTAGTGCAATGTTGTGATGAAGAACAAATGATGAAAGCATCAAACTGAGAATCAAAATTGAACTTCCACATGTGGAAACATCTGTTCAAACTTTCAGTCCCAGATCAGTCTCGTTAGTCATTTAGGAACACAACATACACAAATGTACTCTCCAAACTAACAACAATAAACTACTGGCAATTCAATAAAGGGTGTGTTTGTGTGTGTGAGGGGTAGGGTGTAATAGATGTACCCTATGACAATGCATGAGAATGAAAATACAGCAATAAGATAATCCATTCAAGCTGCTGAAAGGTCATACAAAGGGGGGAAGACTTCTGTAATTAATTAATGTAAATTGCCATTTTCAAAATTTTGTTTCTAAAACTTTACTCACTCTAAACTTTCTGTTATTATCTTTTTCTAAATTTCAATAATGATATGAACACAAACATCCAAATCATTCACAGGAAATGCTTGTGCTCCTCAGTTTCACATCCCATGATGGTTAAAACTACATGATCTTCACGAGAAATATTACATTCATTGTGAACCACTCTTGTGTCTTGTCAATGAACGTTCAATGACATCAGTGATAACAAATTTTAGAGACTAAAATAACGAAAAGAGCCCAATTATAAACCTACCCAACCCCCTCAAAACAATGCCCATGTCATCTTATTTTGCAACTGTTAAATTTTTTTGAATAGAAGTATTCCTATGAAAACTAAAAATGAAAAAGAAATATCATGAAAAAATATTTTAAAAACTATGATGACTTTCATTACTCAACTTTCTTGGGAAAAAATATATGTGCATATATATGTGTATATGCATATATACACATGGGCAAATATATGTGTATATATACAAATATTTACATACTTATGCATATACGTGTGTATATACATATATCCATTCAAACGTATCCTAATTAATAAATTGGATAGCTAGAACATTGGCCTAAAATGGATTGGTATAATATTAGCCAGCTTAAATTTTTTAATTGAAAGTCTTATAAATGTTAAAGTCCAAATTCAAGGAACCTCTTACTCTAATTTTACTGGCAATATTCAAAATACCTTTTTTCTTTCTCACCGAATCTGAATCCCACTCACTCCTGTTTCCACAAATGTTCAATCCTCTTCCTATCTCCCTAGCCCTGGTCCTTTGTACTTGTATGAAAGAACAGTAAATTCCAAACTAAAATTTCAAAAGCAATTAACTCTCAAATCACCTATGAGCATATATTTAAGCAGCAGCTTCCTGTGTTTGCATACATACACATTGGACCACAGAGTCAGCTATGTCATCATTTTCTGGAGGTGGTTTAACATTTAGCCAAGTTTTCCAAATCCAGATTAGCCTTTGAGCTTGATTTCCCTTTTTCTGTGTAGCCTCTTGATGTTATTGTTTCCTTTTCTTCTCTAACTCTATGTCTGTACCCTCTTGGAGCTGACTTTGGCTCCATTCTCTTCCTTAGTGCATGGACAATATACCTTCTACCAGTTTTAATTTTTTTGGTTCATTTCTTTTTTATTTTCATTTGTAGGGGCACTACAACTTCTTCTGTATTTTAAGAAGCCATTCCACTTTTATACCATTCACTACATTTTTCTTAAAAACAACACTTTACCACTACTTTAGTTCATCTTTCACCATCAATGGAGATATCTTCTTTATCCTCAACTGGTAATAATTGAGTCATTTACTATGGCACCATATCTAGAGTTCTCTACAATTACAATCCTTGGGTGGGGCTAAGGAAGCTAAGTGGCATAATGGATAGAGCACTGAGCATGCAGTTAGGAAGAACTGAGTTCAAATCCAGCCTTAGACACTTACTAGCTGTGTGACCCTGAGAAAATCATTTAACTATATTTGTCTTAGTTTCCTCATCTACAAAATAAAATGATGAAGGAAATGACAAAGCCCTCCATATCTTTGCCAAAAAAACCCAACAACCCCAAAATGGAACCACAAAGAATCTGAAATTATTTAATAACAACATAAATTCATCTATTACTTCCCCTTATCTCATATCTTCCTTGTCATCACCCTAGCCTTCATATTTCATTGCTGCACAAAATTTCTGATACCAATTTGTCTTGCCCTGATGGACACACGGATCAATGTTTGGGGTTGAATCACATGGTTTAAGAAATCAGTATATGAACGATTTCCAACCACAGGATGAAATGAGGATTATTGAGAATATCTTCAACAGCCTTGCCAGCTGAGTTAATACCACTGGCATGAAGCCAGAAATGGTACCCAATTCCTCAGTTTCTGGGATATACAGCAGACCTCACCAACAATCAGGAATAACAGCTGCAACTGGAACCCCATTCCAGCTATGAATGAGGCCTTCCTATCTGGGACAGAGGGGCTATCTATCTATCTCTTATGATCTAGATGGCAAAGTTCTGAAATAGTTCCCCTCTCTCCTTCTCTACCTCCACCACTAGGTTCCCATACAATGGAAGGTTCCCACAGGGCAGAAGAATATTCTAAGCTTCTATACTCTGACTGGGACTTTATCTGTTTTGCATTGTGATATACTTCCAGAATGGCTTTGTAGGGGAATCTTTGTGGGAGGTAGGAAAGCTGACTCCTGAAAACAGAAACTTAAATAGAAAAGGAATAATTAAACCTTCCTAGGTGATGGTGGGGGTGAAGTTGGGAGGGAGAGAACAAAAATAGCTTATAGAACCAGTAGAGTATACCAGTAAGTAGGCTTAAGCCTTTGGCACTGATTTACAGGCCAATACTCCCAATGTTATTCTTCAAAGTAGAGTCCCCCTGCTCCAACCCCTACTTTCACAGGTCCTGATTCCTCATTGGTTAAGGAAGAATCTTAAGTCAGTGAAATATTAACACAGATCTGAAACAAGTAAGAAATCTATGCATTAAAGTTCATCCACCCAGGCATTAAAAAGACATATACAAATTAAATATGACACAGATGCAACCAAATTGATTTGGAGATTTTCCAACCATAGAATTTACATATTGCAATTGGAGTCTGAGGTCCCAAATTTGAATTTTGGCTCAGACACTTCTTATATCTGTGGTGCTGGTAATAATGTAGCTGATCCCCAGTTTCGTAATCTATAAAGTGAGGTTAGACCTAATGATGTTTAAGGACACTTCAGCTTAAAATCAATGAAATTTTGACACTAATTTTGTCACCATCACAATCCCCTCAACTTTAGTTAAGGCAGCATCTATATAACGCTAAAACTACTGACAGCCAAGTAAAATTTTCGGTCTTTGTTTGGTCTTTAGAATGTGAAGATCACCTCTGTTACTTTCTCTTTATTAGATATTTTGACACCCCAGAAACACTAAACTCAATCCAGTCTAGTAAACATTTAAAAAACACTTATAATATCCTTTTCTGGATACTGGCAATACAAAGAAAAAAATTAAATCATCCCTGTCAACAACAAGCTTACATTCTATTTTTATGTGCTTGTTTATAAAATCCTAGAATCTTGAAACATGAATTTGCATTTTCATACCTAGAGGTCAACATCATTAAGAGCCCAAGTGCTTCCTGGAGTGTTTAAAAAATGTCTACATATGGCTGAAATATTTTTTTTCAATTTAACAAATAACTCAGTCTTCTGAATACTAAAAATCGTGTTCTTTTGACATCATGTTTTAACATGTTTTGCCTTAATGTAAACACACACATGTGCAATCATGTAGAGTACTTCCATTATTGAAGATTGCAATTTACATATACACAATGCTTTATGGTGACAAAAATTGTATTTTGTATACTTTTTATTGTAATGTATTTTAATTAATCAATATATTAATAATTTTTGTTGTAATATGTTCATTACCTCATTTGATTCTCACAAAACTCTGTGAGTTGTGTGGCAAGTGTTATCACTATTTTACAGATGAGAGTACTGAGGCACACAGTGGTTAGTTGACTTGTTTGAGATTACACAGCTGATAAATTGTAGAGCTGGAATTCAAAACCAGAATCTTTACAATCAGTATTTATCTATCATCCACCACAGTCTTCTGCTTCTTTTATGAATGGGTTTCTATGACTGTTTTCTACTAGTAAACACTCCCATTTCATTTCATGGGTGCCGTTAAGCATCTGTCACAGAATAATCCAAAATTTTCATAATGTTAAAGATTCTTAAGTACTCCACAAACTTACGAGTCCTACAAAGCCATTTATTCTCAATGTGTCTAAAACAAGTTTCTTCGGTTTATACCCAAGGAAAAGAGACCTTTTTTGTTTGTATTGCTTTAGTTAATGCTGTTTTTGTCCCCGTGACATCTGAATTTCAGATTTATACTTCTCTAAACTTGGGAGATTGACAGTTCAGAACAGAGAGCTCTTCCTGAATCATTTGCAAGTTGCAAATGATGGAAAGCTGGCAAGGGTACTCCACCTGATCTAATAGAGCTGTTATAGGGATGAAGTGAAGCTCTGACAGTTTTGAAGGAGCAGAGGGTAGGAGCTTGTTCTGCAAGCAGTGAACTGTACCATCCAGGACTCAGAAGTGGACATCAAGAATCTTGGCTTCTATTCCCATTCCATAAGTGACTCATTGGTTGTCCTGACACAACACTAAGTGAAGGAGCATGTTGGCAACTGGATTTATGTAGCTGGCCAAGCTTAATAACTTAGGCCAAAAAATGACACTTTTTCCATCAGTACTCTTGGACCTCAAATAGAGGAAGGGGAGAGTTTCCCTAACTTGTTTTGGTATGGGCTTTTAGAACAAAATCCTTGTAGTGACATAATTTGTAGTTTGGCAGAATATTATTAATATTCCCCCTATTATCAGCTTATTATTATTAATAGTCCCCCTATTATCAGAACTCTGGGTTCTGAACTCTACAGTCACCAATTCAATTAATTTCAACTCAGTTTGACTTAACTCAGTGCAAATCAAATTGGCAAGAAATTAAGTGCCTACGACGTGCCAGTAATCGTGCTAAGTTCTAATAATGTAAAAAAGAAAAGCAAAATGTTTTTTGTCATTAAGAAGCTTACTGGGAAGAAATCAATATATACATGGATAAAAAAATACAAAATGGGTTTCTTGGTGGGAGCTGGAGAAGAGCTAACTGGGGGAATCAGAAATGGACAAATGGGTCATTATGTACGTTGTGGCATTTGAGCTGAACCTTGGAGGATGTTAGAGTTCCCAAGGAGTAAATCTCATGAAGGAGATCATTTTGAGCATGTACAGAAGCATATCACACACACACACACGTCACCAATAATTAGCAGTCAAATAATGTTTTAAGATTTGCAAAGGAACTAAAACAGACTTAAATGAGGTGACTTGAGCAGGATTACAAAGCTGGTAAGTACCTGGAGTAGGATTTGAACTCAGATCTTCCTGATTTCAAATCCGAAGCTCTATTTTATGCAAGAAGAAAGTGAAATTTGATGTATGGTGAGCAGTTGAGGGAATGGTGTGTATTTGATACAGGATGAGGTTTGGTTAGAACATGAAGGAAAAAGAACATGTGAGAAAGAATAAGTATTCCGGAAAGATTGGTTGGATCCAAATTATGAAGGTCTGGAAATAACAAGAAACTGTGTGACACATTGCAAGTTCTAGCTCATTTGTGCCTCACTGTTTCTATTTGTTAAATGATAAATGAGGTCAGGGGATTTTAACATTTTATGTGCATCCTAGATTCTTTTGTAGTCTAGCACTTACATTATTCTTCTCAGAATAATGTGTGTTAGTGCTAATAGTAATAATTGCTAGCTTCTATATAGCGTCTGATTCACACTAGGCACTGCAATGATTGTTTGACAAATATCTCATTTGATCTTCACAACAACCCTGAGGGGTATCTTCTCCTCAAGTTACACCTTGAAAAGCATCATGACATAGGAGATAGGGCATTAGATTTGGAATCAGGAAGATCTTGGTTCATATTACTCTTCAGAGCATTTATCAGGGATGAGATCCTGGGCAAGTCACTTCATTTTTCTAAGAATCAGTTTTTTCATCTGTAAAATGAGAGAGCTGGTCTTAATGATCTTTGTTCCCTAAATCTGTGGTGCTATGTTCATATGGTTTGTGCTAAAAACAAATAAGGAAACAATTCAAAGAGAAAAGAGAAAGTTAAAACCAATGGGAGTAAAAAGGAAATTTCAGTAGAAAAATGGAAGATCTGGCTTTATTTTTTTGTTTCTTTGTCTGACACCAGATACAGTAACATCTTAGTCCATGGGACCAATGCCCATGTTTTATTCAGCAAAACGGCTTATTCCTCTCAATAAAAATCTTCAAATTCTGTCTCCAGTAAGCAAATTGCTGAGACTAGAGAAAAAATGGAGGGAAATGGTTGAGTTCCTTCCTCTTGTCCCAACCATCACCCTTTCCCCATTGATCTTGTCATTATAGTATTAAAGAATGGACCAGGAACAAAACTTCCATTTCCTTTTCCTTTGTATCCCTCTCCTGCCCCCATCCCTCAATGCTGAGTATAGTCCTAGTCACATAGAGGCTTAATAAATACCTCTCAAGTGAATATTGCCAATTTCAAATATCCCAAGTTAAGTCAAATCATACAAAAATAAAATATAAAAGAAACCACTTCAGGGATGTGTGAGTAATATCTATGCATTGCCAGACAAGGATTTATATCAGTCACATTTTTAGGTTGCCAAATTAGGATGCAAATGTGTATAGAACAGAGATATTGATGACCCTCAATATGTTTTTGATGATAAGATTCTGAAAAGGAACTAGCATTGAATGTTACATATCGATCTATCCATTTACTCATGTGTATGTGTACATATAGTTACAGAAAGAGTTACATATATAATGCTATCTATCTATCTATCTATATATAATGTGTATACAAGTACATAAATGTTTATGAGTCTACACGTGTGTATATATCATATGTGTATATACATATGTATATTCAGAAAGTCAAACACATATACATGCACACATATGCATATATATACACAGACATAATGGAAAGCCCCTAGATCCAATGCCTGTCTGCTACCCTGATGCAAATTTAACATTTAATTTTACAGAATTTTTACAGACCCACCTCTCTTCTTCTTTAATCCAACTCAGGGTTCTCCCTTATTGAATCTTTAGACTCTAAAGGTAGCCCATGGGTAATATATATATGTATATGTATATATATATATACATATATATGTATATATATGTATATGTATATATACATATATATATGTATATATATGTATATGTATATATATATACACACACACACACACATGCATATATACATGTACACACATATATGCATCTACATGGGAGTAGGTAGAATCCCTTTGGCCAGGAAGTAAAAGTTCATCATATGGCATGATAATCAAGTTGAATGCTCTTCTTATAGCGTGACTGTGGCTAAATCAAGCCAAAATTGGAAATTACCCAACACTATTGTGAAATAATAGAATGATAGATTATTTTTATATAGTGCTTTGAGATTTGTGAAGAACTTTAGAAATATTATTTCATTTTGTCCTCACAACAACGCTGGGGAGGTATGTGCGTTATTGTTATATTCATTTTTTAACCTCTATTTTACAGACAAAGAAACCAAAGTCAAGAGAGGTTAAGTGACTTGCCCAGAGTTACAGAGCTAGTGAATATCTGAGACCAGATTTGAAGTCAGAATGCCCTGACTCCAAGTCCAACTGACTATATATTATGCCACTTAGTCACCTGAACAGTAATGGAGTCCCAAAAGGAATTGTGGGAATTGAAGATCAGATTAGGAGGCTACAAAACAAGCCTTGGACCTGAAGTCAAAGAAAGACCTTGGATTCCTATCTAAGCTATGGGGCTTATTACCTACTTGCTTTTGGGGAAGGCACTTCATTTCTGCCTCACTTTCCTAATCTAGAAGATCATGAATTTGGGCCAGATCATCTCAAAGGTCCCTTCCAGTTCTAAATGCTATGACCCTGTTTCAGGGGTGGGTGGGAGGAGGGGAATCAGTGTAGATTTGAGAATCCTGGAAAGAACATATGCTCGGTGTCGTGCTGTCTGGGTGAAGTTATTATTTTTATTTTTGGATCGGCAAAGCAGCTTATAGGAACATAATTGATTAAATGTATGGATGTGACCAAAATACCAAACATGTCTGTTAATGAAGTAAGACACCAGTGGGCATTTTAGAATTCACACAATCACTGTGATTTTGACTTGCGGTCAAATGTTTTTGTTCTTTGTTCTTTGTTTAAACGGAGGTGTCCAGCCTTTTAAGGGAATCACAAATGTTCCGTATTTTTTTTTTTTTGCTTTTTGGAAGGGGGTGGGAGGAAGGCAGGGCAGTTGGGGTTAAGTGACTTGCCCAAGGTCACATGGCTAGTAAGTGTTAAGTATCTGCCAAATTTGAACTCAGGTCCTCCTGACTCTAGGCCCAGTGCTCTATTCGCTCTGCACCTAGCTGTCTCAAAATCTTTTTTTTTTAATAGCTGAATGGAAGTGTAAACTACAACACTATAAAGGACACCATAAAATATTATTTTGCCTGTGGTTTCTGTACCTGTTAAAATAATTAACAACCAACAAATGCAAATTGTTCTAAGGAGGAAGACTAAATTCTTTTGAGACTAAAATGCCATAAAGGAGAGAAAAGCACTTGAATCAGAAAGTAAGAAGTTCATTAGAAGTGAATAGTCAGAATTGAGAGATATGTGCACATACACACACACACACACACACACGTTTCATAGACCAAGGCATCTACTATATAAGTATTTGTTTCTTTTTGTGTATATTACACATATACAAACAGTGTATGTAGACAGGTTTTACAAAGGCTGGTATAGTCAATAAACATTTATTATCTACTGTGTGCAAGTTACTGCATTAAGCTCTGGGAATACAACTAAGAAAAATAAAGACAGTCTATTCCCTTAGGAGCTTAAAATCTAATAATGTGGGAGAATGTAATATAAAAAGGAAACTGAAAAGGGGGGATGGAGAGGCGCTAGGAGGTTCCTTGTGCAGGAGCATGATGTTCATGGAATCAAAACCAAGCAGTGCCACAGATGGAAAATAAAAAGTTACCTGTAAAGTTCTGAGTCCTATATCAAGGAAGACTTTGGGAGGGGTTCATTGCTCTATCTTGCTGTCCTCCAATCAGTGGAAAGTGGAATGTGGGGGCTTGCTTTATTCTTTGCTAGTACTCTAATGAAAAAAAATGTTTTAAGAATCAACAGTTTTGAAATTATTTAAAATTCCCTTAAAGACCAAGAGAGACAAGAGAATATACGTTTTATGGCTGATATTATTGAACTCTACAATCCTGCTTAAAATATGGTGACAAACTCAATTTAAAACACATTCCTGAAAAGCAATATGGGGTGATGGGAGACATTGTGTGTGATAATAGAAGGCCCTTTTTATATTGAGGTCAAGGGAAGGAGTACTGGACTCCAGATGAGAGGATTCAGTTCAAATTCAAGCTCTACATGACCTTGAATAAGTCATTTAGCTTCTTTGGAATTTGGGTTTTTTTGTCTGATAAATGAAGGAATTGGACTAGATGATCCACAAGGTCTTTTCAATTCTAAAATCCTATGGTAGAAAGAAAACGACTCTCTCAAACTGATGAAACGTGACATTCCTCACTGTTAAGTTGCCTAAAACCCTCCTCAGAAATCTCTGCAAAAGAAACCAGAAGGTACATTCGTCTGCCATATAATTTATATAAATTACACTAATAAAGTGGATTTTAGAGCTTTCACAGTTTCCTGTGAGCCAACATGAGCTTGTAGTCAGGAATAACAACCAGACACACAAAACAATGCCCACGGAGGAGAAAGGATCCCCAACATGGGAGTACCCATCCTCTGCTTTCAGGTCTTGTCACTTTGACTTGTCAAGTCATTCCTGAAACACCCATTTAGGACAACATTTGCCCCCTCTACTCAAACTCTGCTCTGCCCACAGACCTCGCTGTAAGAACATACTCTTACCAGGGGCACTGCTTGTCTTTCCTGTATACTGTGCTTCAATCCCTCAACATGCCACATTTTCCAGGGATTTCCATATGGGCTTAAATATCACCCCTCTTCCCCTCTCCATGGAATTTCAATCATTCACCTCATGTCCTTTTTTGCAATGATCAGAACTGGAGAGAAAAATCTTCCTGAGCAAGTGGGTTTATCATCATTCTTCAAAGTAAGTGCTTAGAAAACGGTTTTCATTCATTTGTAAAATGCCATCCTAAGCCCTCAACATTCCTTTGATTTAACAAGGTTCAAACACACAGTAGTTCATCAACAGAAGTACAATTTGGAGAAGTTTGTGTCTTTTTAGTAATTTGCTGATATCTTTTCAGCTAAGAATATCACTTACACATATGTGCATATATACATATTATTATTTTCTGTACACATTATATTTTATACCTTAGGAAAAACATTGCCTGTACTAGAGCTCCTGAGTTCAAATTGTTGTTTAGTTATAAGTTATCTGTATGAAAGAACTTAACAATTACTCGTTGATTGATTGTTCAACATGTATGTAAGGCACATATATATGTATGTGTATATGTATGTATGTGTGCGTATATATATTTATATATATATATGGAGGGAAAGAGAGAGGGAAAGAGAGAGAGAGAGAGAGAGAGAGAAAGAAAGAGAGAGGGGGGGGTCATGTACAATATAAGACAGAGTTATTGTTAGTGTTTTTTCAATATACCTGATTTGTGTGCAGAGGAAGCTACGGAGGTAGTCAACCAGCCAGCTCCTGACAACAGGGGATGTAGTCTACTAGCCAAGGACATTTCACTGTTTCCCCAGCAGAGTTGGAAGAAACACAGTATACACAAAACATGAGTCTTTGGAACTGAATATAGGTGTATTCCATTACTCCGTGCTCCCAACCACACTAATTGGCAAAAGAGAAGGCAGATGGAGTACAGTAGCCATAGAAAAGGGAAATCTAAAAGAGGAGTTGGATTTGCCACTCAGGAAGTGATACAAAAGACTTGACCCCAAGTCAGTTTCCCATAGGAATGTAGATAGAATCTGTCATGAATTCAACCTTGCTTTTCTATGGTTCTCTGAGCCCAAAGGGGAAACAAGTAAAGAATGAAATATTACCTAGAAATGTTTGCTCATCGAGATCTGTCTCTGTGGCCTCCCTTGAATTTTTCTGCCCCACAGTTCTTTCTTTGCACCATTGCCAAAATAATCTCTTTAAGGAATAGATCTGACCCTTGTTACTGTCTTACTAAAAAAAAAAAAATCTTCAGGGCCACACCCCCGCCCCATCCCCACCATTGCCTGCATAGGATAAAACATACAAATCCTTAGACTGCTTTTTAAGCCCTCTACAATCTAACTCCTATCTTTTTTTCAGACTTATTTCACGTTACTTCCTTCCTGTACTCTAGAAGGACAATAATTTGAACCCATCCTTTCATTAGCATAGGAACCTAGGTATAAGGAAAATCTCTACCAATATAGATCAAAATCTTCTCCATAATTAATGGTCTTAGAGATTTAGCTTGAGCGCTGAGAGGTTAAGTGATTTGCCTATGGTTACACTTGTAGTATGGCTCAAAAGCAGACGTTGAATCTATGTTTTCCTACTTTTGTAGGTAGCTCTTGAACAATTATATCACACTGTCTTTGTCCATTTTCATTATATTTCAGCTAAAACGTTCTATCCCCTGCCTTTTTGCATTTGCACGTGCTGCCCCTCATGTCTGGAATGCATGTTTTTATAATTTCACTTTTCAGACTCTTTCTTTCTTCAAGGCTTACTTCAGGTGCCACTTCTCCATGAAGTCTCCCCTGACCCTCTTGAAGTAAACATGATCCTACCCCATTTTCCTAGAGCCCCTTGTCTGGGTATCAGTTCTATTTTCCCTTCCATTATATCTCACAGTAGGGTCTGCAATCCATTTTATCTCTGTGGGAACCAAAAGGGCCCTGAGGACTGCCTCAGGAAAATTATGTTCATGGGGCAGTGAAAGCAAGCCTGCCTAAGGAATGGTTTGAAGTTGCATAAATCCTCAGGAGGCATGGCAAAATACTGTGTGTGGGCTTGTAGCCCTTCTCATTATAGTATTTCACAGGGTTTTCCCTGGAGAGATTCCATCTAACTCTTTTCTTAAGGTCAGGAACAGAAAAAGAGAGTGAAGAAGCTGCTGGCGGGGTCAGGTGTCTATCAGTTAGTCAATCAGTTAACAATAAGTAAGCATTTATTAAACACTTACTATATGCCTGTCATTGTGCTAAGTGTTGGGGATATAAAGCTGCTTGCTGCTACTGCTGCCACCACAGATTAGTGGGACAGGAAGCAAGACTGGAGCTGGGGACTGGGATGTAAACTAGAGAATTGGAGTGGCTGAAATGGATGGATGACCTGAGGCAGAGAAGGGACCAAGGTCCTGGACTGCTAAGAAAGAGCATTGAGAAGAGACAGACCCAGGGCGGAGTGTCTTAGGGGCAGAATTTCCTAATTATGGCTTGGTGCTCAAGAATTACTGGTGTCTTGCTTTTATAAGCATTATTCCTCATAGGCTCCTCTGCCCATAACAGGAGGTGGCAAGAACTTAACAAGATAAGATGGAAGCCTGGTCCAAAGAAACAAAGAAGCTCATGGGAAAAAGAGATTGAGAAGGAATAGTAAAGGAGCTCTAATGGAAGAGTGTCTGGCTATTATGTTATAATCTCAGGAGGAAATTCCACACAGTTTCATCAAATGTGGGGCTTTGCCTAACTTGACTCCTAAGAATAAGAAAAAATAATTATCACATATGATCAGTTTTTATTTGTAGTGTGAGAGGACACGTAAGTACCAAGTCCGTGAGCATCAGAGTAACCCTACACTAGAAGAACATTGAAACGTCAACTTTTAAAGAGTTGGGCTTGTTTTATTTTTACATTTCTGTCCCCAGTATCTAACACAGTGCCTGACATGTAGAAGGTCCTTCATAATTGCTTGTTGATTGATTGATGTCTCAGTTAGCCTATGCTGAATGTGGTTTGATTATATACTACTTGTATGACCTAGGGCAAATTATTTCCCTTCTCTGCACATTAACATCCTCATGTATAAAGTGAGAAGCTGGAATAAATTACTTCTGAGTACCCTCCAAGCTCTAAACCTACGAAATCCAAAGACTGTCAAGCTCTCTTCACATCTGAAGAGATCATGGTTTTATTTACTTCATCCTAGTAGCACCATGATGCTGGAACCAGATTCGCTTCTGTGGTTTTATCAACTTAGGCCAGGGGCCTCTTCTCACACTAAAAGTGAATATGGTTCATCTATTATATTAATCATTTTTATTTGCCCATTCTGATTTCTATTGAAAACACTATCAAATTCCTTCTGAAACCCAAAAAGATTTTTAAAAACCCTAGGGAAAAACAAGCAGTCTATTTAGTCTACTTAACACAAACCGAGAGAAGTCTCACCTACCCATTATACATTATGCTCCTTCCATGTGAGGAATGTTGTTGCTGTTGATCAGTTTCAGTTGTATCTGACTCTTAGTGACTCCAGTAGGGGTTTTCTTGGCAGAGATACTGGAGTGGTTTGCCATTTCTTTCTCCAGCTGGTTTTACAGATGAGGAAACAGAGGCAAACAGAGTTAAGAGACTTGCCCAGGGTCACATAGCTAGTAAGCATCTGAAGCTGGATTTGAACTCTGGTGTCCCTGACTCCAGGCCCAGCACTCTATCCACTGTACTACCTAGATGTCCCGCTGTGATAAATACCCCTAAAGTATGCAAAAAAGTTGCTTGCTTTGTCAGAAATCAATAATTATTTTTAAGCATCTACTGTGTATCCTGAACTCTATTAATTACTGTGGATTAAATTAAATTGATGCAAATTTATAGATGTGGTTTTATATAGGACTAGAACACCTAAAACTGATACACACATAAATCAATGTATGTTTGTGTGTATATAGATATACCCATGGTATACGTAGAGCATGTGTATCCAGATGTTGCATATATATATATACAGATATATGTATATGTATAGATATATGTATACAGATATATTATATAGGATATATATATATATCTGATATAACATGTACATGATAGATACAGGATAGATATGATAGACACATTTGTACACATATACCTACAGATATACACATACATACATAAGCACATATACATATATAAGTATACACACATATATGAACTATCTGGAGTAACGGATAGAGCACTGGGCTTAGAGTCAGGAAGACATTTTCCTGAGTTCAAATCCATCCTCAGACACTTAACCCTGTTTGCCTCAGTTGACTCTCTAACCATAGCTTCTAACTAAATAATCAATGATTAATCACATATTTTCTCCAATATTACTTATCTACATGGGCAATTAGTCATTCTAGGCTTGGGAAAATTCACTTTATGTGTGATCTTCAAGAAAGGAAAGCTAATTCTGGAGTTAGAGGATCTGAGTTTGAATCCTGCCTCCACTAGGTTCTACATCTATAGTGGGCAAAATATTTCAACTTCCTGGGATTCATTTTTTTTTTCATCTGAAAACAAGGGTATTGGCCTAGATGGCTTCTGAGATTCCTTCCACTTATAGTTTTGCGGCTCTGTGTGCCTGTGAAAATATTCAGGTGAAGATTTCCATTATTTGCTCAAGTTCCTTATCAGGGAATTTTAATGGATATTTACACTTCCAGCATGGTTTGAAACAGATGACCTCTGAAATTTCTGCCAACTTAGTATCTAGGTGTTGGTTCAGTGAATAAAGCATTGGGTCTGGAATCAGGAAGACCTGAGTTCAAATTTGGCCTCAGACACTTAGTAGCTATGTGACTGTAGGCAAGTGACTTAATCTGTTTGCCTCAGTTTCCTCATTTGTAAAACAGGAATAATGATAGCACCCATTTCCCATGGTTACTGTGGAGATCAAATGAAATAATAATTATAAAGCCCTTAGTACAGTGCCTGCCACATAATATCCACCATATAAATATTAACTACTACTATTACTATTACTACTACTACTACTACTATGACTACTATGACTACTACTGCTACTACTACTACTTCTGCTGCTGTTGCTGCTGCTGCTGCTACTGCTACTACTGCTACTACTACTACTACTACTTCTGCTGCTGCTGCTACTACTACTACTACTAATGCTACTGCTACTACTACTACTGTTACTACTACTCCTACTGCTACTGTTACTGCTACTACTACTACTATTACCTTTAAGACTATTATTCTAATAGCATAAGCAAGGGCATGGAGGTGAGAATACACATGACAAATATGAAGACAAGTGAGGAAAGTGGCTGGGCAAGATTGAAAGCTGTGGTTTTCTTTTCTGATTCTTTATTTATAAGATTAGACCGACAGGACAGAACAAGATTAAGGAAGACCTTGAAAACTAGACAAGGGAACTTGGACACGTTTCTTCATGGCCAACCAAAAATTTTTCTATTTTAATTTAAAGCCCAATTCATTTTGTTTAATTTTCTTTGAATATTTTTATAGCTGGTATTTTATGTATTATGTTTGCAAAGTACATCACTGATATCTCGTTAGAGCCTCACAGCATCTCTTTAGGATAGGTACCAAAGAGGTAATTATGTTCATGTTTTAGATGATGAAATCAAGGCTCTGAGAAGGGTATTAGGAAGAGCACTGAGTCAGGAATCTGAATTATCAATATTCCAACTCTAGTGCTCACAATCTTTATGACATAGGGAAAGTTACTTGACCTCCCCTAACCTGTTTTTTAATTTTTAATTTGAGGGGAGGATGTATCAGATGGTCTTTGGGGTCCCTTCTGGCTCTAGCTTTATGAGTCTGTGAGTCAGTGTCATAGGCATAGAAACTATTAGCATGTCCTAAGAAAAGCCCCTCTTACGCCTGGAAAAAATTACATCTTTACATTCTTATCTCTAGGACAAACAACTTGATTTTTTTCCTGTTTTACTTATTACATCATTTTTTTTTCATATCTGTGATTACTTGAGTGAGTTTTCACTCAACTTTGTCCCAGATTTTCCATAATATTTTAAAACTTTAATGGTGCTCAGTCAAAAATTCAAAGGATACTAATTTGTCCAAATCATCATCATGGGGTCCAATACTTTATCAGCCTACTCACATATGAAGATTTGACTTAGACCCTGAAACCCTCTCCACTTCCTTATTCCAATCGATTTCTGTTCTTTCCTAGTAGCTATCACCACTCTTTAATTTATTTTATTGCACCGCATTTGGGACCAGAAAAGCATGGCACAATTCCAAGTCTGGGCCATTTATGAATGTAAAACATAAGGGTATAGGGAGGTGCTGATGAATTCAGCCAGTCAGACTTTATGATGATATCATGGCCCTGAGATCATGATTGAACAACCATAATGACTTTGGAGGGAAGCTAGGTGACTGTACGATGCAACAGTCAGAAAGTGAGTGGTAAGTGGGTGAATGCTGGTTTTCATGGGTATTCTAGTCAATCAGTACTTTGGGGGCCGTAATAAATTGATCCCTGCAGTTTCCTGTGAGTGTACCAAATTCAACTCAATTTAATTCATCAATTATTGAAGTGAGTAAACTCCACCCAGAATGACATTTACTCAGCTCCCCAAATAGGATTCTGAATGGTTTCCAGACAAGAGACGTGGAATCTTTCCACAGCATCCAGAATGAGATATTGTTTTACTTTGTTTTTTTTGGGACTAACCAATGGGCATCTCATTCTGCTTACAAGTAGGAGGTAACCACTTGATAAGTTATAATTTATGAATGATCCTGGGAATTTTATCATTTACTTTTGCTAAGAGATTTTTCTATAAGATAGTGAAGCAAAGAGAGGAAAGGAAAAGGAAGAATCTCAGCAAGTTTAGAACAACATAACAAGAAGGAAAGAAATGAACCAAGGAATACCTCAGGGTGCTATTCCATTAGCAAAACACCATTTGCCTCCCTAATTCAATCTAGTCATACCATCTCATCCAGAATACTGAGGATTACAATGATGCTAACTCTTGTGTACTGTGCATCAAGGTTTACACAGCTTTCTTCAGAGCAATCCTATGAGGCTGGCAACACCATTTTACAGATGAGGAAACGGTTTCAGAGAAATTGACTGCTTACCCAAGGTCATAGAGATCATAAATAACGGAGCCAAGACTCAAGCCCAGATCCCCTGATTCCAACACCAGTATTCTTGGCATTGCCCTACCGTTTTTAAAGACCAGGTTAAAACAATGAATGAGTGGTTAGAATATATGAATGTGAGTAATTTGATCCAATTAAAAAGACATTTATTAAGCATGTGCCATGTACGAGACATTGTATTCCTATATCCCTGATTGCAGGCTATTCTTAGGTGACTATTTTATCATCATCAGGTATCCTTATTTCCCTATTCACATGTCCCTACCTCCTTCCCTTCATCCTGCTTATAGAAACAGAGAGAAATGCCTGGTGATCTTTCAAGTGTTTTATAAATACCTTGAAACAAAAGGGATATATGCTGCAGTAATAAAGCCTCATAAAGCTGGCTTGCCAGTCTGCCTCCCCAGCCAGTCACTTTTTATTATTTTCTGCTCCAAGTGCTATTTCCCTAATGCTTCCCATTCATCTTGCACAAGGTGACAAATCAAATCTGCATTCAAGCTTGTGTTTCCCAAGACTGGGAGCTCTTTATTAGTAGACAGCTTATGGAAAACAATGTGCATCATTTGAATTGCCAGGGTTCCCTTGCAATTGATGTATCTGATGTGTTTTGCTCCATTTTTGTTGTGGAGCAGAGGACAAGAGAGGAGCTATGCCTAGCTTGGGGTCTTAGACAAGCCCTTATATTCATCGCTGCCCATCTAATGTGTTCTCTGTAGGAACAGGAACAATGGAAGCCACCATTCATGAAACTTGGTGACCAGAAGTTGTCCTTAATGCAAAATGGGAAAGAGTCTGGTTCTCCCAGAATAGAGACACTGAAGAGGGACTGTACAGAAATGAGAAGGTGGAAATGAATAAGACTATGCTTAAACAGCAGAGACAAATGAATTATAGAATATCTTCTGGGAATTTAAGCAGATCTAGGAGAATTCATGTTCCCTGAGGGCAAGGAATATTTTCAACTTTGTCTTCATGTTTCTAGTGTCTAGAATATAGCCACACATGCAGTAGATAATAAATACTGATTAAATTTAACTGCTATGGTGTTCTGGTGGTGGTGGTGGCAGCTAGGTAGCAAATAGTGGATAAAGTACTAGATTTAGAATTAGGAAGATCTGAGTTCAAAAGCTGCCTCAGATATTTAGCTAGCTCCATGAACATAGGAAAGTGATAACTTCTCCCAGTCTCATTTTTCTCACCTGTGAAGTGAGAGTAATAATAGCACCTATTCACACGTGTAATCAATACCATATTGCTTACCTTTTCAAGGGAGTGGGGAAGGACAGGAGGGAGGAAATCTGATTTGGGAACTCAAATTTAAAAAAAAGAATCTTAATTTAAAAATGTAATTGGAAAATATTTGATGAAATAAATAAAATATATTTTAAAATAGCATATATATCACAAGGTTATTATGAAATAACTGATATATAATGAGTATATGTATATATGTGCATATATGCATATATTTGTGAAGTGCTATACAAATCTTAAAGCATTATATAATGACTATATAAAATATATAAATATAAGTATAAAATAACTACATAAACATTATAATACATAAATGTATGACTACTATACTATGTATAGTTTATAATAACTAAAATAATAATATAGAAACAATTGAGACACATGTATATGTACATATGAGCATATATGTATATACATATGAGCATGTGTGTATATACATATACATATATACATATACACATATACACATATATGCATATATATTATTTATTTTTGTGATTAGTTTTTATGTTCACATTGGATTATCACATAATGAATGATAGTCTAGTAAAACATGACAGTTGAAGTTAGAGAGTCTGGGCTTGAGTTTCGATTTTGCCATTTGCTGGTTATATGATTTTGGGCAACTTATTTAACCTTTCTGACCCTTAGGTTCCAGGTCAAATAGGAGTTAAAGTCCATAGTTAGCATGGATTGTTGTGCCCATTAAAGGAATATTATATATAAAGCCCTTTATATCAGTGGTTCTCAACCTTCCTAATGCCGCAACCCTTTAATACTTGTATGTGGGTGTATCTGCATGTGGGAGGACCCGCCTAGAGATGGATAGAGGAGTGGTGTCTCTGTTCCTAAGACCATTGGAAATGTGTGTTTTCCGATGGTCTTAGGCGACCCCCAAGGGGGTCGCGACCCACAGGTTGAGAACCACTGCTTTATAGCCTACATATTCTTGAGAAATACAACATGAGATCAGTTGTATCTGCAACCAATTATGTTATATCCTAAACAAATGAATTTATCACAGCTGAAACTGTTGGTCCCAGTGGTCATTTCAACAAGACTCCCTCTCTCTTATCTACTCATTGCTAGTCTCATATCTATCTACTTTCCTATTCTCTCCCCACCCTTTTCCCAGTTACTAAGGTACTGGTCCACTCTTTTCCACCAAGTCAAATATTTCCTCACTCTCCTACCTATTGTTTAAATTCTGAGTCTATCTGTACTACTGTCAGTCAATAACATTGTCCGATAAAAACAATAATATATTTCTATTGTTTTTGTGTGCCAAATGTTTTTGTCTATTTCCTTATGTGAAATGAAGTGCTATTTATAGGTGAATGAGAGCTTTAATATAGAAGTATAATAACAGTCTGATAGCTTACATTTGCCTATGGTTTTACAGTTAAAAAAAAACATTTTCCCTTTTATTATCTTCTTGGGTCCTCAAGTTAACCTCCTGCGGTGGGTAAAGTAGGGATTAGTATTCACATTTTTTTAAACAGACAATGAAATTAAAGGCCTAGAAGTTAAGTGACATGCTTATGTTTATACAGATATTAAGTGGTGGGTTTGGGACTAGGAGCCAGACACACTGATTCTTTCAAAAAATGAGTGTGTATGTTTCTGTGTGTCAGATTGTGTGGTGGGATTTCTAAATGTATGAGGGACAGGGGAAGTACCTGTATATGTAGGAGAGGTAGTATAAAAGGGAGGAAATGGGCATTCAGTGGTCCATATGACAGAGCCACAACTGAGGCTGGTACAACAGGTCCCTAGGACAGGTTAGCAGCATGAGAGGACATACATCTTTCTCCCAATGGTCTTCTGGTCTGTCCCTATGCCTTCAGGTCTTATATTTGGGCTGCTTCAAGGCTTCCTTTTCCCACCTTTGTAGTGTGGTCTTCTCTTACTCTTTACCACTGCCTAGGGTTGGGTGATACCTTGAGTGGTAGGGCAAGAGTCTGAGGGATGAATGACTTCTTTATTTATTATGAATGCACCTGACAGTGTTGAACTTTTCTCTGCATGTCTACCCCATTCCCCAAATGAATTTCCCCAGAATTCCTATTTATGACTGTTCTGGGGTCTGTCTTAACACTTCATTCTTTCCCTCTCATGATTCCTTTGTCATTATACCAATTTAAGAAGCTTATTCTTATTTTTTACCTAGGCCTGGCCTTTCAGTGAAGTGAGAGAAGGGTAAAAAAATGAAATCTCAGCTCAGAGATTCCTGCACACCAAACATCTGTTCCATTACCGAATCTTAGAATTTTTTCTCTTTAACATCCCTGTATATTTCTCTACTTTCACAGTCACTAATCCAGTTCAGGTCTCATCAGTTATTACCTGGACGAATGCAACAGCATTCTAATTGGTCCACCTGCCCCATCTCCCCTTTGCCTAATCTGTTCTCCACACTGTTGCCAAAGTGTTATTCCTAAAATGTCGATCATGTTGACTCCCCTTACCCTCTCTCTCTGCTCAGTAAACTTGGTGCCTTACTGGTTAAACTCCAGAATCAAATATCAAGCCATAGCTCTTAATAACCAGATCTCCTTCTACCTTTCCATCCTTCTAACATTGTAGTCACTTCCACAGACTCTCTGACACAGCCGTATTGGTTTACTGTTCCTTCCACAAGAAAATCCATTCCCTATCTCTGTGACTTGGTGACAATTCTCCATGACTGGCATACTCTCCTTCTCAAACTCTGACTCTCAGAACCCCTGCCTTTCATTAGGACTTAGCTCAAGCGTTTCCTCCTCCCTGCTGCTAGTGACATTCCCTGTAAGGTTACTTTCTATTTACTCTGTATTCCTAAAACATTCACTGATTTATGTACGTTGTCTATCCCTGCTCCTTAAGGGCAGTGTCTCTTTTGGCTTTCTCTTTGTATCCCCAGAGCTTAGTATACAGTGATCAGTAAATACATGCTTGCTGATTGATTAACTTTCCAAGTCTTCATTTTTCAACTGTAAAATGATAGTGTTCTACTAGGTGTTGTTGAGTTCCCTTCCAGTACTAAATCTGTGATCTTAGTCTACAAATGAAATGTTCAGTGACTTGCTTATGGGCACAAGACTAGTGTTATCTGAACTCAGAATTGAACTCCCATGCCACTTTGCTGTACTGCTCCTTCTTTCATTGAGTGCTTTACTCAACACATCTAATCATTTGTCAGGTTTTACCACATCAGAACATCCCTTGTATCTGTCCCCTTCTTTCTATTCAAATGGCCACCAACCTAGTTTAAATCTGTATCAACTCTCATTTGAGCCATTGAAATAGGCTCTAAATAGTCTCCATATATCAAACCTGACCCCTCTTTTCCATCTTCCACAGTCACAAAAGCGATTTTCAGAAATTGGAGTTGATACCATGCCATTTCCCTACTCTAGAAATTCTAGTGATTTCCTAATACCACTCCATTCAATTATGAGCTCTTCAGTTTGACATTTTAAGCCCTTTACAACCTAGTTTCAGCCTAGCTTTCTAAACCCATTATGTGTTACTATCTTCCACACACTCTATAGTCAGGCCAGACTGTCCTTCTTTCTGTTTTTCACACACATCATAATATCTGCCATTACCATGCTTTTTCATGGGGTATTCCATATTCTTGGAATGTTCTCTCTTCTCACCTCTGTATCTTAGAATCCTTAGCTTTTTCTCCCAGTCTCAGCTCAAGCATTACTTACATTGTTGTTGCATTGTTTCAATCATGTTCAGCTTTTTACAACCCCATTTGGGGTTTTCTTGGCAAAAATGCTGGATTACCTACAATTTTGAAGATTTTTTATGATTCTCCTATCCACCAGCATCCTCCTCCCAAATTTGGGTTTATTTTGTATTATGGGTACATATGTTTATACACACGCACACACACCTGCATGTGTATATACATACACACATATATAATACGAACATGCCATATATGTATCTACATACATAGCTATACAAAGAGGTGTGTGTATATATATGTATGTATACATATGTGTGTGTATATATATATATGTTTTCTTACATATGCATATGTTCTTTTCCCTGATAAAATATGAGATAGATCCTTGAAGATGAGGACAGTTTAATTTTTTCCTTTGTATCCCAAATGCCTTGCACAGTAACGTGAACATAGCACTGCTTTAAAAAAAAGTTTTCAGATTGATTCTTGACATCAAACTTTATTATTATTGTCTACCTCAAAAATAAATTCATAGTTCCCTCAGATATTGATTGGTTTCTCCCATTTTATACTTTCTAGTTTTTCCTGATTTATTCCTGTTTTCCCCTAGTCCTCATAAAAATATAAATAAAGAGTTCTACTATAATCCATGCTCTGTGTGTCATAGTAACTATCTTTCTTATATCAAACTTAAGCCTCCAAATGTGAGAAGCCTGGGAATTACAAGCCTGGATCTCTTTATTTCCTTCTCTGACAGCTTCCCTCTGTCACTAGAAGAATGAGTACAGATTTTTTAGCATTCTATCAGAGGTCTGAAGACTCTTTAATGGGGCAATAATTGGTGTTTTTATGGTGTTCACATCATTTGCTGGCATTTGAACACTTGACTGGTTCTATCTCACACTGTAGAGAAAATAATGGTGCAATTGACTTCATATATGATGACAAGAAGCCCAAACTGACTAACATAGATTACAGTAGAAATTAGTCATCTAAACCCTGTCTATCTTGAGTTCTTCATCTAAATGACAAAGTAATTGTAAAAATTCATGCGAATATTCATCCTTTGTGACTGATGTCAGTATCATGGTGAGAAAGGATTATGGCAGAGTACAAGGATGGTAGAAGCCTCAGAGACTACTCTAGTAGGCTTTCGTTGTGTTATGGCAACTGAGAGCCGTTAGGGCAGGGTTGATAATATCAGCACCTCTTCCAGGGCTCTCTCTATCTGGATTATGGAAAGCAAGCAGACATGATGTACTGGTGCATCTTGGAGAAAAAAAAACAGGCATTCTATCATGTAGATGTGTGAACATAAATAGTGGGATGGGCTACGGTTTGGTGACATTAATAGTCAAGAAGCATTTATTAAATTTCTCACTTTCTAATAAGTGGGGGAGATTTTGTTGTTTTTCGGTCATTCAGTTGTGTCTGACTTTTCATGAATCTGTACATCGTACGTAGCATGCCAGGTCCTTCTGTCCTCCTCTATCTTTCAAGGTCTTTCCAAGCTCATACTTGTTGTTTTCATGACACTATCTATCTGTTTCATCCTCTGCCTTCCCCTTTTGCTTTTTCCTTCAACCTTTCCAAACATCTCTTTTTCAATGAGTTCCATCATTCTCATTATGTGGTCAAATATTAAGCTTCAGCTTTAGGATTTGATCTTCAAGTGAATAGTCTGAATTGATTTCTTTAAAGATTGACTAATCTAATCTCCAAGGGACTCTCAAAAGTATTCTCCAGCACCACAATTTAAAAGCATCAATTCTGTGGCACTCAGCTCTCATAGTCCAACTCTCATGGCCATATATTGCTACAGGGGGAAAAAAAAACAGCCTATAGCTTTAACAATATGGATGTTTGATGGCAAGGTGATGTCTCTGTTTGTTAGTATGTGGTTCAGATGAGCTATGGCTTTCCTTCCAAGCACCAACCGACTTTTAATTTCATGGAGGCTGTCACCATTTGCATCGATCTTTGAGTTCAAGAATATGAAAGCTGACACTGCTTCCATTTCTTCTCCCTCTATTTGCCAGGGAGTAATGGGAACAATTGGCAAGATGTTAGGTTTTTTTTTAATGTTAAGTTTCAATTCAGCTTTTACACTCTTCTATTTTTGCCCTTATCAAGAAGCTTCCTCATTCCTCTTCACTGCCTTCAAGGAGCTAAGACTCTTGGGTGTGTTCTATATATGTTTTTGTTCTCAAAGATTGCTTTCATCTTAGGAATGAAGTCAGGTTAATCAGAGAGTGTAACCCCTATTTGCTGTTTGTCTATTTCCATTATTTATGCAGATCAGAAGCAATAAGGTGATAAGCTTGCATATATGTATACACACACATATATACACACATATGTACATATGTATACATATGTATACATACATACATATATATATGTATGTATGTATGTATATGTGCCCAGGGTCAGAGGATTCTGTGACCATGGGAACTTTCATTTTGAGCCATTCCCTTATGTACTGGGCCAATGGTCATTTGATGTTGGCCAGAAGTCATGAGAATTTGGCAGCTATAAGGGAAGAAATTAATGGACTAGGACCAGTGTGTAGTCATAGCTTGTCTATCTTCGTTTTATAAAATATTTTCGTATTTGAAATTTGGATACAATTACACCTTATAAATGTTCCAAATTGCTGTTTTGAAGTTCAAATTATTTACTTAAAAAAATGTGACCATGTGTCTGTTACTTGTACTGAGTCTATCTACAATATGCCATGAAAGATAATGATAACAAAGGAAAGTTGTCAGTACTGCCCATATTACAATATTTCTCCTTCCATTAAAGTCCTCCTCTAACACATCATCATGTTGCAAAGGTACCCTAAATTCTGGAACGTATTCTGAGGAACAAATTTTGGTTAAGTAGGTCCTATGAAATTGGAAGAGTTCCAAGTGCCTGCCCAGTGACAGACTGTCTTTCCCTGATGAGAAGCCCAGCTAATATGAGAAGCTCATTGACAGAAGCCTGAACATCCATATGATGAATTATTTTGGTCACAACAATTCAAGAAGATCATCTACAAAAGCCTCAGTTCTAACTGTACCTGCTTAAGGACCTTTTGATGTTGAAAAACATGTCAGGTTATATTTTACATTGTGGCATCCTAAAATCTTAATGTAAAAGTGGTCTTCAAAGGTCATTTGATCCTATTTGTTATTTGAAGGTTTAGCCTCCTCTGTAGCATTTTTGATAAGTGGTCCATTAGTCACTGCTAGAACACTGTCAATGGTGAGAAAATCACTGACTTGGGGATAAGGCAACCTATTCTATTGTTACATAGCTTGGTAAGAAAGCTTCCCCCTATATTACATTTAAATTGCAATTGCTACTGATTAGTCTATTAGTCTACTAGTTCTATTCTCTTGGTTCATCAAATTTATCTAATCTTTTGTTGTAACAGGTCTTCAAATACTTGAAGGCAGCAATCACATTCCATTGAAATCTTCTCCAAGTTGTATACTGCTAGTTTTGATGAATCTTCCTATGGTATAGTCTAATATCACTTGGGATGGAAGAACCTGAAGTAAAAGCCTAATTAATACAGTATGGTTAGTCTAGAACTAGGAGGCAGGTCCATTCATCTGATGTAGCTTTCTAATGGCTTTTCATTTTATGTTACTCATGCCTTATTTTTCTATACTTTGTACTTTTAGTTTTTTCATGGTTTGAACATTGTCTCTCCCATTAGACTGTGAGTTCCTTGAGAGCAGGTACTTATTTATTTCCCTTTTTTTGACATCCCCAATACTTAGCATAGTGCCTAGCATACAGTAGGTGCTTAATAAATGCTTCTTAACATGTTGATCTTCATGTATGTTCATAACCTTTAATTCTAAACTCTTTTCCTTTGGGCTTCTTTGTTTACCTCAAAAATTTCCTCTTTGATGTGTTGGCATAGCCGCTGTAAAGACTCTGAGAAGGACGTAACAAGAAGTCCTCTTCTAGGATCTTTTCTACAGTTAAAGATCAGACCTGGATTTTAAGCACCTATACCCAAGTAGTACCCAGGATCTCCTTCCCATTTATGGCTTCCATGTGGAACATTGGTAACCATCCCCAGGGATTAGTGCCTAAGTTCAGTTTTGAAAATATGATGATGAAATTGTCCACTCTCCAGGACTCTGGCAGAGTAACTATTTTTAAAGATCAAACCCATTTTTTTTTTGTTAAGTGCCCCAGGGCTCTGTTCCCTTCATCCTTCAGAACCCAAAAATGATGGCATCCATTCTTTGTGCTGTTTAGCAATTTAAGACCTCCAGTTGTCCCTTCACTCTGTTATTTAACATGCCCCTCTTTTTACAGAGCCTCATTTTCCCTACAGGGGAAGAATAACCTGAGGGCAGGAAGTTTTCTCATCATCCTCTGTGGTGGAGAGGGATGCAGAGACCTCATTTAGTTTCTCAGCAATCTCTTTTTATGTTCTTTGATTTCCTCAGTCTTTGGTGGATTGCAGACACTCACTGGGGCTGCTACAGACAACACACTAGAGAATTTCTCATTCACTCTTTTTAAATTTTATCTTTGCCCTTCAAGTCGTTCCCTGACCTTACTTTACTAAGTTTCTGTTTCATTCTATTGGCAGCATTCGTCATTTTTCCATTTTATTTAGAACCTCTGAGGGGAGCTTGAGGAGACCCTAATGGGCAGCTAGTCTAGCTTCCCATTCAATGAGAGAATTCTTTCTACTATATCCCTGAAAGATGGCCAGGGATCCTTTCCTTGAATGCTTTCAGTCACTGGTAATATTGTACACCTCTATAGAAAAAAGTTGTGCTTTCTAGTGAGGCAAAATCTTACTACAATAGTCTAGTTGTTCAAACTATAGACTACACATAGGGGGATGATGGGAAAGAAAGCTGGAAAGATGAGTTGGACCATATTAAGAAGGTATGTTGAGCACCTCTCTTAACTCTCAACTCTTTTGCAGAGTTGGAGGATTACGAATGTGTGCGTGTGCATATACATACATACGTATACACACAATACATATGTTTGTCTATGTATGTGTGTATGTATGTAAGTATGTAGAGAGGGAGAAAGAGAGAGAGAGGAGGCATGTAGGCCTGAATTCAAATCCTGTTTTTTGTATCCTCTGATACTTTTGCTACTCTTGTGATCCTTGGCATTGTATCATCACCACTATATGTCTCAGAAGAATCACTACAACTAATCTACTAAGTCACAAGCAGGTTGTCATCTCTGGTTATATGGGCATTCCCAACTTGTGAGTTCCCTACCCTAATGAAATTACAGATCATTTCCATGTCCATGTAATAAATACACAACCTAACATACAAGGTTATTGTGAGGTTCATAGAAGATAATAAACAATGAATGTGAAGAGACTCTTAGATATAAAAACAATATATAAATGTGATGCTATTATGATATCCAAAACTGAATCTTCATGTATATGTGCACACATGCAGATGTACATGCACATGTGTGTGTCTAAGGAAAATTTTCAGGATAGATTGGTGAGTTGGTATAGACACATTTTCACTTAATGAAGATTATAGACACTCTAAATGTCACTATATATACCCATATATAAAACATGCTTACATAGATGTACATTTAGACACATATGTGTATGTGCTTATATTTTGTATGTGTGTCTGATGAAAATGTACAGGTTGGATTGGAGAGTGGGTATAAGGACATTTTCAATTAACGGAAATTATAAAACCTCCAAATGTTACTAGAGTTGCAATCATTAATTTTGTGCGTTACTGTAGCTAAACAATTCATTAGCTAATGATTAACTTTTCGAAGATACACTTTTTTTTCCCTTACTTCTCTAAGGTGGACTTCAGTCAACATCCAGGGCCCATATTCAAAGCTTGTCTCATTTGGTAGAAACTAACAAAGATTTCACTCTACTGACAAAGTCTTTGGGCATCTGAGTTGTCAATGATATATAGTACTGAATCATTAAAGAAGGATTTTTCTATAAAAAGAAAAAAAATTTACATAGTACTTTACATCTTACACAGTGATTTCCTCTCACATTCCCTGTGAGTTAGTTAGTGAAAGTACTGATATTCATATTCAAACGTGGGGAAATTGAGGCTCAGGGAAATAAAAAGTTGGAGGAGTATGATCATGTCACTACTAAGTCAACTAAGCTAAGACTCAAACCCAGGGTTTCCTAAGCATCATGATATATGGAAAGCAGCAAAACATCTTGGGAAGGCATTGGATTTGAAGGCGGAAGACCTGTGTTTGAATGATGTCACTTATTATCCTTGAAACTTTGAGCAAATGAGTCACATAACTCAGGTTCCTTTTCTGTAAAATGAAAGATTTGTGTTAGATGATCTCTAAGGTCTCTTCTAAACCCAAATCCCAAATTCCCATAATGCCAAGGATAGGACTCATTTTGCTAAACCATCCAAGTTGGTTTGGTCATTAAGAAAAAGACAGTTAGCCTCAATGGTTTATACCAGAGTCACAAGACTGGATCAAAAGATCTCCCTTGTATCACCAGGATTCATTAAATTATCATTCAAAAAATATTTATGAATTCCTTTCCAATCAAGAAATCAGTAGGATTTGTCAAACATCTTCTATTTGCAAGTTTCCATGGAAGTGCATAAAAAAAAGTGTATAAGTAAATATAGACAGCTGAAATACAAAGGGAGTAAATGCAAATATATGCACAGTATAGTTAAAAAACAGTGTAGTTTGGGGGTCCAGTATCTTAGCATTTCAGGTGGTGTTGAAAGGTTCAGGAAAGGCTTAATGTAGAATAGTGTGCTTAAGCTACATCTTAAAATAGAGAGTGGTTTTGGGGGCAGAAGTACAGAGGGAACACCTCCCAACCATGTGGGAAAAGGCATATGCAAAGGCATGGAGATGAGATGGCATTTTTTGTATCACAAACCAAGAGAAGACAAGTTTGTACATAGAGTTGTATTAAATATTGTGAAACATACACAATGTCATATTCTACACTCTAGAGAATTTCACAGTATGATTTATTTGTGAGATGGGGGTATATCTGCATGAAAAGTTAAAACGAATACAAGAGTATGTGATCTGAGTAAAAGCCCCAAGATTGATATAGTCAGTATCATGGGATACCAGAAGATAGAACGGTCACTATTTGTAAAATGGGAGAGGAGGACTCATGGAAACTTGCATTAAGTTAGGTTTTGAATTCTCAGTAGGATGTGCATAGTCCCAGAAGAGTTTGGGCATGAGTAGTGGGCATGGTGGATAGGGATAATATAAGTAACAGCAAAAAAGTTAAGAGTGAGCAAAATGTCTTTGGGGATAATGAGTAAAACAGATAACCCAGGTGTTGGAGAATAGTTAGATTTTAAAAAATGTTTATCATTTGGCAAATTTAGACAAGTAGATTGAGAGCAGAGCTTAGAGCATTTGGAATACTAGCATAAGGACTTTGAATTTTACCCTGTAGGAGAATTGTACAGTGCCTGTAATGATTCCAAGTTTAATGATTCCAAGCAGTACATATAATAAAATCAATGCTTTAAGGACAATGTGGGATTTGTATATAAGATAGATTGATGAAGGAAAAGACCCAAGGAAAAGAAAACAGATGGGGAAGGATAAACTCTTCCCCGGATCCATCAAACAGGTCTTTGCCATTTACCCTGAATTGACTTATTGTGTGTTCATAATAATTTATTTTCTTCCCCCAGCATCTAAATGACATTTCTCTTGGTCCCTCTATGTACCTTCTGACCAGAGGTTTCCAAAGGAAACTCCTGCTTCTTTCTTCACTTGCTTTTCCACTTCCCATTTTCACTTGAGCCACAGGAGCTGGGCTATGCACATTACCTTGGACTGCTTTTAAAACAAGAGGAAGAAGAGGAGAAAAACCAGTGGGTACTCCCAGAATATAAGCCATTGACTCAGAGGTAACAGGAGCTTGTGACTCAGAGGGAGATGGGCAACCCCTTACTACATTCGGATGAGAATATAATTATATTTTCCCTTTATTGTCTAAGACTTAGACAAGACTTAGACTCTAAGTACAAATATCTAGGACAGATATTGCAAACATACCGAGCCTAGAACTGAATAGGAGGAAGGTGAGCAGAGATGCCCTTGGAAACTGCCCAGTGCTCCATTCAATGTTTATAAGATCCTCACCAAAACAAAGGCCATTTCTTTAATATAAATACTATTGAAGGGATGCTTTGTGGCTGAAAATCTTGGAATATCTTAATTTCTGAAGAATCACATTTCTAGATCATCTAAAGGCAATGGCAAGACTCAAGGTGATAATGAATAAGTTACAGAGTATTGCCAATGAGGAATACAGTTATAAGACTAGAAAAGGTATTAGCAAGAAAATGAGAGAGAGAGAAAAAAAGATGAGTTGTTCATGTATTGAGAATCAGAGACAATCAAGAAACAAGCCCTGTCCTCCATTGGTATAAGCATAACATCAAAAGATCTTGAGGAAATCCACCAAACACCCAATGAAGGATTTATGGGATCTTGTGGATGAGAATTATAGCTGAGAAAATGGAACAGGCAGATTTCAGTGTATCTTCGTATTTTCATTAAATTGCATATTTTTTGATTTTGAGCGACAATTCCCTATCGTTGTTTGTTTAATTTTATGATACCTCTTCCCTGCCTTTAATCTTGTTTGTTGAGCTTTTCTCTCACATTCAGTTCCCTACAAATTTTAATTTAGTAGACTTACCATCTCCCTAATATGGGTTATATTGTTTCTACCCATACACAGAGTTGACCAGTCTGTGATTGACTCCAGCTGCAGTAGAAAATATATTACAAATATATTGCATATTTTCTGTTTGAAGTAATTTTTCTGAGTTTCATGATCATCTCATCTCTGGTCCCTCATGTCTAGTTCATGAACATTTCTACTTTGCCTTGACCTCTAATATCTGTGTATTCCTTGAATCCTAGCTGCTGATTGCTTTCATTCAGTTTCTAACATTTATCTGTAGCCTGTCTCCTAGCTACTTACTTGGCCTCTGACCCACTTCTTTGTTTTGAAGTTCATTAAGTATGAGTTCTGTGACTCACAGAATCACAAATTTAAAGCTCAAAGTGACTTTAGAAATCCTTGGGTCCACCTTTTTCATGTCTTACAGATAAGGAAACTGAGACCCAAAGAGGATAAGGAGCTTTTCCAGGGTCACTCAACTATTGGGTGCTTTGAGTCAGGATTTTAGTTCGTCTTTCCATTTCCAATTCCAGCATTCTATCTACTACACCACTTAGCTACCTTGCCTTTGAAATCCTAACTCAGTTCCTGGTTTCCAGGTGCTCTGAATCTATCCCTCTCCCACACATGACCACCACATTTCGTTTCAACCTTAATTTCGACTTCCACTCTCTCACCTTGTCTTCATAATCCATGATTCTCTACCACATCATCTTAATGTGACACTGAGTCAGAAATAGTTAACTGATTCCCTCCAGGGATAAAGTAGAAGCTATTAGGGTCTAGTAAGCTCCTAGAAGTAAAAGATAAATGAGGTATTCATACCAGGATACTACATAAAGTTGATTCCTCATTTTGAGACATAATTGAACCTTGCTTCACCATAACATAGAAGGACATACCTGATAAAATTATCTGGACATTGGAATGAAATATATTTTTTTAAATAAATTAAGAGTTGGATTATTTTGTTAACTTTTGAAAATTTAGGCTTTCAAAAATAGCAACTAGGAATCTGATAATGGACTGGGATGAAAATATAAGCTATTTTGTAATAGAGCTCAGAAAAAAAATCTCATGAAGGGAAATATATTTATCTTAAGTCAAAAAAGAAATATCTGGTTATTGTCTGGACTTTGGATGAACTGAAGTCATACATTTTTGGGCAAGAGTTTATTTTATAGACTGACAAACAAACCCTAACATGGATAAAATCTAGGCAGGACCATAGCAGTAAAGGACAGATATGGTCAGGGAAGCCTTAGGCCCTCTGGATGAACATCAAGCAGGGTCTTGCATGAGAGAATATCTCAGCAGATATTTAATAGATAGAATTTTTCAAAAAAGAAGGTGGGAGAATGTTATTCCCAAGCATCTCCTGGATCCATGCATGTTGCATTATGAACTTCTGTTAAGATAAGAGCACCACTGTATAGTGAGAAGGACAAGAGGTGAAAAAATCAGCGAAAGTCAAACTCATTTTTAAAAAAATGTGTTCTGGGATAAGGGATATCACTTTCAGGGAAGACATTAGTATGTAAAGCCTTTTCTAGTAGCCACAGGACAGGGTGGCATAGTGGAAAATAACACTAGTTATGTGATCAGAAGATCTGGAGCCACGTCCCAGATCTTCCAGTTTCTAGCAAGGGTGACCCATGAACAAAATAATTCATTTCTCCAACCTCATCTTACTCATTCATAAAGAGCGGATAATAACATTTCCCCAACCTATCTCATAGTGTTCTTTTAAGGAAGGTAATTTGTGAATTGTGCATCCATTACATGTTGCTGTTATTGGTATTATTATAAATAATGAACTCTTAAATATTTCAAGGATTTGTAATTTTATTTTTATGGCTATACAGATGATATTATGATGATAGTGACTACTCTAACATAGCATATAAACAACCACCAAGAGGTACCTTGGCTAAAAATTTTATTAATCTACAGACAACTTGGTGATGAACCTTTCTAGATTTATCCAGGACTCTTCAATGACAACTAGCATGCAGTACATCATTGGACCCCAGGAAAAAGTTCATATTCAAATGATTAGCTTTTTCTATTGGCATAGCTTTTGAGGGTAAACTCCAAAATATGATGAGATATTAGAGTAGAGTCTTAGTGGAAGAAAAAGTAATATTTACACCAATGCTTCAAGGATCCATCATATAGTTGATGTGGGCATTCATTCTTGATGCAAATCATAATCCTTTTTGTAGATCATGGAGAGGTGACCCACTTTCCTCATCACCCCCATGGACAACTGCTAACCAACTGCTACTGACAGTCAGGTAGTCACAGGAACACTCAGAGTGGCAGCACCTATTGGACCACTGAAGTTATTTTTAATCCAACGTTTACAGCCTTCATCCTGGGTAAAAAGCCCTGCCAAGAATAGTAATAGCCCTTGTAGGTGCTATGGACACAGATACTGAAGACCCAGAAAAGGAAGCTCTTGCCACCAGAGTCCTTGGCACTATCAAATGATCCCACATCAGAAACTGATGTAATTTTATCAGTGGAAATTACATTAAAGAAAAGGGATTGCCTTCTGCTCTACTGCTGCATCCTAGGGAGTATGGAACTTTTTTATTAAATACAGCTGAGTCTTTCCATATGTATTATCTCCTTGCTTGGAATAATGTGAGCTCCTTGAGATCAGGGAGTACTTTACTTTTTCTATTTATGTTCTACTTCATAGGACTGTGCTTTGCGTATAGTAAGAATTTAATAAATACTGTGCTGTTTAATTCATCCATGTCTGCCCAATCAGAATAATAATTGCTCATATTCTATCATAAACCTAAACTAATGAGTCTATCAAAGATATGATAGATTCCTCAAATTCCTTGACTTTGGGTGGATTCCATTAGTGCATCGGGGATCTCACTAGGTGAAAGGTCTGACTTTTATATACAGTCATATATATCCATGTCTCTGATTACATTTTTATTGTTTTTCCTGAATTATTCTTCACTTGTTAAGTGTTGCAGTCTACTCATATGTAATGTACAACTATTGTCCTCTGGGTGATCTTCAACTTAATTTCTTTGGAGACTGTGGTATTCTGACTCATAGCCGTAAAACAGAACTGCAGCAATGATGATATTTACAAGATGGACCTTTGTTTCAGGGAAAATCTGAAAGGGAGAATCACTCGAACTGCATAAATTTCTAAAGGGAAGAGCTTACTTTTCCTCTTTTTGTTCAATTCTCATTTTCCATTTTCAGTGCCTATCCAAGATATATATGCATTGATGAATAACTTCTATTGTTTATTCATTCAATTGCATGCCATCATTGGAATAATAGGTATTTTTCATAGATGTGTTTTTTATGATAAAGTATAAGTAATGTGGCAGAGAAAACTTCAAATTAAGTAGTCACTCTGACCAGTATTAAGCAGTGGAGAGGGGTTAAAGAAAATTGAGTTTTTCTAAAGAGAAAAACAAAATTTCAAAACACTTTTCAGAGAAAAAGAGACTTATCTGTGGGATGAAGAGGATTGAATTCTGAGATAAGTGCATCCAGATGAAATTGATGATAAATTTAAATAAAAAGTAGGTTGTGGATAAGGACAATGATAGCAATATATCTCTAGACTGAAGTCATTTCATCTCCTAATCATGCATCTCAGTCATTTATTAAAGATAAGGCATTGCGTTTTCAAAAATATCATTCCCTTTTCAACCATTCTTTGCTTTTAACACTTGCTCTAGCAAATCAACCAAAGACCCAAAGACACACATATAAAGCTTTTGAAAGAAATTTTCAGAAGTCACTTGACTTTTTAACAAGCAAATACATGCAGATTTTGTTTAATTGGGTTACCTGTAGCCATTCTACCCAGACGTCCTACCATTCATCTCTACAACTCATGCTCCATGAAAAAAGCAATCTCAGCTAAACCAGGTAATATTTGAGTGATCTTGTACCAGAGAAAGTTTGTTCCTTTAGTTTTACCCGTATGTAATAGTGCAATTAAAAGAATCCTACTTTGGCTATTTGTAGCCATTATAATTATCTGCTCATCTTATGCCTAGGAGGGTTGATCACTATGATGTCTCCCTCTTCTACCACTGCTCAGCCTTCCCTTGATACTCAGAGGTGTTCTGGAAAGACCATGTTTGCTCCAATCTGTCAAATCTAGATGCTCAGAAACTCTCACCTTTGCTATGAGATAGTCTTCCTTTTATACAAATCACTTATGGCATAACCCAGTCTCTCACACAAAGGCTTTGGTCGATTACAGGAATTGTACAGGTCCTATTTAAATGCAGTTCGGATTATTTGATCTGATAAACAAGGGTTCTTATCTAGTTAAGGTAGAATGATTCAATAGTACTCTTACACATGGTAACATCCTTGCTCCTACTTGCACTATCATTAAACCATTTTCCAGATACAAGAGGTTTTACTCCTTCCCATTTTATTTATGTTTCTAGGATGTCATATATAATGGAGGGGAGTCATACATGATAGAGAACCTTCACCTTTGCCCTTGACATAAGAAATGTAATCATCCATTATTTATTGTGGTAGTTATAAACTTTGACTTTTTCCCATTTACTTGACCTCTTCTTGTTGTTTTTTTTTTTCTGGTAACACTGGTAGGCATGACTTTTCAAGACCTGAGTTCTTCAATTCTGGGACTTTGTCTTACTAATTTCTCTTCACTCAGAGGAAAATCCTTTACTCTTCTCCCATGTGGATAAGTGCATAAGGCTCATTTGCTCATCAAGTTACTGGAAAACCTAATTATACAGAACCAGATGTTCTGTTCGACACCAACGGATATGGCAAGCAGTTGGTTTTTGACAATGAGGTATTAAACATACACAAATGTCAAATCAGCCTGCTCAGACTGTACATTGGGAAATGAAGTCCAAATGTCATTACTACCACCGTAGTTCTTGTTTTTAAACTTGTTAAGTAATGAGGGCAGCCAAATGTTGAAGAAGCTGTAATGCTATAAGAAAGGAAGTAGCAAGACTGAATGGAAGGAAATTGACAAAAACAATATATGGGTGGGGGGGAGGGGACTGAAACATGAATGACACTATCTCTAAACTTAGGGATGGAGGTGAAGTAGAAGGAGCACTGTATTTAGCATCAGAGGACCTGGCTTTAATTCCCAGCTCAATACTTAGCAATCCTATGACTGTGCTCATCTTTTAATTTTTTTTTTTTTTGAGTATTGATGGCTCTATCTATGAAATGATGATGAGATTGACTGCAATGTAAAGTCTGCCTTGGAATCAGAAAACCTTGACTTCAAGCCCTGCCTCTGGCATAGGCTAGTTATGTGGTCATTGACAACTTGCTTAATCTCTCCATGAAGGGAGTTGCTAGTTTGCACCAGTAGAGAGCATTACCACATCCACAGTTCCTACACTAGAAGTGTTGATCATATGGTGCACAACATTCCCAAATGGATCCAAAACCAGATTAAAATGTAATTGGGAGGTATTTAACAAAATAAACAAAAACACAATAAAACCTAGGTAAAGTTTTATTCCTATAGGGATCCTTATGTACAGATTAGTGGCCTTTATTTCCATTTTGGCTTAATATCACTGCTAGATAAAAGAAAGAAAGTGTGTGAATAGTGTGAAATAGTGAAAGTGTGTGAGTAAGGAAATAAGGACCCATGCAAATTAGAACTGTAGCTATAACTATGGATCATGCTTTAAGTGTTTACAAAGCACGTTTCTTACAATAATCCTTTACAATCAATAGTGCAAGTGTCATTGTGCCCAATCTACAGAGGCAGATATTCATCTTAGAGAGAGGACATAACTTGTCTATAGTAACAGAATTAGCCAGTGTTGGAGTAAACATTCATACTCAGATTTTCTCACTCCAGATTTGCTGCTCTTTCTATTCTACAGAGTATAGAAAGGAAGGAAAGAAGAAAGAAAGAGAAGTCGGGAGGAGAGCAATAAGAATTTTTATTGTTATGTTCCAGGCACTCTGCTAAATGTTTAGCAAATAGTAACTCATTTGATTCTTACAACAACCATGGAAAGTAGATACTATTATTATATCCATTTTACAGCTGAAAATACTGAGGCAAACAGGATTAAGTGATTTGTTCAGGGTCACTTAGCTTGAAAGTGTCTGAGTCTGAACTCTGGTCTTTCTGGTACCAGGTCCAAAACCCTATAAACTGTACCAGCAACTGCTGAGTTAAAGAACTTGGGTAGAAATAAAATAGAGGAGGAAGGAGGGAGAGGAAACAAGAGATATAGTCACACATAAAAAACAAAGATCAGGAGGAGAATAGGTTTGGGAAAGTATATGTCTATATATGTATGTATACATCTATGTATATATTTATATACATGTGTATATACATATATATATATATATATAGTGATAGAGAAACATCTAACTTTATTGTAATCTTCTTGGGGGATATTGGGGGGAGGGGAAAACAAAGCAAACCAGAGAACAAAAGAAAACTCACAAGGAAGCAAAGATGGACAATTCTCAACACAATGAGTATTATTTATTATACAGGCTTTCTTGACATGAAAATCTACTATTTCGTATTTTGAATCCTCTCATGTTCTGCAATTGCACACGGCATGCTTTGTTTTTCTAACTTTGTATTTAAGTTCCAATATTTAAGTTTATGATACGTTTTTGTTTCTTTTCTCTATTCTCTATTTGTGTTCTGGCATTTGAGTCTAAAATCAAATTTTGAAAAAAAAATAAGAAAATAAAGGAATTAAATTGGAAAAAAAGAACTTGGGTACAAAAAAACCCCAAAAACCTCTTGCAAACCACCCCCAAAGGTTTACTGTCTTTTGAGGTAACACTGTGGATTTTATCTTTCCCAATATGACCATCATCATCTATGATCATGCATTTCAGAGATCACAAAGAAAAACTTCCAGTAGCCTATATACTTTAAAACAAAAATTATTTTACCACAAAATACCCCTCCTCAGGCCTATTGGCAATTACAGGAACTTTAGCACATTAGTATTCCCTCCATACTTGAGCAAAATATTCTACTTTCAATCACTGTGCTAGTAAGGAACTCTATTCATGTCCACAGGTTTGACGGAAATGGTTTGATCTTGGGACTTGAAGGCATGTGTGACCTCCATTTGCCAGAAATAGAGCAGGTTAGAAGGAAGCACAGACACAAAAGCTCCTGCTCTATCCAGATACCTCTGTTTAGAACTCTCTTAACTTCCTACCACATTAAGAAAGAGAGCCATAGGTTGACATTTGGGGGCAAATATGAGAGACAATGCTAAATGTGGCATTGTTATAAATGAATCCTAAGTCTGCTGCAGATACAGGAATGCTAATTCTCTTCATGTAATTTAATGCAGTAATTTTCCAATTTTCATTAGCTTTTCCTCAAAGGCATTTTGAAGGTGTGTGGGGAATAGATAGAAAGGACACATGTCATTCTGAGGACACTTTACTTCTGTCTATGTGTTCTATGAGGCATCAAAACTGACCCTTTTGCTGATCTTCCCATATGACATTCCTTCTCTCTAAATCATGTCTTTTCCCTCACTTATGTCCCTATCTAAAAGGTTTTCCTTCCTCACTTCTACCTCTTGGCTTCTTACCAGACTCATCTTAAATTTTATCATGTATAAGTGACCTTTTCTAGTTCTTCCTACCACTAATGCCATCCCTCTGAAAGCACTCCCTATTTATATTATATCTTATATGTCCACAATTGTTTGTATGTTTTCTCCTTCATTAGAATGTGAGTTCCCTAATGATAGGGACCATGTTTTTCCCTTCTTTTTATTTATGGCCTTTATCATGGTTCCTGAAATATTCAAGTCTTTTAATAAATACTTATTGATAATATTTACATACATACATAACATGCATATACATGAGTGAATATTTATACACATATATGTATGCATCATATGTATGCATAACTAGAGATGGATATATGTACATATGCATAATATCCATACTTACATAATGCAAATATACATATATTTTAAAGTGGTAGGGAAATAGCTAAACTTGGCAGTCTCTGAAGTATAGGTGTCAGTCCTAAGGGAGCAATTGTGTGTCTGGCACAGCAGTGGTATACAGTTGACCTAGATTTCCTGGGCCAGTTTAAGGAAATCAGGAAGCATCATCCAGAGTCATGTCAATATACTGAGAGGTTAGAAACTGACCTCTGTGAGGTGAAGGAAAGCCCATTGAGAGAGAACTAGCATTATGTTAGTATTTCAGAATGAATGAGTAAAAGTGGAGCTTTCATGGTAATGAAATGAAGGAAATTGATCATGTGGAAAGAGAAAGTAAGAGGGAAGAGAGAGATAAAAAAAAGAGAGGGGCAGACAGAGACAGACAGAGAGACAGAGATGAAGAAACAGAATACCTATGAAAGAGAAAAGAGATAGAGAGACACAAAGAGATGAAGAGAGACAGAAATGAAGAGAGAAGAGCGAGACACACACACACACACACACACAGAGAGAGAGAGAGAGAGAGAGAGAGAGAGAAGGAGTTTTTAGTGACAGTAAGGTCTGAAGAATGGATGTGACAGTAGATGGCAAAACTTAAAGTAAGACAGAACTCAAGAGACCTGAAGAATTTGAGGCACTCTGGGGTCAAGCTGTTAGAAAAAAATTATAAATGTGAGTATTAATACCACCAACGATGGCAAAAAGAGTTGGAGTGGGAAGAAAGCCTTAAAAACATCAGAAAATATACCAAAAGTTCATAGTTGACTCTAACAGGGATAGAGAATGGAAGAATCAGAGGCACAAAATTTTAAGGAAAATTATTTTGTCATAGTAGCAGAGCAACAATCAAAAACTAATACTGTGGGGCAAGAAGGATGCTGTTTGTCTTTTCTTTTCTTTGTTTTATAAAAGAAGGAAAAAAATGAAAGAAAATGTCCTCCATTATGAAGGGCAGAAAGGGTCATATCCCAAGGGGTTAAGGTACTTTGTGAGACCTTTCTTTGGCCACTAACGGTCCTGACACACTCTCAGGGAACATTAACAGCCAGGTGGAGATCCTAGTAAGGCCAGAGGATATCAACATCCCTTCTGATGAAGAGATCAAAAGTTCTCAAGAAATGAGAACAATTCCTCACATATATAGAAAATGAGCCTGGAAAAGGCCTTTAGTCCCTTTGATAGAATTTTAGAGAAGAAGTAGAATAAATGGAATAAGCTTTGGGTTCTAAGGATAAAAGCTTTCAGACTAACTTCAGAAGATGTTAGAGTAACTTCTATTTCAGGGAGCCATCCAAACTAGTGAAGCGCTTCTATCTGAAACTTCCTCTAACCTTGTAGATGCAGAAGAGAGGATAGTTTGGTTTTTTTGTTTGTTTGTTTGTTTGTTTTGGTTTTGGTGTATGACCTGCTATCTCTTCCTGACTCACTTTGTTTGTGACTACTGCTAATAGAAGCTACCTGGCACATAGTAGGCACTATCTAAATCATCGTTATAACTATTATTTGACAATTACCCAACTTTTGAATTAGTTAGTTGGTTAACTTCTTATCTCCAATAAATAAGTGAAGAAACAATACATGTAGCCATATTAAAATAAAAGAAATATTTTTAAAACAAAAAAGAATTAAGAATAAGTAAGGGGCAGCTAGGTGGCACAGTGAATAGAGCACTAGCCCTGGAGTCAGAAGGACCTGAGTTCAAATTTGACCTCAGACACTTAACACTTATTAGCTGTGTGACCTTGGGCAAGTCACTTAACCCCAAATTCCCTGCCTTCCCCCCTCCAAAAAAAAAAAAAGAAAAAGTAAAAGTAAAAAAAAAGACATCTTTGATATAAAAATTACAAGAGGTATTCCCAACTTCAAGAATCTTATTCTTTAACCAAATAATAGGACAGAAACATGAAAAGATAAGGAATAATACTGTATAATATATAATGAATGCTGGATAAATGGTTTAATTTGTGCTACTAGAAGCTTTCAACTTACTTATCTCTTACTTGTAGATGGTAAGTAAGATTATTATTTAATGAAAAAACATTTATCTAGGTGATGGTTAAAGTTCATTCTGGTTCTAAAATATTACTCAGTGTAGTTCAAATGATGGAGGATGTGTGTTGTCAGTGCAGGTTTAATCAAAGAGACAATTGCAGTTGGACTTTGAAGAAAGGTATAAGATTAAATGAGTATAGGAGAGAGCATAAAGCATTCTAGATGGAAAGACTAGTCATAGAGGTTAGAATTTATATTGTCATTGGGGGGAATAATGAACAGGTCACTTTGGCAAAATGGTGGATTCATATAATGGAATAGTGAAAGACCAGTCAGTTGGTGGGGGATGGTGGACTGACTGACATGTCATCGAAAGGAGTTCAAACATTTTGCTAAACAATGATAAATGGAGTCCCATGGTAGGTTTATGAAACTAGATGAAAAATGATATGATTGGTAGATACATGAAAGAATGTGTTGGGAGAGGGGCTCTGAATTTACAGTAAAGAGTTTGTTTTTAGACATGTTGATTTTCTAGTGATTCCAAGTGGAAATAAGTGATACACACTTAGGTATGTAGGGTTATAACTCAGAAGATGACAGAGTTGTAGAGATCAGTTTTAAAGAGGTAGATTTGATAGCAATCTACCCAGAAAAGAGAAAGGAAGCCATTGAAATGTATGAGGAAAAAGCACTGGTTCTGGCACTTGAGTATCTGAGCTAAAATTTCAACTCTGCTATCTGAGTGACCTTAGGTAATTCACTTGACATTTGGGGGGAACGTTGTTTATTTATCTGTGAAATTAAAGGTTTACAATAAATGTCTTCTAAGTCCTCTTCCAGTTCTAAGCCATAGGAAGAGATATAGAGTGTTGAGAGAGAAGAACAGAAGACTCAGGACTGAGTTTACAAGGGTACCAACATTCGGGGTACAGAATAAGAAGTTAAACCGTTAGATGGATAGAAAAGGTAGAAGAACTATAGCAACATAGTATAAGGTATGAAAACTAAGGGAAGACAGTGTCTCAAGAAAAATGGAATACTCAGTGATAATGAATGCTAAGGTTAGAGCAATGAAGATAAAGAATGAGAAAACAATTGGATTTTTGCTTTTCATGATCACTTGTATAATACTTTCCTTGTCTGCAATAAATTGTCAGCAACCCCAATTAACTTTTTTTTGAAGTTTACCTTACCCTTTTTCCTCCAATACATTATCACAAGGCCTATTCTCAGTCTCATTCATTTATATATTAATTCCAGCTGCTCTTGTCACTTTGAGGCTTTGGGTTTGAAATCTTGATGTTAAGCTGGCTGCTTAAGGAGTCACAATTTTATCATTCTTTCTGCTATATTTTAAAGTCATCTTTTCCTAGATTTCAGCTGTTCCTACAGTGCAGCTGCTGGAGTGAAAATCCTTCTCTGTTTTTGCTTTCTTTAAGCTTCATCTCAACTGAAAACTAAACTAAATTAACACCCCTTCCCCCATATGTCTGTGTTCTCCTATCAGGAAAGACCCATCTGGCTTTCCTGCTCCTGCTGCATGACTACTCCTAACTCTTGTTAGCAAAATTAACCAATCAGTCATTCAGCCATTCACATAGTGCTGAGAGCTGCTTTTGAGATATGTCTTGCTGCATATAACTACATGACAGTATGATACAGCATCATGCATTGGAACGAAAGAAGTAAGGAAGAAGGAAAAAGGAACTGTGGAAGGAAGGAAGGAAAGAAGAAGAAATGGAAAAAAACCAGGAGAGAGGAAAGGGAGGAAGGATGGGAGAAAAAAGTAAGAAGGTAGGAATGAAGACCTTCTTTAAAATATTTATTAATTTAGTCTTACAACTTTTAGCAGTCCTCAGAACTGTGGTCCTATTAAAGGCAAAGTAAGAAATAACAGTCTTGAACCCAACCAGGGATGAAGAAATATGACATCATCACATATACAAAAAAAGCTGGACCTGCCTTCATCTATGGAGAACATCTTGAAGAACCAAGGCACACGTTGTTCATATCACTCTTTAGTCTGGTTATTTTCTGTACTCTTCTTTTGAATCAACATTTTTTATCTTCAAAATATAGTACTTATATTCCTTTCTGTTATCATTCTATGAAAGAATCTATACAGAGTAATAAAACCACAACTCCTTTCTTCAAGAGTTTCCAATCTCAAGAACTCACTTATCTAAAGAGATATTTTGCATTTCTCCTTTGAAACAAACATCTGCAAAAGTTATCTCATTGCCTCATTGGCACAATTTCCTATTTTTTAGACTTTGTAAAATTAAATTGTTATGAATATTTTTGTTTCTATCATCATTCAAATACATCCCAGAATTCTTTCCCCATACTCTAGAAGAAAACCATCCCACATAACAATCATATATGATTATCACAGAGGAAAAAATGAGAATGATAAGCTTCCTCCCAGCAAAACTTATCAATACATTGACAAAATCTGATAAAAAAAATGAAATGCCCCATACCCATTGACCTCTCATTTCTTCAAAGGAGTCAGGTGGAGGTGTCTTTGAGTCCTTGCTTGTTCATAAGAAATTGGCAGTGGTATCCTGAAAAATTCCTTTTCTAGGAAGAGGACTGAGTCAAGAGAGGGCGAGGCAAGAGTAGCTGCTTCAGGCTTCTCCAGACTTAATGGAACGGCAAATATGGAGACCAAACTTTGTTTTTTAAACAAGACAAAGCTTGTCAGAGACCTGGTTGGCTTCTAAATTGGTTATCAAGGAGGTGGTTTGATATTGAAAGGTGGCACACCATGTACCATGAAGCAGGCAAGAATCAGGGCAGTGGGTTGAATGGTTGGCGCTGCTCCAATTGCTGGTACCATTAGGAATAAGAGCAGGAGCAAGGGATAGAGTTCTGTTTTTGTTGTCTATCATTATTTTAGGCACCATTTTATTACTTTCATGAGTGAATTCCATGGTATTGCTAGTCAGGCTTTAAAAGGTTGTGGAAATCCCACAGGATCCAAACAATGAAGAGCAACAGGAGATCTAAGAGAAGATATTTGCAGAGGAAGGTCAACTTCTGGGGAGAGGTTATGGGAGTGGTAGGGGTGAATTTCCTGCCACTGAGGAATACAGGATTTGATTATCATCACATATCTAGGTCAGGGCCCATGAGTCATCCATTTCCCAGTTGAGGGTATCCATTGAAATGAGATGGGTTAAGGTTCTCCTTGAAAAAGTTCCCAAAGTGATGTACCTGAGGTCCTTGGGTAATTATTTCTATTTTGCCACTTGAACTTTTGATGTCTTACTTAGAGGTTTCTCAATCAGGAATACTACTCTAGCTGGAATCTACGTTTAGTGCAGGAATTTATTTTGGACAAAGTATAAAAAGGTGGTCAGGGCATCTCAGATATAACTTCTCTCCAAATGTTTTAAGTTGCATAGACTGAGTACACACTAAGTGAGCTTAGTTCTATACTCAAACATAACTTAAAGCTAGTTGGACTTGTCTTGTGCTTAACAATAAGCTTAATATGTATAATTACTAATGTCATACATGACAATTAAACAAAGGCATTCATGTTAATGGAAATAATAATATTTTTACACAAAAAATATTTGGAGTACAGGCCCTCATATACTAAGGTACTCATACATATATCAGAATCATTAAGGATTCCTTGAGAGACAGACTAGAAATAAGACTGTTCAGTGACCTTTTGATAATAAACATCATGTAAGACATTTGACAGGGGAATATATGCTTGCCAAAAGTTATCTGCTACTGTGATGGAAGAGATCCATATGATAATCTAAGTCAAGGAGGGATTTCCTCTGGATGCTAAGAAACTCCAGATGCTGCTTTTTACAGAGGCTATTGTATTGATGATATCAAATCCCAAGGTACTTCAGAGACTCCTGGAAGAGAGCTGAAATCGCTCAAAGGAATATGACTTGTACATGCACACAGGAAAGACCACATGGATGAAGAATATCTATTGTCCACATTTGAATGGATGCCAGCTAGAGTTTTTTCTAGCAGCATACGACACATGTGCACCCACACATATATGATGTGTGTGTGTGTGTCTGCATACCAGGAAGTAATAGATAGACTGGGCATAAATGATTTGGGGCTAGAGTTGAAGAGGAAGACAGTTGCCACTGAATTGGTTTTTAGTAAATTACAAAGCACATTTATTGGCCTTAAACTACCCATAAAAGTAAAGACCTTTTATTACAAACAATTTCTGTTACTATTTGGCAGTGGAATCTGGAATGCCATTGTCTCTGATAAACTACAGATGAATTAACAGAGGGCATTGTAGGCTCATGATAGGTATGAGCAAATTGTAACATATAACTGATGACAGACTTTGATGAAGAACAGTAATAAATTATATCATTAAAGAATTTTATGTAAGAGGAAGATATATTGGTGATAAAAACAAGAAACAACTGGAAATGACCAAAGCATTCTACTAGAATTCTTGCAACTTGGGGAATTCCAATTGAGGAATTCTTGAATCCATGATATCACAGGTCCAAGTGAGAATATAGAAGGAGGAAGAGGAAAAGGAGGAAAAGTAGAAAGAGGTAAAGGAAGGTAATAGAAAAGAAGGCAGAGAGGAAGAGATACATTTGTTTCATTTCTATTATAGTAAGTATTCTTTGCATATAGGATCTTATGGATGAGGAGAAACATAATGTAGAACTTACAGGCTTATGTCTAAGCTCAGTTTTCTGCTATATAATGGAAATTATGTGTCTTCTACCTTTGCTTTCATTATCTGAAGCTGCAAAGTTGAGAGTATCCTTGACTCTGTGGACAGATGACATTTTCTCTATAGGTTGTAGCTTCCATAAACAATGAATTACCAATATCTCCTGTGTATATAAAAAGAGGGTTTTGGAAAATAACCTAGGACCAATATTCTGCTTTACTTAACTCTGTCCCATGGAAATATTGAAGAGACATGCATTGTCCCTAAATACGCTTGGTTTCTATATGGCAAGCAGAAGAAAAGTGGAAGTGAAATACATTAAATGTGCTAAAATGCATGAGAATGCATGGTATGACAGAGGGTGTGTTTGTACACGGAGACAAGTCTGACATCTATGTGGATCAGTGTGTATACTTGTGTTTGTGTGTGTGTGAGAGGTGTGTTTGTACATGGAGACAAATGTGACATCTATGTGGATCAGTGTGTATAAGTGTATGTGTGTATGTGTGAGAGAAAGAGAAAAAAAAAGTAATTTGTGTGTTTCCATATGTAAATCTCCAGGTGGGAATGGATGTTAGAAGACAAATCAATGATAATAATACCCAACATGAATTGTTCTTTCATGTCTGCAAAATGCTTATCTAATTTGCGCTTAAACCAAGCCTTTTAGGGTTATGTACACTGCAATGGAGGTGTCAAACACTTGAGCTTACAGCCTGCTTTGCAGCAAGCAACACAAAAATGTAATTAAGAAATATTGAACAACATAAATCAAAAGACAATAAAACATAGGTAGTGTTAATATGTGGTTTTCTAAATCAAATGTAGTCCACAGGGATCCTTATATATGGTTAAGTGACCCTGTTTTGATTAGAGTTTGATACCACTATATAACAGTAATATTATCCTTATTTTTATAAATATACTGAGACTCAGAGAAGTTAAACAACTTGCCCATTGTGTAGCTATTGTGTTGTTGTATAGCTATTGTGTTGTTGTATAGCTATTGAGCATCAAAGGCAAGATTTGAACTCAAGTTTTCCCTCACACCAACTCCAACACTAACTACAGGGCAAAGCAGAATTACAACATCAAATTTAGAGGATATTGACAATTTCTATGCTCTTTTAATAGGTAGGAAAAACAAATTAGCCCAGGACCTAATTGGTAAGCAACCCAGAAAGCTACCAGATGGCCTGCTTCCTTTATCAAGATCTATCTGAGCTTCTACCCTACTCTTTCCTATCATGCACCTTTGCCTGGTGGTAGTTTCCCAAGCAGCAATCTCGTGGTGCCCCATGATTTCTGTCTTTTCTTCTAGGCTCTTCTATTACATGTCTAAGGTTTCTCTTCCCCTTTCTTTCCTCTCTCCCCCAACCCCCAAAAAATCGCAGATATGTTTTTGGTGTTTGCTTATGTTCCAGAATTATTAGCTTTGATTCAGTAAGAAGATGCTTGTATGAATATACTTAGTTCCTTCTGTGTTTGTGTGTGAGTGCATGTGTGTGCACAAGCATGCTTATAAGGGCGTGAATGAATGTTTGTACTCCCTCAGTCTCAAATAGGGCAGTGAATCATTGTAAGCTTACTTCCTCTGTTCTTCATTACTTTGAAGTTTGCTAGTACTGTTCTCATATTGGCTTAGGGAGGTTTTTCAGTTCTCTTTTATTCCTTTCATTTCATTTTCCTGTTTGGAAAGTAGGTGTTTCCCTGCCCCAAGCCAGTTATTGCCCTGCTTTTTTCCCCTACTCTCAGCTGGTGCTAGCTTTTCCTTTTTTTTTCTTTTTTGCTTAGAAGTATTTTCTTTTTTTTCCAATTACAAGTAAAGATAGTTTTCAAGATTCATCTTTGTAAGATTTTGTGGGGCTAACTTTTTCCTCAACAACATAGGAAACAAATGGGAAGGTAGTGGTGAGAAGAAGCAAGCAAACACATAAACAAATGATAGCTAAACCAATCACTGGTCCAGGAGCAACCTCTGAGTTCAGTTATTCTTAGTCTAAAGGGTGTCCTCCATGATATGAATAGGTGAACGCTTAGCATATTAGAGAAATAGACTGGAACTCCATTATGCTGTCTTCAAGGTACAATTCACAGGTGTAGCTAATAGGGAAAAATGAACTTCCTTCTGATGAAATTCTTTGGTAATATTAAAAACATTTAGAGAGTGTTCAGGAACATCCAAGGAACATTTAGGGGGTGCAGCAGATAGAGTGCCAGACCTGGATTCAGGAAGATTCATCTTTCTAACTTCAGATCTGGTCTTAGGTATTGAATAGCATTGAATAGCTGTGGAATCCTGAGCGAGTCATTTAGCCCTCTTTGCCTCAGTTTCCTCATCTGTAAAATGAGCTACAGAAGGAGAACGAAATGGCAACCCACTCTAGTATCTCAGCTGAGAAGACCTCAAATGGGGTCGCAAAGAGTCAGAAATGACTGAAAAATGACTGAACAACAAGAGTGGCCCACTTTACACTTCATCCTATTATAGTACAGTAGACAGTCCTATGGAATTATGGAGTCATGGATCTGCTACTCTAGCTGAGAAGAATCTGTTTACCCATTAAGACAAAATCATCTATGACCTTGTCTATACTATGGGAACAATATCTAGTCAATTAAATTAAACATTCTCTCACTATTTTTTTACATTTTTTCTATGAGATACCAAATATGCCTATTGACTGAATTTTTGACTAAATTGATTGACTGTTTTGGCATCAATACTTCCTAAATAGCTCAGGCTTCACTTCTGCTTTACTTTAGCCTAGACTTTCCTCAAGAGCAGAAAGAATCTTGCTTCCTTTTTTTCTATCAACTTGTGGCTAATTAACAAACATTAACTAACAAAGATTATTGTGAAGATTGGTGGTGGTGATGAGGATGGCAGCAACAACTGAGCTCTCCCCCATCTCAAGATGATCAACTAATTATTGAGTGCAAAGTGAGCAGTGAATGTTAACACCAATGTCAAATGTTGTGATTTCTATGGACAGAGGCTGAAACAAGGGACTTCAGTGAGTGTGTGTGTGTGTGCTTAGGCAGCATGGTTTGGCTTTCTAAGTTTATCCCTATTTATAAATAGAATTTCATCAATTATGTTTCTGTGCATCTGACAGCTGCATTAGGAGAGCTATCAGGAGACATCGCAAAGCCCATAATGTCTTGTTTCTTAATGCTAACAACGGGGTGTGAACATGTGGACAAGGAGAAGGAGGTGGGACAGATTAGAAAGAGACCTAGGTCGCAGCTCAACCCTGCAAATATACCTCATCGCTTCTATTTCCAAGGCCATGTCCTTTACTACTGACATCCACACTAGGGGTACTGCAAAGAATTTAAAACTCAAGCTCTTAAGTTTCAAGTCATGGCATAATCTGCATTTCCTAAACAATTTAATTTTACATTGCCAGCTAGAGAAAATTCATCAGCTATTTATTAGGTATCTTCAGTAGGGAAAGCATGGTGATCCCCTAATTCTGGAATGCCATTCATCCTCATTTCCAGCACTTAGAATCTCAAGCTTCCTTTAAAATACAGTTCAGGTGCCATTCCCTCTATGATGCCTTTCCTAAGAAGTCCTCATTGCCCCCTGATATTCCCCTACTACCCTCATTACTTTGTATATGCTTTTTACTTATCACTGTATATGTTATATCCTCCCTCCCCCTCACACACACCACTAATAGAATATCTGTTCCTTGAGGACAGCGATTATTTCATTCATTTTTATTATTCTCATTAACATAATAACACACTCTAATAATAATAGCTAACATTTATGTTATGCTTCAAGGTATGCAAAATGCTGTACATACGTTATGTCAGTTGGTTATCACAACAATCCTGAGGGCCAAGTGCTGTTATTATTTTCATTTTTCTCGTGAGGAAACTAAAGGTGAAAAAACTGCCAAGGGTCATAAAGTCAGTATGTGTGTGAGGCAGGATTCAAACTCAGTTTGTCTAGACTTCAAATCCAAAACTCTTTCCACCCTATACATTGGGCCACATAGCTGCCTAGGACTCTATTTCCCTAGAAATTGGTTCAGCAATTGGTATATACTAAGCACCTGAATTTTTCTTGAATTGCATTGTGCTAAGCTCTAAAAAGATTATACATTTTGACTAAAAATAAAATTTCTGCCTATATATGTAACTTTTAGAAAATGTTCTTGGATTTGCTAAGTCACTCTTAAATTAGACATCAAAGTATCTTTATTTACTTGGAAAGGGGGAAAATTGCTATATTGGGTCAGATCCATTGGCCCATCTGCTCCAGTATTTTGTCACTAACAAGAGATGGGTGGTAACAGTGGGTAGTAAGACAGAACGAAGAGCATCAAGGCAGAGGCTAGGAATAGAGTGTTGAGACATGTTAACATTATTCTAGATCCAAGAAATTCAGAGAAGGATGAAGCCAAGATGGAATAATGGATCAATTCCATGCAAGCAATAGAATAGAGTAAAGGATGGAAATAAAGTGAAGCATGAATTCCAGGAAATGATCAGGAGTTAGGGAGTACCCAGAGGCCTAAAGTCAAAATAAAGTTTTGCAAGATGGGCATCTGAGACCCAAGAACTTGAATCAAACATATTGAAGAGACAGTAATGAGACAGATCTTAACAGTGGATGAGACTTTTCTGAGGTAAATCTCCTTGCCTAGGACCAGAATTGCTGTTAGGATACAGGAAAGGACAAATCCATGATTGAAGGGAGAAAGGTACACATGGCCAAAGAAGCTGAGAACCAGAAAGTTTCTCAAAACCCCTTTCAAAGATACTTAACATATTGTTGGCCTTTCTTTTTCGCCTCTAACTATAGGTACAAATCAAGCCAGTGTTTTCAAGGAGGTGGTTCATGTGATTTTCAGTTCTCCTTCTAGGACTGTAATGTATATTCCACAGTCTATCTCTATTGTTATGGCTTATGGGATGAAGAACCCTTTAAATCACAGCAACTCAGGAAGAGTACACATTCTTTGACACTTTAAAATGCATGAGCCATACCCAGCTTTGTAGAAGCAAATGCTAGCTGTTTTATCTGTCCTTGAGATCTGACTTTAATACATCTATAAATATAATTTGTTTTTTTTCTCAGTGTATTACCTTGTACTGATCTTCACTGAAACTAAAATTTGCATCTGATGGTCAAAAGTTAGTTGTAAGAGCAGTGAGTGATACACGATGATGATATATGAGTCAGTAAAATCAAGTAATGACAGATTGGTCTATTTATAAAGATCAGATCCCATGATACAAAATTATGGGAAGGATAGTTAGTTCCTCCTGAAATATTTAATTTATCTTAAATCCTTTCTTAAAATGTCTTTTTAGGTCAAACAACTTGGAAAGCTAAGAAAAGAACTTTCCACATAGCAAATGAATTCACTTTATCTTTAATTATTGTGTATAAAGAATAAAAAATTCTTGATTTCACTAGTGTAGACTTTCCCTCCATCAATGCATATTTTAACTCTGCCAGGCCTGAGAAGATGATTGAGTGAGTAGCTGTCACCCATACACAAAAATTTACTTGGTGGCCCACCCTGTGGTGATGAATATTTCCAAAATTAGTACCTCAGACAATATGCAGGTGATGTTAGATTGACCCAGGTTTACAATGCACAATCTTTTTTTTGATATAGAAAACCAGACTTTTAATTCTAATGATCTAGATAAGTCGTATTAGGGAAAAAAAACCTGATAATTTTCCACTTTTCCACATTGGACAGTTCATAGATTATGTATCTTATTGCATTGGGTTGAAGGGAGGATGGTATGACTTATAAATGGACCACAATATCTCCTGCCACAGACACATTCATAAAGGAGAAGCAGCTCCATGACGGATACAGGAGCTCCCCACATTTTTGTTCAGCTACTTTAACTTTTCCCTGAGGGCTATACCTTCATAATATCTCATTATAGCCACTGTTCCTTTTATTTCTGATCCTAAGGGGAACATATAGATAAAACATATAAATAATCTGTAAAGATCCTCTATGAGGGAGTTCTTTTGTCCTTCCTCATCATAACACATTGTCACTCTGTTCATCAAGTGTTATTGACTTTCTTGTGACAAATACCACTGAAAACATAGAAAAGTCAGTCTTGAAATTTGCATAATAATGGAAACAACCATGACTATTAGGGGGGAAAAACATTTATTAGGCTTATTGAGGACAAACATAGTTGAATTCTTTTCATCTTTCTATCCCTAATGGGAAACACAATGCCTCTTATGTTGTAGGCATTTAGTAATTGAACTAATTTCAATTTTAAAAAATAGTATTGAGCTGAGACTGTTAACCAATGCCACAGGAAGCAGAATGAAATGGTTTTAAAATGTTTAAGCTCTGTTGGGGAGAAGGGGAAGATCAAAAAAGGGATAAGACTGTTGCCAGGGAAAGATGGGATAATGTTTAAAGATGACTCTGGTCCTTCAAAATCCAGTTCCATGGAAATGAAGGGGACAGCCTTAAATTGGGGAATGGCTAAACAAGTTGTGGTATATGAGTGTAGTGGAATACTATTGTACTATAAGAAATGAGGAGCAGACGGACTTCATAATAACCTGGAGGGATTTATATAAAGTGATGCTGAGGGATGAGAGCAGAAGCAGGAGAACATCGTACACAGTTACAGACACATTGTATCTGTGATGACTAATTTTGTTAGACTGGGCTCTTCTCAGTAATGCAAGGTTATAAGACAGCTCCAAAAGAATCATGATGGAAAAGTCTATCAGCATCCAGAGAAAGAATTATGGAGCCTGAATGCAGATTGAAGCTTGCTCTCTCTTTTTTGTTTTGTTTTGTTTCTTTTTTATTGTGATTCATTCCATTGGTTACAATTCTTTTTACAACATGACTGATGTTTAATGTGAAAGTTATACATAGAATCTATATGAGATTGCATTCTGCCTTGGTGGGGGTGGTGGGCAGGGCAGAGGAGTGGGATGGGGAGAAAAATTGGAAACTTCAAAACATGTGGAATTGAATGTTGTAAAGTAAAAGTAAATAAATTTAAAATGAAACAAATCCAGCTCCAACATTTTCTTTTACATGAAATTCTGGCTACAAGTGTCCTTCCTGCTAATCTACTTTGAATTTTAGTACATTTTTTTATTTTTTAAAATGTTGTATGCAAATGTATGTGCACTGTTGTCCCCTCTCTTGGAAGGTAAGCTCCTTGTGAGTAGGGATTGTAGCATTCTTCATATTTGTATTTTGTAATACAGATCCTGGTATTCAGAATATATTTAATAAATATTGCTGATTGATTCACAATGGAGAAATCTTTTGTGCTCCACTAATATTTTGGTTTCTGTGTCTCTAACATAAGAATTATCTTTGATTGGAAAACAGCAAAACAAAAATGGGTAACTGGCAGTTCAAACTCAAGGTAAATGAAGTCATTGAAACAAAATGGCTCCAGGAGATTGTCAGCTAATTGGAATGAGCTATGTGTCCAGATATTGAAAAACTTGGTAAATTTGACTGTTCAGCCACTGTTAGTAAATTTGGAAAACTGAAGCAACTGGAGATAGGCTAAAGTGTTTCCAATTTTAATTAAAAAATGTAAGAGGGTGAATTATTTATTAAGTTAGGCTATGAACTTAACTCTGACTGCTGCAAGATTATATGACATACTATTAAAGGGAAGGTGATTTTTTGGTCTCTTGAAAGAGCACCCAAAGTTACTATAAATTGAATATGTCATGCCAGATTAAACATATTTCTTTTTCTGACTGGAACATTCCATGGGTAGATGAAGGAAATGCTATAGACTAGAATTTCATTGAGGCATTTAAAAATTACTCACTTGATATCCTTGTGAATAAGATGAAGTTATAGACTAGATCAGATGTGTCAATAATACAGCTGGCTAGTTGAATGCAGCCTTCAACACTCTCGGTGAGGGCTGAACCAGATTAAAGTGCAACTGGGAAATATTTAAAAAAATAAAAAAAGTTACAATAAAACATAAATAAAATTACACTTTAAATTAAGTCACTATATGGCCTACGTGTCGTGGCAACCCTTTCTACTTGAGTTTAATATTCCTGGTTTAAATCATGATATTTAGGTGAATTCAAAATCAGTAGAATAAATGGAATTGAAAGGTAGTAATTAACAGATTGATGCCAGCCTAAAGGGAGTCCCTATTGGAATGCCCTAAGAATCTATACTTGGATTTTTTTAATCCACTGCTTCGATGACTGAATAAATGAAGGTATTTATTTACTATGCAGATAACATAAAAACTTAATTAAAAAAATGGGTTGCATGAAAGAATCAAGGTCCAAAATAACTTCTAAAGGGGCGGCTAGGTGGTGCAGTGAATAGAGCACCGGCCTGGAATCAGGACAACTTGGGTTCAAATGCGGCCTCACACACTTAACACTTACTAGCCATGTGACCTTGGGCAAGTGGCTTAACCCCAATTTCCCTCCAAAAAAAAATCAAAATAACTTCTAAAATGGTGGGATAAATCTAATCTGGTATCCTGAATGGGGAATGTCAATATCTTTGCTGGTCAGACCACATCCAGACTATTATATTCAGTTCTAGGTACTGTATCATAATGTCAAAATGGATCATGATTAGTCTGATCAGAGGAGTGTTAACCACACCATAGGATGAATGCTGAAAGAAGTTAGGAATATTTAGTTTGGAGAGGAAATGAAAGGAACATGAGGGGGAAAGTAATAGCTCTCTTCAAATGTCTAAATGGCTCTCATGCGGAAGAAGATCTGATTCTCTGTAGAGTAATGGTTGGAAGTTGCAATGGGGTAGACCAAAGTTTCATAAATGAGGACAGAAAACAAAACTTATATAATTAGAGGTTAGTGAAGCTGAATGGGCTGTCCAGGAAATCTTCAAGCCATACTTGGAAAGTTAGTAATCATAGATATTGTAGAGGGGAGTGTTATTCAAGGTCAAGTCAGAGAAAATGAGATCCAAAGACCCTTCCAGTTCTTAAATCTTAAACTTCCGAGCATTTGGAGAAATGACAGTGAAAGAAGAATTCTCGCTAAGTGGATAGTAATTAAGTACTGAACCTCATTTTCTCATTCACAAATGAGAATGTTTAGTCACATACCTCCCCAAGAAAAGGAGGAAAATATATTCTTCCATTAATTCTATATTACTACTGTGTTAGAGGTGGGATTTGTTTCTGTATATTTGATAGCTTCCATGATGTTTTAAAAAACAGCATAAATAGGGGCAGCTAGGTGGTGCAGTGAATAGAGCACCAGCCCTGGAGTCAGGAGGGCCTGAGTTCAAATCTGATCTCAGACACTTAGCACTTCTTAGCTGTGTGACCTTGGGCAAGTCACTTAACCCCAATTGCCCTGCCCTTCCCCTTTCAAAAAGGAAAAAAAAAACCAGCATGAGTGATACTTTAGGGTGAATAAGGTAGTGGCTTTTGTGCTAATGAGAGAGTGCCATTTTAGAGTTATGTTTAGATTTGGCCCAGTTCCTTGTCTATAGTCTCTTTTAGAGCTGAATGGTTAAAGCCATGCTTAGGTAGAGTTTACCTCATTCTTATGAGGAAAAAGGAGATTTCTTTCTATGTTATAAGATTAAACCAGTCATCTAGAATAGATTTATATAGGTTGGCCCCCTATACAAAAGCAAGGGAATCAGTTTCACCATTTCATGGTGATGTCAGCAGTAGTAATGAGCTATATAAACATGCTTTGATGTTCATTGTAAAGAACTAGTGATTTTCTTGTTACAAAATGTTGAGTGATTCAAGCCACAAGACTAACCTATACTCCTCATAGGAAATCAATCCTACAATGATCCTGTTAGATTGCCCTGCCCTTACCACATCCAACCAGAATCATTCCATTTGAGAATAAAATGTAATTTATACTAAATGTACAATGAAATATAATTTTAGAATAAAATGAAATTTCTCAAGTACCTCCTAATCCATTTATGCACACGTGTACATATATATGTATGTATGTATATGTGTGTGTACATATATATTTATATGTATAAAAATATGTAATAGCTGGGCAACTGTTTCTGGGCCAAGAAAGGAAGTAAAGTTTCTTTCACAAAAGAAAATTTTTTCATGAGCATATATAACATGAAAAAAAAATTCAAATTCTACAGAAACTTCAGGACCACCTACATGTAACATCTACTCTGAAATTCATCATTTTCTGGAGTGAGATATACTTTTCAGAAGAATTCGTCAAATATGACAAGCAATGAAAGACAAGCCAGAGCTGGAACGCTAATTCCCCAGTTTGCTGTCTGCCATTTTCTCCTTTGTGATATCATCATGACTTACAAATCTGGAGTAAACTGGAAAACTTCAGCTATGGAGAAAATTATCAGGAACTTCAAAATGGCAAAATAGGCCTGGAAGTAGCCATACAAAACATCACAAAATTTTGTCCTTAATTTTAGGAGGGTGTTTTTTAGGACCTCATTCAGGATCTGTTTTTTCCTTTTTTTCCCATGTAATTCCAGCAAGCTGCTGGTAAACTGAGAGTTGTAAAAGTGGTAATTAGGGAAGAGGGTGAAGCACTGGAAAAAGTTGATGCAAGAATTTTTAAAATCAATGTCATTCCAGGGGCACTTGGGATAGTGACAAAGTGCCTGATTGCCATTGCTACAGTTTATCTGAACAAAATAATGACTTCTGCACATGGTGCTGACAATGAGGCATTAAGGAAAGGTGAAATTATGTTTGATATTGTGGTTCAATTCAACAAACATTTATTAAGCACATACATTGTTCAAATTACTGTCTTATTTGAGAATGCAGAGAACTGTGTCATACTTTTTATTTTAGGAAAATTTCCATCAAAATCGTTACAACTTAACACCAAATGTTTGGAGGTCAGAACCATAATCATCATCTAAGTTCAGTTCTCTAGTCACTATGACTTCTTGGAATGAGGAACACCTGGATTGAGGAAGACTAGCCTCTTATACAGCCTGTATATATGCCCCTGGGTAAGTCACTTAACCATTCAGTTCTCCAGGCACCTCTTTAAGAGTATATGTAGCAAAGAATATGGCAATCTGCATTGGCAGCGAGATTTCCTTTTCTTCCTTC
>CM053581.1:497230522-497259291 GCA_028627135.1 Pseudochirops cupreus | reverse complement strand
AATTTAAGCAAATCTTTAAAAAAATTAAAATATCAGAAATATCAAGCAAAGATCCTACCAACTTAATATTATATAAGAAAGAATGGTACATAGAATACTCCATATAGGTAAATATGTACAATGTACATTTTATTTATATGTAAAGGCAGCATGATGTAGCAGACAAAATAGCAGAATTTGATATAGAAAATCTGGTTTCAAATCTTGCCTCCAACACTTACAAGCACTTTGAACCTGGGCAAGCCGCTTAAGTTTTCTTTGCCTCAATGACCTCACTTGGGAAATGTAGATAATAATAGAGGTAGTTCCTACTTCAGAGCAGTGTTGTGAACTTCAAATTATACATGTAACTATAAAATCATTTATTTTACATATAATAATATAATCATTATATTATTATGTAATGATTATATAAATTATATATTATTATATAATGATGTAATAAATATCATTTATTATCACTGCTACTATGTAGACAAAATAGGTAGATAGCTCTGAGAAGTGAACATTCACCTTATTGTCTTCCTCATACATTTTTGTGGGAATTTGTATATCCTTGTGGGTACGTATTTGCTCATAGTCTAGCCCTTCTAAAATATAAAAGGCAAAAAGGGAAAATCTAAGTTTTCAATAACTCCTCTCATGACAGAAATATAACTCCTCTCACGACACTCTGTTCTACCTCAGTTCAAATAAATCAAATTTATCTATAATCTTTGAGAAATTCTAAGGTGTGTATTCATATGTTACAATGGAAAACTTAACCAAAGTTTTTACCAAAAATTTAACCAAACAAAGGCTCACCTCCTTATAAGGCCATAAAGTAGATCAGGTAATTCCCTTGTTAAATCCAATATATATATATATATATACACAGAAGCATTTTGCTTTTCAATCCCTACCTCCCTTCAAAATCCCTTCTCTGCTGACCTGAACTCTTGTACTCTGTAGGCTTCCTAGTTCTGCTCCAGTTTCCCTAGATCAGTGGTTCTCAACCTTCCTTATGCCGCGACCCTTTAATACTTGTATGTGGGCATATTTGCATGTGGGCAGACCTACGTGGAGACAGATAGAGGAGTGGTGTCTCAGTTCCTAAGATCATTGGAAATATGTGTTTTCCAATGGTCTTAGGCAACCCCTGTGATAGGGGGTCGCAACCCGCAGATTAAGAACCACTTTCCCAGAACAATAGTGCCAATATTTCATAGGAGAGTCCTCTCTGAGGAAAAATAAAATAAAATACGCTTACCTTTGATGTTGATCTTGTGAGACATTCTGTATCTGTTTGTCCATATGAGAGCTAGGTGGCACAGTGGATAAACTGCTGAGCCTGGAGCTAGGGAGAACTGAGTTCGAATGTGGCCTCAGACTCTTCCTATCTGTGTGATTCTGGGCAAGTCACGTAACCCTGTTTGCCTCAGTTCCTCACCTGTAAAATGAGCTGGAGAAGGACATGGCAAACCACTCCATTATCTTTGCCAAGAAAACCCCAGATGCGGCCACAAAGAGTTGGACAGGACTGAAATGAATAAACAATAATATCAACTATTGGTACAAGTGAAAAGTGAATGTGAGGAGTTTGAAAATATGTGTGTATGCGATATAAGGTAGGAGTGCATAAATGGAAGATCCATGAGCTTTTTCTCTGAGCACTTCTACACACTTAAATGGGAGGTAGAATAGAAGTATTACAGGAGTATCTTGTTTGTGCACATTTCTGTCTTTGGTTATGTATCTGTCTGGGTGTGTGATTGTCTGCATCTGTGTGGGGGGAGGAACAGTGACCTAATGTGGATGAAAATGAGTATTAAAATCTGTTTGGGAGAGAATGTCTGTTTCCCTCTGTGTCTGCATCTGTGTGTTTATCTAGACAAGAACATAACAGGATGTCTGTTTGTCATCATATGGGTTTATTTTCTATCTCTTTCACCTCCAGTCAATGCTCTTTTTGACCGCAGGAGTACTGAATATAATAGGAGAACTGACCTGGGGATAACCTGGAGTCCAATCCAATCCAAACAATCCAAAAGGTGCCTTCAATGTGTAAGGTACTGTGCTATGTGTGGATACAGGAAAAAAAATAGCTCCTGATCTCAAGAATCTTTTTTTTTTTGCTGGATCTGTGATTTTATCTGGATTATATATACAGTGTCTAATAAAGCTCTCAATTCCATTATTTCTTCTTGTCCTATGTAGTTCTGACCAACATCTTTCCATAAATCCTTTCTGAAAGATGAATCCAAAGAAAGCTTATTTTATTAGTTCTACCAGTATATCAGTTGTACAAATAAAAGCAATGTAGCCATGATCAGAAGGAAAATGGAAACTTTATAGATATTTTCTCAGATAAAGATCTCATATCTCAAATATATAACAAGCTTTGTTAAAACTATAAGAATGAGTCATCCCCAGTTGATAAATGACCAAAGGACATGAATAGGCAGTTTTCTGACGAAGAAATCAAAATAATTTATAGTCATATACAAATTCCCTAAATCATTATTAGATAAATAGAAATTAAAACATTCTTGAGATATCATTTTACACCTGTCAGATTGGCTAAAATGACAGAAGGGAAAAGAGATAAATGTTAGATGGCATATGGAAAAATTGGGACACATTCACTATTGGTAGAACTGTGAACTAATCCAACCATTTTGAAGAGCAATCTGGAATTCTGTCCAAAGAGTTATTAAGCTGGCTAAACCCTTTGATCCAAAAATATCACTACTACGTCTGTTTCCCAAGATGATTACGGGAAAAAGGGGAAAAAAAAATCTTACTTTCCATTTCGCTACACGAATAAATTATTGACTCAAAGATAGTACCTGAACCAATGGGAATCCTGTGTATCACAAAAAATGTGATATCCTATTAGAGAAATAGTATGTCTTGCAAAGTTCCTACTTTGCTTAGGAAATAGAAAAAGACTTGGAATTTCTGAGTTATATTTAGGAGAATAGTCACATCAAAGGTAAATAATCTCATCCTCAAAGAAATATTTTTAAAAGTGATTTTATGTTATTGAAAATAATCATTTATCAATGGCTCTACAAGCAACTCACTAGAGATTTCAAGTTCAGTTTTCATGGACATGGTTGTGGACAGACTTTCTCCATCCTTCCTTGTAGTCTCAGCATGTATCTGCCTACAGCTTCTTTTGACATTAGTGTCAAATGTGTGTCCTAGATGGAATGGGCTCTTTCCCCACTGAAATTCTATACTTTCATAATCAGAGCACACAGATTATTTTTTACAAGTATATGATTTAACTTAACACCTACAAGTTGATAGGGTTTTCTTATCATTAGCTAGTATTTACATCTAATTACTCAGGATATATCGAATGTTCAAGTGTTTCTTCGCGGATAAAGTAGAGAAAGGAGGCATTAACTAAAAAAAAATACACCATAGTACTAGGAACACCTTTATTTTTGCCTTTTTGGATTGTTGTTGTTCTGGTGTATCTGACTCTTTGTGACCCCATTTGGGGTTTTCTCAGCAAAGATATTGAAGTGGTTTGCTGTTTCCTTCTTCAGCTCATTTTACACACAAGGAAACTGAAGCAAACAGGGTTAAGTGACTTGTCCCGGGTCACACAGCTAATAAGGATCTGAGGCTGAATTTGAGCTCAGGTCTTTCTGACTCCAGGCCTAGAGTTCTATCTATTGAGCCATCTATCCCCTCCCTTTTTTTTTTCTGGTTACCTGGCACTAATTTTCCACCTGAGGCCTACCTTCTTCACTTTACTTCATCTGAGAGGGAGGAGTTGTTCATAGGGAAGAATTGAAGCATTACATGGACATTCAGGACAGTAAAATCTGGGTCCAAATCTCTATAAGGAATAGCACATTACCTCACTCAAGATTTAAACTGATCTGTATATGGTAATTTAAAAAACACCATAAATCCAGATGTACTGTAGAGGGTTTACTCTCTATAAATTATAGCCTTGTTCAGAGATATATTACTTCATAAAGACCTAAGTCATGGATTCTAGAAGGCCAGTTTCTACATTGGGAAATGGAACCACAGAATGGGGCCTTTAGATCCACAATTATCTGTAGGCCTACAGTATCGAATCGGTGTTCAGTTTATAAAATGAGGCTGCATCTGTTGTTTTCTACCCACTATCACATTCTGCCTCTCTCTACAATGACATTTATAGGAGTTTACTATTTTTCCTTAATGAATATGAGGGAAACCCTTCTCCTCAACCTCTCTGTTACTCTATCTCTGTCTTTCTCTGTCTCTCTCTCTCTCATATACATTCTATGTGCCCTGATCATCAGAACTCCCTTTGTATTCTCTGCTTACTATCTACCAACATCTCTTTTTTTTGGCACAGACAAAGTAATGATGTGTTCTTATTATCCACACAAAGACTGGAATAATTCCCACAAAAATGTGGTTAAGAAAGTCTGGTGCTATTTTAGAATCAGCCAGAAGTAAAATGTAATTCAATTAAAATTTTAAAATCCAAGAAAGAGCTAATTCATAGCTCAGACTTCTTTTATATTCTCTACTATGCTTATTATTCTTTGGGGCCTACCAAGAGTACCTGTAGGTCCTACCAAGTATTTGTAGCCAGCCAGATACAGTATTTTATTGACCATCAGTTAAGAATTTGACTTGTGGGTAACCATATGCTGCCTTCATAAATGCTGGGAGCAGACACAGGAAGCCTGCAGCCCTACTGGAAGAGTCTTCTAATTGGGGATCATGATGTGTAGTAAATTGAAACCAGTCAATTTCCCATTGTTCATTTCAATTATGAGATCCATTAGAATTAAAAAAAAAGAAAAAGAAAAGAAAACACTCGTGCATTCATCTGTTAGACCTCAACAATTCATAGTACACTACATTGTTTTAAAAAAGTAGGTAGTAAGAGAAGTTGTACAGGATTTGAGGTGCTAGTACACATATATTACAAGCAATTCCATATGATATAGATAATATTATCTGATTTTAGAATCTTGTTTTCCTCAGTGGAAAACAACCACCATAACAATGACAATAACAGTGTAAAATTTCTTATTAAAATTTTTCTCTTGTTTTTCTTCAAATATGCTTTAAAAGTTTAATTTTAGTGTAGTCAGGACAGGGTACACTAAGCCTTTTAAAAGTAAGCAGCAGTATGGGTATTGGAGAATAAAGGTGTTTCATCCTGTGTCTATGCGGAAAAGTGATGGATCTGAAGTCAGAAAACTGGATTTGAATCCCAGTTCTGCCAATCGGTGCTGGAGTGATGTTGGACAAATCAGGGACCCTCTTGGAGACTTTTGACTCATTAGTGAATTGAATTACATGGATTCTTAGGACCTCTCCACCTCTAAACCAAATGAAATGGAGATATTTTATCTGAATGTGAGAAGATTTAGAAAGAATATCACAACTCAAGTTGTTGAAATTGTGTCAAATAGTGAGAAAAATAGACTCATTGTGCTTGGTTCCAGAAAGAAGAAAGAGAAACAAATTATCATGGAAGTAGAATTGACAACTAATTTTAAGCATGAAGGGAAGGAGAACTTCAAGTTTTTGAGAATGAGAAACTAAGAATTTTAAGAAGAGAAAGACCAGGAAGACCTCAATTTAAGTCTAACTTTTGACTCACTATGTGATTCTGAGCAAGTCACTTAACCTCACCATCCTCTATGGAAGAAAAGGTGCCAACGTGCATTGGGAAAAAAGAGTTCTTCCTCATACAGAAATTTCCTAATGCAATGAAATTATAGCACTGGTCTCTGTCCCTATCCCATTTTTGCTTAAAATAAAGGAAAGGATAGAGTGGCAAATCACTTATCCTTTCTGATTCAGATAACCATGCCTATGGGAAGCAGAGTTTCCCATAATATAAATTCACCATGAGTGTATGTAGCCAAAGTACAACTGCCCATCTGGTGATAGTTTTCTCTAATTGCAGCTCAAATACCTAGAAGGAAATAAACAGCCTCATTAATACCAGCCTTGAAAATCCAAACCCATAAAGTGACTTCAAAGTCATAGCCTCCAAAGATTTCAGATTAATTTAATGTTCAGATTCATTTCCGATTTGACTTAGAATCACAGTTTAAAAGTTTGAAGTGACCTTAAATATCATCTTGCCCAAGTGTTTTCATTTTAAAAATAAGATAGCTAAAATTTAGAAAGGTTAAAATTCATTTCAAGGTTACCCAACCAGGACTAGACTCTCAGTTTCTTGGCTCCCAGTTCAGAGTTTTTTCTACTAAATCACATTACTTCTCAAAATTTCTTTTTCCTTATTTCTACAAAGTAAAATATTTGTATGTTGGGGCTACTGTTCAGAGGATGGAATCAGAAATATTTGAAATATGCATAATGTTGAGAATATTTTTCTAAGACTCATTTTAAGTACTATTCAAACTCGAATTAAAATTGGACATGAAGTTTTTTTTTTAATTTTCTTTCTTCCCTCTCATTTTCTGTTTTAAGAATGAGAACCCCCCTTCCTTATTAAGGGACCCAGAAGGAGAAAAGGGAGGGAAAAGCTTATGAAACTTTCTCTTACTAGTTCAGCATACTAATCCATCTTTTATTTGCTTATTTAGCAGATAAAAATTGGAATATATTTGACATTGGGTAGATAAAACATCTGACTGAATATTTTATGCTTCATCTGGGCCTTTGGGGATCGTGGAGCCATATTCAGAACTCTACACCCATTGACAAATTCTCATAACATCCATGCTGAGATATGGCTATAATCAGATGCACACAAATATTAATATGAATTTACATATGCAGATATATATCAAATAATGTGCAGACCAAGATAGATTTGCATTACTCTAGGATCATATACTCCCCAAAATTGAATGATAAACTGGTGCTTTGTTTGATGGATATAATTATATGAATGGATAGGTATATTAGGAAAAAAAAGTGGATCCCAGGGCAGGTAGAATCAATGAATACAAAAAGAGCACGTGCTGGGTGGAAAGAAGGTGAGTGGCAAACAAAACATTTGCAGTGTTGTAATGTGAAAGTAAAACCAAAAGTATTACATCTTGAGAACTCTCCTATCATCATACAAATGTATCCATTACATAATTCAATCATAAAGGTCAATGCATTGCCATTGTGTATTACGTTTTCCTTTCATGGTATTTTTTTCTGAGCCATGATCAAATTGCCATTCTCTTATTACAGTATATATCATGGTTATGGTGGTCTTAGCCATTTACCACACAAATGGTAACATATCCTCATGATCCCCCTTTGAAAGGTAATACAGTATCCTCCATCCTAGAGATACATTTTGATCAAAAGAGTTAAGGAAGACAAAGAGCAAGTCTGCTCCTGGGGAACATGGAGGATATCAGTATTTACTGGTAGTGAACAGCTCAACAGCATAGAGTACTCCAGGCTGGTACACTCCTAACCTTGACCCAGCTGGATAACCATGGCATTAAACCACAAGCTTTCAAAACCAACATGATCTTCCCAAATTCAAGGAAGTTCCTCTTCACCCCTCAGTTGCTCAGCTAATCCAGAGCATACACTTGCTCTAGCAATTTTTTTCTTCTATCTTTTCTGAGATTTCCTCTGTTTCCTCTGTTTCATCTCAGATGAGATCCTGGTACAGTAGATTCCCCTTAGGCTTTCTAGCTAAGTCCCTTCCTTGCTGGCCTCAATATTATCTTTATAAAGAGAGTAAACAAAGATGAGAAGACAACAAAGAAAATCTTGAGTGACATCTCCTCTATCATGAGAAGGGAATAAGGATTTATATTGTTCCTCCTATGTGCCAGATACTTTGCTAAGTGGTTTTTGTTTTTGTTTTTACAAATATTATCTCATTTGATCCTCACAACAACCCTGCAAGATAAATTCTAGTATTATTCACATTTTATAGTTGAAGAAACTGAGGGAAACAAAATTTAAGTGACTTGTCTAGGGTCACACAGCTAGTCAGTGTCTGAGGCTAGATATTAACTGACTTCAAGTTAAGAGTTCTATCCACTGTGCTACCAGATGCCTATCACTTATACACAGAGCTTTGGCCCCATTATGGCTACATCATGACAATAAAGGCGAAATACATTAGACATCTATTTGATAGAAAAGGTGTTATATACATGCCCAGAGTTCTCTATATACTATAAACATGTGTAAAGACCATATTTAGCACAGCTAGGAAGTGTTCTGGGATTAGAATTAGAAAGACTCCTCTTCATGAATTCAAATCCAAACTCAGACACTTATTAGTTGTGTGACCTATGGCAAGTCCCTTAACCCTGTTTGCCTTAGTTTCCTCATCTGCAAAATGAGCTGGAGAAGGAAATGGCAAACCACTTCAGTATCTTTGCCAAGAAAACCCCAAATGCAGTCACAAAGATTTGGACATGACTGGAATGACTCAGCAACAACAACAAAGGTCATCTTTTGATTTGCATTTACAGCCATCATTACTGATGATCTTTACAGGATGAAAACTGTCCTATTTGCATGGGAAACGTCTCAAATCGTTGGTCAAAGAACCAGTCCATTCCAAAGTGTCACTCTCGAGTCTGTCTGCCTGCTATTGCATCCCACATATCCCCAACAGTGCTGCCTAGTGTGAAGCCTTCCTTCAGAGCACCCACAGAGCCCCATTGCTTCTACCCTCCCAAGGGACTCTTCTCTCATCCTGTTCATCATCTAGTCAGTCACTGCTTCAAGTCTTCAAAGAATCCTAGCCACAGGATGAATTATGCTTTTAGATAAAATGGGTGTTTCCATATATCATCAAATTTCAGAGGTCATGCCCTAATTTCGCTCCTCCAAGCTGCTCTCTGATAATTTAAAATTCTTTATCCAAGAGATGAAAAACTTTTTTTTTCAGAATTATAATGGGGGATGTATAAGGTTTAGTAGGCAAATGCCCTCACAGGAGAAGAAAGAGACTTAAATTAATACAAAATGTGACTAATAAAACAAGGAAGACTGAAGATACTGAAGACATGTTTGAACTACTTCATCTCATTCAACTGAGCTAGTAAATGTCACTGATATATTGGGAAGCTTATTATGTTCTTCATCTCACAGGTGATTAGTAAATTCTGTGTTAATGAAAAGAGCCCTGAATTGAGAGTCAAACTATCTGAGTTTGAGTCTACCTTGTACCATTACAGAGCTATATAACCTAAGATAAGATAAGGGCAATATGGTAGAGAGCAGTGGCATCATACTCAACAAGAAATGGATCTCCATGGGTGGCATATTATACTGCATTGTATTGTAGTACATTGTATTTTTATTATTTTGGGAAATATTCCCTAATTACATTTTAATCTGGCTCCTATCCAACTCCAGCAGGAGTTTGACAGCTCTGGTGTAGAGGTAGGTAGTCGGCATAGACAGAGTGCTGAAACTGGAGTAAGGAAGACCTACATTCAAATCCTATCTCTGACATGAATTGTGTGACCCTGGACTTCATTTTTGTCTTACTCAGTTTCCCTCCTTGTAAAATAAAGAGGCCCCTTCAAGCTCCAACATTCTTTGATTTTATAACTGGGGTGGTACTGACAAAAGTGACCAAAAGGCTAAATGTGACATCTGTGTCGATCTATATATTTTTGCAATAAATGTCGAAGAAAGAATCTGTGTTTCAAGGAAAAATAAGCAAAGGGAGAAATTTTTTGTAGCCCTTTGAGCTGCTGAGACTGTCTCAAAAATGCACCGGTATCTAAAGAGCAGTTAGTTGCCAGTTGTCTTATATTTTATTTTGTTTTGTTTTAATTTTCAATCTTTTATTCAATCAGAAAATCTGAGCCAAAAACCAGTGCCAAGGATTGGAAAGAACACTGGATTTGGGAACCATAGCCAGTTCTAGAGCTACATTTGAATGCCAGCCCAGAAAGTTATTAACCAAGAGGTCCCAAATTAATCATTTACCTTTTATGAACCTCAGTTTCCCTATCTGTATAAGGAGCCTGATGCTGGGTTTGTTTTTTTTTTATTACCACCTCAAAATGTTGCTGTGAGATGATGCTATGGAAACAAAAGCCTTTATTATGATCAAAGAGTTTTAGAATCTCTGCATTCCTCTAGTCAGACTCTGAATTAGAAATTCTCCAAACAAGTGATCACGAAAATCTCCAGAAATTAGGAACCTACTGTTTCATGGAATATCACATTTGAATTTGTCAGCTCTCTTTAATAAAGAATGTTATCCCTACTCACCCTCTTACATCAATCTTAATTCTGATTCCTACAACTTCTAACTCAGGGGAGGGAGGATAGAAGTGGAGTACAGTGAAGATTGTATCTCTTTCCCTAAATTAAAAGAAAAATAGAATAGCTAAGAATGTAGCAATGGAGGGGGGGGTGAACATATGTTAAATAATTAGAATTAAATATTACAAATAAACCTGCCCCTTTTTTTCTATTGCTGAGACTTCTTTTCTGCTGCTAATTCATGCAAACAAAATCATTTCTCTAGGTTTCTGTGTTTATTTTTGTTTATTTAAGTAGTCTGTAGTGCCTCCTGGAAACTAGAGGAACACGATAATGGCAATAATCTAAAACTAAGCACTGCTTCTTAGAAAATATTCTTCCTCTTGATCAGATAATTTTTAGTCTTTATCTTCCCCTGAGAGTTTTCTAGAGATTTGCATGAAAACAAACTCTCTGTGCTAGAGAGTTCACCCATCTCGACTGTTTGCTTGTCACCTCGATTCATAATCCTCTATTTGTATCACTCCAGTGATTAACCGTAAAGATGCTTCTCGTGGCTCAAAATAGGTCTCTCATTTCAAATAAATAAACCACAAAAGACTTAGTATAAAGAAGATGAATAAGAAAAAAGAAAAGACAAAGAGTAAACAGGGCTTTCTGTAAAAGATATGACTATTGAATTGATTTAAAAAACAGTTCTCCATACCCCCTTTTTCTGGTCAAAGTGCTCCAATAACTCATTGATGTGTGTGTGTGTGTGTATATATATATATATATATATATATATATATATATATATATATATGTATGTATATGTATATATATACACTTACACACATACTTTTCTAAAGGCTATCGAGTCTAAATTTAAGACCAGAGGAATATAAATATTCATGTGTGTATGTGTTTATGCATATGTATATATGTACATAAGTCTACATATCATATATGTGTGTATATGCATATACAAACACATATATACACATACATATATATACATATGTAAATATAAATAAATAAATGGCTTATTTAGAAACTCTGAGATAAGCAATGACTGTAAGTTTTAGAAAGTTGTATAGGGGCATTGACTGGTTAAGTGACTTGTCCAAGGCCACATAGCCAGTATGTTTCATAATTGTACCTAACCCCTAGTCTTCCTTCCTTTGCCTCCCTGGTTCTCTCTATACTACACTACACTTCCCTCTGTGTGTGTGTGTGTGTGTGTATGTGTGTGTGTTTGTGTGGTTGAGAGAGGGTATTACATTTCAAATCTTGCACATGGTAAACACTACACAACAATTTCTTGAACACAATAAAATTGAACTATAGACAGTACTTTCCACTCCCCAAGTTTACTAGCTAGCAGTAACATTAATTTGAGGTTACAGTTTTCCCCCCAAGAAATTCAGATTTGGAAAAGATGTATTGGTTATATCTTAATTAAATTTAATTCAACCAAGGTTTATTAGATACCTACTATGTGCAATTCATTGTTCAAGATTCTAGGGTGATAAAGCTAGGTATAACACCAGGCATACATATACAGTCCATGGTTGGGGGAGGAATAATGATTTATATTAGCAATTTATTTCAAGGTTTATGAAATGTTTTTTCCTCACGCACATTTTATGAGATAAGTAGATAGGTAGTATTTAGAACAATGCAATATCCTTATTCTAAATTTTAGTGACTGGACTAATAAACACTTTATTTTGCAGCATCTGGACTTACATTTGAGTCAGTCATGTATTTTATAAGTACTTACTATGTACAAGGCATTGTGCTAAATGTGTTATAAATGCAAGTTAAAATATAGCACCTGCCCACAAGGAGTTTACATTCTAAGGGGCGGGGGGAGACAACAATTAAAGGAAGCCAAAAATCTGTAGTGGTGGGGGAGTTATCCCATTAAATATGTAGTGATGAAGTCTAAGGAATCAGAAAATCAGGGAAGAAATGAAAGATGGTTGGTTTGGGTCCTTCCTCAAAATAGGGGTTCAAGAAGGAGCTGATCAATGGGAGAACAGGGCCACAAGAATAGGGGGTGTTTGGGAGTGAAAAATGACATGGGAGCTGAGACTCTAGGTTGAGGTAACTTAGATGGCGAATAAATGGATGACGGATGAAGAGTGAGCAGAGAAATGAGAAAGAAGGGGTGTGTCAATCAGAGAGAAGGCTTTAAGACAGCAAAGCAACCATATGTCACCTTTCTAAATGATAATCTAACTTTTGCAATGAAAAAGGATCATATAGGTAAATCTCATTAATCCTTGAATTAGCAGAAAAATCCAAAAGCATTAGTTGTTGCATTTCAATGGCTACATTCTGTTTTAATTTTATTTTTAATGGAATATTGTTCTATCTATCATCAAAGACCATGAGTTTTCTGGGAGTCAATAGAAAATCTAGTGATAAAACTCTCTGATCTTCTCTGGGTTGGTCCTCTGACGACGTCCATCTATAAGATCATCCTTGAAATCTGACGATTATGAGATTGTCCCACCAGAGATCGTGTTATATTGCTGGGCACAGCTTTCAAGAAACCAGGATCAGCAACATGCTATAATGAAATATCCAAACTTTTGTGGTAATGATTCATCTGTTCTTTCACGATACGGAATTATATTTATATAAAAATTATATTTATATATTAAATTATATATAATAAATTATTAAATTATAAATTGTTATTAAATTATATATAATATATAAATTATATTTATATATTAAATCTCTTCAGTTTCCAAAGGATCAATAGTTTTCTGTAGAGGGTCAATATTGATCCAACATTTGTTTAAAGTCCCCCAGAATAATGGAAAGTGATGTAATGTTTCATTCTTTAAGAGCAATGGTCCACACCAACTAGCTTAGTATTGTCATTTCACAAATTGCACACTATTGCTAAGAACCTAATCAAAATATTGAGCCTTGGCATCACATTCTGTTCTTAGGGAATGTGACTCCCAGGATTAAGAATATTGTAATATTTTTTTTTCATTTGTATAGCTCTTTTTACTCACTAACTATAAAGACAGTCAACTCTGCTCTAACACTTAAAATGTGTACCACACAATTAAGTACTTCATTGTACTCATATTGGCTCCTATTTTTTCCTATTTTCTTTTCACATTTGCTGTTAGTCTCTTCTGTAGAACTAGATTTTAAATTCCTTAAAAAGGAATTTATATTTATATGGCACTTCAAGGTTTTCAAATAAGTTTGTGTGTGTGTATGTGTGTGTGTGTGTGTGTGTGTGTGTGTGTGTGTGTAATCTCTTGATTTTCCCAAGACAGACATGAAGTGCATTTTATGGATAAGGAAACTGAGGAAAAGACTTAAGCTATATGTAGGATCATATAGGTAGTGTCTAAGGAAAGATTTAAACTGATGTTTTCTGGTAAAAGTTACCTATCCAATTGGCCCCCAGCCTTATGGGGCAGAGACCATCCATCAGGGTTTGCAAACTTGGTGCGGGAGAGCATGTGTTTTTAATAGAAAAAAATTTTGTTCAAATCCTTGCTCAAATACTAATTATCTGTACCATCTTGGGCAAATCATTGAACTATTCTAACCTTCAATTTCCTTATCAATAAAAAGGTCTTCTTCTATCTTCAGTATAACTCATGAGTGTTTCTGAGATTCAGGTGAAGGACTGGGGAAAGGAAAGGGATGGCAATTGGGCCTGTGATTTCATTACTTTAGGAAACTTTCAGGTGAGGATAGTCCTTGGAGAAATACAAGAGGGAAAACTTGGTGGTGTAGTAGATAAAGCATGGGTCCTGGAGTCAGGAGAACCTGAGCTCAAATCTTACCTCAGATACTTACTAGCTGTGTGATCCTGGGCAAACCATTTAACTTCAATTGCCTCACAAAAAAGGGGGTGGGGAAGAAAACAAGAGAAATTCAAGTGCCAAGTGACATAGTCTTAAAGAATTGTCTGGAGCCCAGGTGTGTAATGTCTGAGGCAGGACTTAGATTCAGGCATTCCTGCTCTCTACCCAATACTCCACACTGCTTCTCTCCAGTGAGATAGTGTATATACATTGCTTTGTGAACTTTAAAGTGCTATAAAATATTAATATATTTTACTAATATGACAATTCTTTGTATCTTCCATCAGAACTGTGCAATATGGAAAACAGGCTCTCTGGACATATTGACCATTTGACTTGCAAGTTCTTTGGACTAGAGAGTGAGTTTCCATGTTGGCCCCTTTTACTTTGTTTCCTCCTAAGATTCAGATCCTTTTTTGCTGCTCTTGTTGTTCAGTTGTTTCAATTATATTCAACTCTTTGTGACTTCATTTGGGGTTTCTTGGAAGAGATACTGGAGTGGTTTGCCCCTTCCTTATCCAGTTAATTTTATGGAAGAGGAAACTGAGGCAAACATGGGTAAGTGACTTGCCCAGGGTCACACCACTAGTAAGTATCTGAGGCCAGATTTGAACTCATGAAGAGTCTTTCTGACTCTAGGCCCAGCACTCTATCCACTGTACTACTTAGCTACGCTGGTCAGACTTATACTTTAAGAAAATCACTTTGACAAGTATGTGGGGAATGTATTGGAGACTTTAGGCAGAGACATGATTAACAACTAATAAAAGTTAACCTTAATAGAGGACTTATAAGGTTTGCAAAGTACTTTACTTACAATATCTTATTAGAGCCTCAGAACAACTTGGTGATATTGGTGCTATTATTATTATTCCCATTTTACAGATGAGGAAACTGAGACTGAAAGAGGTAAGTTGATTTCCCAGAATGACACAAGTGGTAAGCACCTAAGGTGAGATTTGAACTCAAGTCTCAAAGATCTAGTCACTCTTCCACCTAGCTGCAATGGTCCAGGTAAAAGGTGATTCAGGCCTGTACTAAGGTGGCTCTCTGAGTCTGAGTTTCAGAGAGAAGTGGATATATTGAGAAAGACTGAGGATGTAAAACAAGATTTGGCAACTGATTGTATATGTGGGGTGACAGAGAATGAAGAGTTGAGAAACACACTAGAGTTGTGTATCTGTAGGAAACTCAACAGCATTGAACAAGTTCCAAAGAAGGATGGATTAATCTCTCTGTTTCATGAATGCATAAGGTGCCTTAGCCTTATAGCACTGATGGGTGGGTACTTGTCCACAACACACACCAAACAGGAACAAAGCAGAGCTTTTTTCCACTAATTGTTGAGATAGAGAATGATTTGTCCTAACTGGTACCTTATTTAGCAACCATTACATAGATACTGTGCAAGGATGGTGCCTAAAATATGTACCTCCTGAAAATGCTCTTCATAATCTTAAACTTAAGGTTTAGTGGAGCTTCCTGTTTCCTCCCTCACCAGAGCAACATTTTCCATTCTTTATATTCAGTACTTCATATCCAGAAGAGAATATTCATCCTTAACCAGTATTTACATTCTCAAGACTCTTTAAGTATTTTTCCTTCTCTCAGAAATAGTCCAGTCACTGATGATACCTATATAGATCCAACGGGCTTTTAGGAAGTAATTCATTCCTGTACAAATTTTTCCTGGCTAAATAGGGGGAAGTGATAATTGTTACTCGTTCTTTGTTTTTCAAAGAGGACAAATGACATCAGAAGGGTGATGTCTTGACCTGTGCATATTGGGTTTAAGTGAGTCAGGATTGTACAGTCATCAATTTCACTCTCTCTTCCAGTCATCGAAATCCAGAAGCAAGACAAAAGTCAAGATGGCTGGCAATGGTCTGGGATGCAGTGGATGACCTTGATGTCTTTGATGTTTGATCAAGCTCCAAGTGCTCCACAGTGCCTGCTTCAGCCACCTTCACAGCAATTTGGAGCAAATTATTCTCATCCTCCCATTCCATGGGCTTCACATGCTTGGGGTAGACATGTGCCTAACACACCAAAGGATTTGAGGGTTGTCAGTTACCTTCAACTTGGGTTAGCCCGTCTTCAAGACAGTTTTGCCAGGATGTGACTCCTGCACATGCTATGGCTTGTTGGGAGCCACAAGTGATAGTTGGGTGAAAGGTTGTCACCAGAGGTGGATAAGCAGCCATGAAAAGGGCTCAGTCAGCCTTCATACCAGAGGTGCTAGTCCTCCCTGAACACCCCAAACAGGGGAGGTGGTAATCAGGAGGTAAAGCTTATGGCACTCAGCTCATTATTTTTCCCTGAACTATTATTCATTCTAAATGCATTTACCATTTGTGCTAACTTGTCTTGTGTTGGAGGGATGGATAGAAAATAAATAAAGAAGCAACAAAAAAGAGAGAGAATAAACCAATTATGAAGAAGGAAGGAGGGTTTTTGTCCCAAAGGAAAAATGTAACCTTAACAATGGGGGAAAATGTGCTTGCCCCTTCCCCCAAACCATGTGAAATACCAAAAAAGAAATTGCCTTTCTGATCTTTTCATGGGTGTCATTAAAATGGGTTAAAAAAGACTCAGTACAATGGTGCAATACAAGACCCATTAATTATACTGTGAGTTACACCTACAGTACCCAGGGGAAATAAAAAAAAAAAAACCCAACACAGAGAATGAATATAAGATAAACTGTATTCAGTTAAAAATGATCTAACACTGCAGTAAAGTTTGGAAGCATATTGATTGCAAATAGGCTTTTCTTTGCTCTCTATTTGTTAATTATCTTTCCTAAAAGTTATGCAGAGAAGTAGTGGATTGGGAAGGAGTATAAAGGGTTAAAAAATAAATGTTCTCATTAATAAATGTAAATATATATAATCCATACATTTTCATATGTGGATTCCTTTTCCAGCTAATTGTGTTTATAGTATGCATTAGTATCACATAACAGGATTATATGAGATACAATGAGGCTGATTTTTTTTTCTTAAATATACAAATTGGCATGGTCCCAGTCAGAAACAGTCACATGGGGAAAGGTGGGCAATTTTTTCCAATCAGGATATCCTTGTTGCTCCCTGTTGGGAATCACCTTAAGAATCTACATCATGTTCCTTTGAACACCCTGAATTATTACTATTCTTCATTTTCAAGAGTTAAGTATGTATTTTGGGATGAGCCAAGATCCATTGAGAATGACAGCTGGTGGGTGAACAAGGCAGGTGATATAGCTGAGTCATTCTCACTGGGTTCAAAAAGAGAAATATCACTATAAAGTTCAAAGACAATTTTCCTTGAGTGGAGCGTAGAATGATTTTGAAAGGAAACTTGAATAAATGAATTCCAGAAGTGTTGTGAGTAAAAAGTTAATGATCTATGATTTCAGAAGTGAGGGAGCTTTCTTCATATTCACAAATTGCAACCGACTTTATCATAGAGAACTGTTCAAGAGAACACCAAAGGTTAAGAGATTTTGTCATGGTTGAACCCATATGAAGAGTCAGGATCTCAACACTGATCCTCCTAATTTCAAGTCTGGCACTCTGCCTACTACATGAAAATATTATTAGGTAGTAGTATTAGTAGCAAGAGGACTATTTTGGAAGGGAAGATAATTCACTTAGGTATATAAGTTCTGGTAAAGATGATATTAATAATTTTGTCTTATAACCACACCTCATCTATGATTAGCACAGTGAAGTAGAAAGAATGTTGGATTTGGATTCAAAGGACTTGGGTTCAAATCCTACCTTTGCCATTTACTGTGTGATCTTGGGTAAGTCATTAATCTTCCCTGTGCTTCAGTTTTCTAATGTGTAAAATGAGGGGGTTAGACTAGATGACTTTTATGATCTCTTCCAGCTTGAAATTTATGATCTTATGAAACCCAGGAAGCCAAGGGGAAACCATTGTAGAAAGCAAACGAGTGAGGACCAATAGACATCAAGAGAAGGTTTTTTTTCTTTTAAATGTACTACTTGTAGTTGTTTTGTCATTTCAGTCATGACCAACTCTTTGTGACCCCATTAGGTTTCTTGGCAAAGATGCTAGCATGGCTTGCCATTTCCTTCTCCAGCTCATTTTGCAGATGAGGAAAATGAGGCAAGCAGGGTTAAGTGACTTGCCTAAGGTCACACAGCTAGAAAGTATCTGAGGCTGGATTTGAACCAAGGTCTTCCTGACTCCAGGCCAGGAGTTCTATTCATTGCACTAGCTCGTTGCCCCTTAATATACTACAGACCACTTGAAAAGTTATAGAACTATCTGACAAATTTGTAAAAGAGTCCAGAAAGGTCAAAGAAGGATGATTTTGTAATGATAGGTGATATCAACTCTCTGGACATCAGCTGGGGACTGAGTACCTAATAAGCGAGTCATTTACTTTCCTAGATATAGACTTCAGTTAAATCAGATTGTGTGCATATGGAATACACACACACACACACACACACACACGCATGCACACGCACACACACACACAGTGCACAGTCACTTGATGAATAACTGGAATTCTCAATTGCCTACATCAAAAGTGTCAAAAACACCACCTGCTTATCCACATGCAGCCTTGTGTGGTGGAATCAAATTAAAATATAATTAAGAAATATTTAACAAAATAAGTTTTCTAAATCATTATAAGGCCTACAAGGATCCTTATGTGCAGTTTAGTGACCCCATTTCTACTTAAGTTTGCCACCACTGCCCTATAGGATATGATTTGATCAGTCCTGGCAGACGTGACTGTGTGATTACTCTACTCTAGCAATTTTCATGGCGTCACTAATGTTCATACTTAAAAGGATGTCTGGAGACATTTGCCTTTTTATTGAGTATGATGTAATTTTTCACCTTTATGTCTCTGAGCACAGAATTTCCTAGGCCTAGAATGTCACATTCCCTCCTTCTCTACCAACTGAAATATTAGCTTTCCTTTTAAGCACCTTTATAAACCTATCCTGATCTCACAATAAAAAAATTGATGTCTCCTTTATCTTACCTAATATTACTTATATTTTTCTTTAGCAGTTATGAGTACAATGGGACTTTGGTCCAAGGGTACTGATGCATTATTAAATATTTATTCTGTATGCTTTATCTCCTCTAGTAGGGTGCAAGCTCCATGAAGGTAGAGACTAACCCTATATTATGTCTTCTAGCATGTAGCACAGAGTGTGACACAAAGTAAGTACTTAACAGATGGTTATTTTTATGCTTCTGTTCTAGGAAAGGGGGAACAGGTCTTCAAAACAGAATTATTCTATTTTTTGTTTATTTTTATCAGCCTTGCAAACCCACATAGGTTATAAAAATAATAGCTGATATGTATATAGTGCTTTTAGCAATACAAAGCCAAATATGTCTGTCTGTTTGTTCTTCTATCTATTTATCTATCGATCTATCTATCTTTCTATCATCTATCTATCTATCTATCTATCTATCTCTTTTTCTCTATCCATCTCTTTGCCTTAAATTAAATAGAATTGAAAGTTAGTTTTAGTATTAGAACTAGAATCTAGATCTTCTGAATTCAAATTCAAGATTTTTCTATACAAGTTCTGGGTGTATATGCTCAGGCACATAGATCCCACACACAAACTGTAATGCCATATTCTATAATCCTATCCCCAGAAAATACTGGAGTTTCATTTAGCATCACAAAATAGACATTATGAATGATTCCCCACCTTCACTTGCCTCTCCACGCTGATTAGAGGACTGCAGGGTAGGGCAATGAATTCCTCCCAAGACCCCCATTTATAGAGGGCCCAGATTTTTCCAGGTAACTTAGTTTCTCATTAGCTGCTCAGCTTGGTATTAACTCCATGGACATCATGTCTCCAGGGTATCTTTCATGCTGCTCTTTTTCCCCTCACTCCCTTCCCAGGTTTTTGGCTTTTTTTTGTGTATTGTCTTCCCTCATTTTAGTATTCTGGGAGTAGGGATACTTTATACTCTGCGTGTGTGTGTGTGTGTGTGTGTGTGTGTGTGTGTGTGTGTGTGTGACTGGGTGTCTAGGTGTGTGTATATCTATGTGTCTGAGCATGCACACCCTGCATTTGTATGGAAATATCTTGAAATTGAAGTCAGTAGATCTAGGTTCTAGTTCTAAGACATATATGTGGAATCTACCTTGTAGAATGCAAGCTTCTTCAGTTTGGAGACTGAATCACTTTTCATCTTAATGTCAACTCAATTTAACAAATATTCATTAAATGTTTATTATTTGTAAATGTTTGTTAAATTGAATTGAAACAATTCATTCCTGATTTCCAGTCTGCTTTAAAATATCAACCAGTCTCCCAGTTCTCTGAAAGGGAAGAAAAGTCTTCTTACCAACTATGAAGTGTCTGAACTATCCCTTTCACTAAGCTCCTACATGCTATGTCTGAGTTTCTTGTGAAATCTCTCAGTGAATCTCTAGGGAATACAAAAAAGGACTAGTGTTATAAGTTACTATGCAGGTGAGGTATCTATAGTCATAAACATTTATTAAGCACCTACTGTGTGCCAGGTATTTTGGTAAGCATTAGTGATACAAGTAAGAAGAAAGACAACTTCTGCCCTTCAGGTCCTTATAATAAAGTTATACTGGATTTAAACTTGGGCCTTCTTGACTCCAAGCCCAGTGGCTTGTGACCTGTGCCATCTATATGTTTCAGAGGCAGTGCCTGAGCTGAGAGTCTCCAGAGAGAGAGGTGGAGGGGGGGAAGAAGAAAGAAAGAGAGAGAGAGAGAGAGAGAGAGAGAGAGAGAGAGAGAGAGAAAGAAGGGAGAAGAGGAGATGAGAGAGAAGAGGAGAAGAGAGAGAAGAGGAGAGGAAAGAGCATTTCAAGGATGAGAAAGAACCTATACAAATGCACTGTGGTAGGAGAAAGCATGTTGGGTTTATGAGATAGTAATTACGATATTACTAGAATCTAGTGTTTAAAGGGGAAGAATTTAAAATGAAACTGAAAGGTAGGTTGAAGTCACATTGTGGAGGGTCTTAAATGCCAGGCTACGAATCTGGCATTTTGTCCTGTAAGTAATAAGCAGTCCATGAAAGTTTTTCAGCATGAGTCACATGGTGAGATCTTCTCCTAAAGAAATTTTGAGTTGGAGATCTATAAAAGAGTATGGATTAGACAAGGCAAGAGGATAGAGGCAGGGAGGAGCCTTTTAAAGGCTACTACAATTGTCCAGATGGGGAGTGGTGAAGACAAAATGTGTGGCAGCATGTGGAGAGGAGGAAAAAGAAAAAGATACCAGAAACATAGCCAAGATAGAATGGGAAAAATCTGGATTCTGATCAGTACAGTCTCCCTTAGAAGTATAGTCTTTTTTTTTTTTTAGTATATCTAGGCACTGATATTCCACTTTTCTGAATCTTGCAAATTCCTCTTAGGATTCTTCAGGGAAAAAAATAACTGCTGGAGTTTGTTGTATAAACTGATAAGAGAAGCAGCAGCTACATTCCATTTAGGAAGGAAGGCCTCCCACCACAGTCACTCCTCTCCCCTACAGGGCAAGCCATTAAAAATGACCCCATTTTGGATCACATGACTTTCAAGCCTTATCTGGACAGTAATAATCTGCCTGTGAACAGTATGACATTTAGGTTCTACCCTAGAAACTACAGGAATCATGCCTACTGCTTTCTGTAGTTTTGTCAATGTTGTTACAAAAGGGGAAAAAAGAAGCCAACAGAAGACAAATAAAAAGGTAGAAACAGAATGGTCAAGTCTCGAGAGCATTTGGATTTTTAAAATTATAAGATCTGGGTTCAAATCCTAACATGAATCTTTTGCTGTATTTGTGATTCTGGGAAAGTTTCTGTGCTTCTCTGGCTATTTCCTTGTTTATAAAGTGAGAGGGTTGGACTGGATCATCTCTAAAGTCTCTTCTAAACCTTAACATCCAGTAACTCTGTGAATAAGTATATCACCCAGGAAACTCTTCCATGTTTGAATGATTATATTTCAGGGTGAGATAAAGAAAGCCAGAAGGACAGAGATGACAAGATAGCAGCTGAGGAATTTCTGGTCAAGATCTGTGGTTCAATTTAGAGAAAATGAGTAAAGAATGGAGTGTGCCAAATGAAAAGAAAAGCCAGTTAGCTCTCAAATTGCTTAGCATTTATTTTGCATACATTTTAGGTTTCTTTTCTGTACTTGTATGCTTCTCCCCCTCCCACCATCAATCCCACCCAACAGAATGTAAGCTCACTGAGCACAGGGACTGCTTCTTTGTTTTGTTTTGCCTTTTTTTGGCTTTTATATTCCTAGAACCTCAAATAAAATGCCTGGAACATAGCTGCTTTTTAATAAATGGCTGAGCTGAAATGAATTGAATTGAATTAAATTGAGGGCCACCAGTCCTATTAGTAATAAGTTTACAGTTTTGACCTGGTGTTGAGGCAGAAAAATGACTTATCACTCTAAGGTCTAGCAGACTAGAAGAGAGAATTCAGTCTGTTCTTGGAAACAGATGTGATCCAGTGGTGTCAAACTCAAATAGGAACCTTTCCCTGTGGGCTATATAGTGACTTAGAAAACCACAAATTAATGTTATCTTTGTTGTATTTATTCTTATTTTGATAAATATTTCTCAATTAGATTTTAATCTGGTTTGTGCAGTGAGTTCAATACCTTTGGACAAGCAAGGGGAAATGGAACCCTATCAGTTTAAACCTAGGGAAATGGCCAATGAACTAGAAATAAGCGAAAAAGATGAGTTGCTAGGAAGCATAGTTGAATGCTTTAAATCAGTATCATACTGAGTAATGAGACAGAAGTTGTGATTTTCCTCAGTCTAAGACAGTTTATATCCTAGAATGCCTTCTTAGTAATTGAACACCTCTATCGATTTCGAGTGCTGAAGAAGATATAACTGGCCTGAAATGATCCATGAATTCAGTGGCTTGGTTTTAGCAAAGAAAATTGCCTTCTTTTTGTCATATAATGCAAAATTTACTCTAGACCATCAATATGATTTTTCTTAATAATAATAATAATAGTGATGAAAAATAATTTACTTTTATATAATCCTTCAAGATTTACAAACTGCTTCCTCCCTCCTCCTTCTTTCCAATGGTAGGAAATCAGTATTTCATTATCTCTATTTTGCAAATGAGAAAACCAATTCAGAAAGTTTAGATGACTCACCTAGAATCATAAGGCTAGTAAGTAGAAGAATTGGTTGAAATCAAAACTTCCAAATTCAAGTTAAGTATTTTTTCCCATTTGTGTATAGGACATAAAATGCTGTAAATTAGAAATTAGGTCCCTTAAGGACAGAGTCTATGTTAATTTTCATCTTTAAATATCCTATGTCTGAGGTTGTATTTTTACATAATACATGATTAGCACATGTTTGTTGAATTTAAATAAATATGACCCAAAGTAGAATGTGATAAAAGTAAAGGAAAATTTCAGATAAAATGCCTTAAGAAAAAGTAAGAAGGGAAAGAACTCTTTCAGCTAGGAATAGGAAAGAAGACTGGAGTGAATGGAGTAAAACACGAGCTGGACAGCGAAGGAAGAAAATTATTTCAACAGGTTTTCCTTTAGAGGGAGTGCTCTCTGGGTATCATAGGTAACAGCACTGAAGAAATTCATGGTGGTGGGGAAGGATGGGAAAGATGAAATAAGAAAACAACTAACAGTTTGTTTTGGTGATGAGTAGAGGGTAATGATATGGTCAAATCTGGACACGGGGAAAGTTATTTTGGAGGCAGGAGTATGGAAACAGGAGCACCAATCAGAAGGGTATCGCAATAATCTCATTGAGAGGTGATGACATGAGTTGAAATGAAAGGAATAATAATAACAACATTTATATAGCACTACTATGTGGGAGATACTATCCTTTACAATTAATATCTCATTTGATCCTCACAACAGTCCTGTGAGCTATCACTATCCACATTGTATAGAAGAGGAAACTGAAGCAGACAGAGGTTAAGTGACTTGCCCAGGGTCACACAGCTTGTATGTGTAAGAAATACAGGCCATTGTAAAAGTCAGTCAAAGCTACTACAGCTTAAAATATCACTAAGACTTTTAGGACATTCGGCAGTATGGAGGTAGAATTAATAGGTCTTGGAATTCAGACAAGACCAAGCCCATCTGTAAAATGGAAATAGTAATACCTATTTCACAGCTCAGAAAAATCTTCTTAAACTATTGAAAACCATGAACTGATCCAACCATTCTGGAGAGCAATTTGGAACTATGGCCAAAGGGCTATAGAACTGTGCATACCCTTTGATCCAGCAATACCACTAGCAGGGCCGAATCCCAGAGATCAGGAAAAAAAAATGGGAAAGGACCCACATGTACAAAAATATTTATAACAGCTTTTTTAGTGGTGACACAGAATGAGACATTGAGGGGATGCTCATTAATTGGGGAATGACTGAACAAATTGTAATATATAAATCTAATGGAATACTATTGTGATATAAGAAATGATGAACAGGTAGATTTCAGAAAACTTGGAAAGACTTACATGAGCTGATGGTAAGTAAAGTGAGCAGAACCAAATGAACACTGTACACAATAACAGCAACACTGTGTAATAACCAGCTTTGATGGACTTAGCTCTTCTCAGGAATGCAATGATCTATGACAATTCCAAAAGACTCATGATAGAAAATGCTATCCACATCCAGAGAAAGAGAACTATGGAGTCTGAATGCAGATGAAAGCAGACTATTTTCTCTTTTTTTTCTTTCTCATGATTTTCCCCTTTCATTCTGATTCTTCTTTTACAACATGACTAATGTGGACATATGTTTAATATGATTATATATATAATATGATTATATATATGAAAATATGATTTTACACACACACACACACACACACACACACACACACACACACACAAACCTGTATCAGATTGCTTGCCATCTTGGGGAATAGAGAGGGGGGAGAAAAAAATTAGAAGGCAAAATCTTATCAAAATGAATGTTGATAACTATCTTTATATGTATTTGGGAAAAATACTATCTTAAGTGGAAAAAAAGAGAATAAAAAAAAGAAACTATTGAAAAACAAAAATGTGAATTGCAATTATTAGCTATTATACAGGAAAGTGCTTTAACCAAGGGACAAATCATGAGAGTAAGGTCATTCACGATGTTACTATATTTCATCGTGTCATACAATTTAACTATAGGATTACAAATTTTTGGATTAGGTGACTGTTCCTCTATAATAGGCAGGTACTCCATAGGGAGAAAGTTTTCATCTTCAAAGTCCTAAACTTAGGGCTTAGGTTCACTCCAATAAATGTATGCTGGCTGTGAACTTCTAGCATGTAAGCTCTGTGAGGGTAGGATTGTGTCATCTAACATTTCGCCTTTTCCAGCTTCTGGCAAAGGGCTCTGCACAACTACTAGAAGTGCCTCATCGATGTTTGCTGAATTTAAATTTGACAATCTCTATTTTCTTTACTTCTTTAACAGAACATGTTCCCATATGTGTTAGACTTCTGTATCAGAAAGTGGCAATTAAGATTATTTCCTTTCCCTTTTTTTCCTAACATTTCATTACTCAAAGCTTAAAAAAATGGTTTGAAGTATCTTCCACATACATAACCTAAATTAAAAGGAGATAAATGACCTTAACCAAATGGAATGAAGCAATATTTATAAAAATTCCAACATTTTAAACAATGAGAGAAAGATTATTTTCAAAATTACATATCCCAGAAGTTCTGCCTGTGGTATAAACTGTAGTCCTGGGAAAGTCACTTAAATTCTCAATACTCTAGGATACTCTCTGGGACTGGAAGTTTCAAAAGAAGTTTCCTGTTGGCATTATTAGACAAATTTTCTTACTGGGAGTCTTCTATATAAATATATGCTCAGATATTCTCTCCCATCCCCTTTTTCCAGGAGTTATGAGTAAAAAGTTCTTCTTTCTACCAGCCTTATTTTTTAAATACCCTCTTATTCCTTTAAGGCTCTACTGAAATATCACTTCTACCATGAAGCTTTTCCCAATCCCAGAGGTGATAGCATGCTCTTCTTCCTCAAATTTCCTTCACTTACTTTGCCTGGATCTTTCCTTTCCTTTCTTCCTCTCATCACACTCTAGCTTGTATGTGACTGATTTATGCATAAATCTACCTTAGCTACCTCTGTACACCATGGAGGTTATTTAGACATATTTAAAGATTATGCTCACAGGATGGAAATTCCAGAAATTGGTATTGAGTTGGGAAGACTAAAAGTGCAGATCCAACCAAAGAGCAGATCCAATGTCTACCACTCATTTAAGGACCAGTGTAAGTCTGAATACACCCATGACAAGATTGACCATAGGATTTTTGGAAATAGTAATTCAAATGCTACCTGCTATTTTTTTTAAAGAGGTTGTCATGTATACCAACAAAGAGGAAAAAGACAAGTACTCAAGTCATGAAGACCTTACTTACTATTTAACTAGTTTGTGATCCAATTAGATAATTTAAAGGGTATTTTGTGGTATATTTGAACCTATGAGATGAAGAATATATCATACCTGCATCCTTATTAAATGAACATCAATTACAGTGGTAGTTAACAAAATTTTGTGATGTTGATGTTCAGTCATTTCAGTCAAGTCTGGTTATTCATTTCTCCATCTGGAGTTTTCTTGGCAAAGATACTTTTATCATTTCATTCCCCAGTTCACTTTACAGATGAGGAACCCAGACAAAGAGGGTTAAGTGACTTGTCCAGAGTCACACAGATAGAGTCAGGCTGGATTTGAACTCATAAAGATGAGTTTTCCTGATTTGAAGCGCAATGCTCTATCCTGTGCAATGCTCCCTTTCCCCCCCAAAATGACAAAGTTGCAGGAGACATCAAAGATGAAGCAGGTCTATAGTCAATGCAGTGCAAAAGAGGTGCTGGGGTCATCACAGATGCCTTAGGGAGACTCATAGACATAAGAGAAGTTTCAGAGTATATTTGTAGTTGAATTTTGAGACCATAGGGATGCAAACATTCAGAAATATAAGGAAAATTAATTGAAGTTAGAGGTGAACCAACAGTAGCTACTTTCTTTACAGCTTTTTTAAAAAAAAATCTGTATTTTTTTTATATAGTATGAAAGCAATCAACAATATTGTCAAACATATATTACATATATATGTATATACATATGTATATCTCAGATTATATGTCAAGCTCTATACTTGGCTTTAGAGTTACAAAGAAAAAAATGAAATAATCCCAATTTTAAGGAGGATGAGAGATAGCACGTACATATACAAATATTTCAACATATATATGTGCATATATATAATATAAATGAAATGTTTCCCTAGTTAATTGGTAATTCTATATTTAAAATTATTTTATTAAAATATCCATTTATCTTTTCTAAGGAGACACAGATTATTTTGTCTTTGAACCATAGGAAAACACTTCTATCATTTGGTGGCTACTACATCCAGACCTAAGTCCCAGATAAGATGCTGTAGCCTCTATGGGTGGTGCATATTTAGAATTCTGCTTTGATGTTGGAAAGCAACAAATAGTCTCTATGTAATTGGTCAATTGATTGATGTACAGTCAAAACAAATGCTGATCAGTATAAGAAAGGAAAAACATGACTGTGAATTGTGGTGAAGCTATGCCCTTTAATGAGCAGGTAATTTATGGAATGTGTACATTCATTTATACATATGGTAGGACTGAAAATCTTCAGCGGTTTCCAATTGGCCCATTGAGTAAAGCCCATGGCCCTGTGCTTGCCTTATGATGATCTTCTTCTGTACTCTTCCCCATTCTGTTTTCCATGGTTGTTCCATTCTATTCTCTACTGCCTTTCTTTTCTTTCTCATCTTTTACATTTGGATTCTTCTTTTAAAGTCTAACTTTGTACTTCCTCTGCACACCATAACTCTCGACCATCTTATAGATCTCAGATCTCATATACAACCTTGGTTTCTACTTCCATGATTTAAGTAGTATATATTGAAGCTCTGTAAGAGCAAGAATAAGATCTTATCTAACAGTTATATTACTCTCATAGCCTGGCGCAGTACTTTGCATAGAATAGGCACTTAATAGATATTTGTTGAATTGAAATATTGATTATAAAAACAAGTCTTTTGAAAAAAAGATAGACTTAGGTATTGATTGAATCCTTCCTTGACTTGAAAATAATAAAACCATGTACCCTGACATTCTACAATTCCTATTGACATTAATTTTAGTGACCTTCTCTCATCATTCCAGTATCACCATTCTCTTTATGCCAAATTCCTAAGTACTGTTATTCTTATGAGAGAAAATAGAACTCTTCAAATTCATGTTCCAATCCTTTTCTGACCCATTCTATGTAGGAAAGTAGATGATAGTCAAGGACTCATGAAGAGCAGGCTCACCCTTTCCTGTAGATGGCAGCATTGTGCAGGGGAAGCAATGTTGTAGCAGAAGACCTGAGGTTGAATTCTTATTCTTCACTTGACCTTGACTAGAAGTATGATAATGTAACCCCTTGGACTTTAGGTTCTTTTTCTGTAAAATGGGATGATGATACTTTAAACATTATACTCTTTGAGTATTAGGGAAGTAGTTTCTGATGCATAAATCATCATCTAAATCAGTTACCACAGTATTATAGAAGGATAAAAAAGTACAGTAGATTCCAAGTCAGGGGCCTAGAATTCAAATCCTAGCTGTCCTATTTTCTTCCTTTATAACCTTCAACAAATCATGGCCTTCCTTAGGCTTCAGTTTTCTCATTTGTATAATTTTTTTTTT
>CM053581.1:497202329-497230022 GCA_028627135.1 Pseudochirops cupreus | reverse complement strand
TTAGTGGGAAGTATCTTTGTGTGCGTTTTGGAGTTCCAGGATTGGTTTAGAGTCCTATTTTATGGGTATTTTGGGGTGGCTATGTGAGAGCTGCGATATGTTGCTGCTTCTACGCCGCCATCTTGGCTCCGCCCCCCCTCTCATTTGTATAATTAAGGAATTGTACTGGTTGAATCTGAAGGCTTCTAATTCCCAATTCTATAATCCCATGGATTTGGGTATAAGGAAAAGGCTGTTCCTTTTCCCTCTCAGAAAATGTATATTTCTCAGCCTGTGAAAGGGAGATTGAATTCCCAGAGCTTAGAGTTGGAAGGCACACTGGAAATTATTTCATCCAACCCATCAACTTTACAAATGAGAAAAATGTGGCCAATGAGATGAAGTCACTAACTCATCCATCCAAAGACACCAAAGCTAGTAAGTAGCCAGGGCAGTATTTAAATGCAAGTCTTCTGATCCCAAATTCACCACCCTTTCCATCACACCACATTGCTTCAGATCAAATGCTATTAAATTGTTTGTACTCAATTTTGCCCAGAAATACTTTCATTCTTGCTCCCCTTTCCATAAAGCACTTGACTTCTTCATACTTCTTATATGAGGCTAGGTTTATCTGACTACAAAGCTACATGGAGTGAAATAACTCTCCAGATAAAAAGAAATAGGGCAGAAAAAAGGAGAAAAGGGGCAAAACCACCATTCTGCTGCAAGTAAACAATTTCTGACAAATTGTAACCAGTTTCATCTGTGAAAACAGCTCTTACTAAAGCTGCATATATTGTTCACAAGTCTTTTCTCTCTTTGGGATCCTGACATTGGCATTCTTATCTCAGGGCACCTAACCCAGATTTGGAACGATATATTATTGTTACAGAGAGGTCATAATAATCACATGGAAATGGATGGAAAAGGAAAAGTGGATGTGTTTACAGTGAGCAAGCCCAATTATCTAGCTTCTGAGTTGAAGGGATGCATTTATGTCAGCCTTTAAGAGAGAGAAGTGATGATACACAATCTTTCCCCCTTTTCAAATGAATTAAGATGTTCTAAGACCCCCTGGATAACAAAGATTTGTGAGCCTTTCCATGTCTTTTGCAATACTTTTGATAAAAATGAATAACAATACACTGGAAAATATCTAAAATACTTTACCATGTTTTCATAAAAAATATTGTTGCTGTCTTGACTTATACTTAAAAATTTTTATAACAAATTTAGTAACTATTAAAATAAATACTTATAAAACACAAGGGATTACATTTGTCAGAATCATATTTTACAGTCACCTGTGTCCATATATGGAACATATTTTCTTATAATTGTAAAAGATGTTATATTTCTATCATTTTTTTCTAGATTTTTGGAATATAAAAATGTAAACGATCTTCTTTGTCTTATTTGGCATCTTTCTATTTTACAAATATACATTTATCAACTTCTTTACATTTTACTTAACTTCCTTGGATTTTTAGTATGCAATCATGTCATCTACATATAGATATATACTAATTTCTTTTTTTGTTGTTGTTTTGGAGGTGATAAGGTAGGGCAATTGGGGTTAAGTGACTTTGCCCAAGGTCACACAGCTAGTTTTGTGTTAAGTGTCTGAGGCTCAATTTGAACTCAGGTCCTTCTGACTCCAGGGCTGGGGCTCTATTCACTGTGCCACCTAGCTGCTCCTATATTAATTTCTTTATTCTCATTGCTTATTCCTTTGATTTCTCCTTCATGCTTTTTTGCTAAGAATGGACAGATTGTACATTTTTATGGGATTTTTAATTTTAATTCAAATACTTCGGTTTCTCTAATTCATATAAAGTAACACATGGTGATATATTATTGAAAGATGCTCCCATTCTTAAATTTTAAAATATCTTCCAATATAATTAACACTATATTTTACTGAAGGCTTTCTCTGCTGTTGATATGATCTTATAGTTTTGTTTATTTTTTCTTTTTTGGCATGACTTTATGCATTGATTTCCTTTCCCACTGGTTTTGAATCACTCTTCAATTACACTTAATGAATTTTACTTGGTCAAAATGGATCATTTTTTGGATGTACTATCATGGCCCATTTGTAATATTCCATTTCACAATTTTGCATCAATACCCATTAATGATAATGGCCTATAATTTTCGTTCTCAGCTTTGCCTTCATTTAGTTTAATGTTTGAAATAATGTTTTTCACAGAGAAGGATTTAGTTAGCCTATAATCTTTTTATATACTTGAAGAAAAAGTTACACCTACACTATAAAGACTATTTAAAACATATAAAAAGATGGATTTAGCTTTTTTTAAAAAAGTATTCTGTTTAGATTCTTTCTTATTTTTCCTTGATTTATAATATTTTGACAATAGATGCTAAATTACACGTATATATAATATATGATTTAATTTTCTTTAAAATAAAATAAACCTAAATCAAAGCTTTTAAAATTTTTCTCTGTTTGTTCCCAACAGAACTCTCCCTTCTAATAAAGAGTTATAGTTAAACAAACAAATAATAAATGGAACTTATTGGCCGTGCCTGACAATTTCTGCTTCACTCTACAACAATACCCCAAATAAGAGGGAAGGTATAGTTCACTGTCAATATTCTCCAGGAAAGATTGGTTATGACTTTGATCAGAATTCTAATGTTTTTCAATTCATTGCTTTTTGTTTTGCCTGAAATAACCTACTTTTACATGTATGTGACTATGTGTATATGTGCATATATACATATATAATAATGTATTAGTTTTATTTTGCATTGCCTACATTGCTCTTATTCTTCAATATTTATTTTAAAACAGTTTTAAGCCTAATTTGATTTCATATATTTTCTTCAACCTACACTTGTATTTGGTCTTGTGAATGTTTTTTTTTAACCATAGCCAATTATTAATTAATTTCTTGGAATATTTCCTTTATCTACTTTTCAGGTGCAATCTTTCAATATAACCTTGCACTGTTTCTTTTTCTTATTTCTGTTGCCTTTGGAACTTCAGTTGATTCATTTGTCTTATAGCATTTTTATTTTTATCATTGCTTTGTTAATTTTTAAATAACTTTTAAAAACCATCCCTTATGTGTTTTTAAAGCCAAGTTACTTCTCTTTTGTTTCCCTAGTTGCTGAACACCCATGTGTTCATGGGTCCATCTGTTTGTGTATGTTTGTAAAGACCTCTATTTGATTTTCCCATTTAGACATGATCTGTCAACTCGAAGTTGTTTCTAACATTTTAATTTTCATTTTAAGCTGTGATAGTTACTCTAAGTGTCGTATGGAAACAAAGAAATGGAATATTTCCAACTGGACTTCACTGCTATTGTCTTTGTAGTCTTGGCTTTTTTGAGTAGTGTGGAAGTCCATGGTATCCAACCCCATTCTTCCAATCTCTAAGTGTCAAAGTTAACAGGATTCCACTTCCTGTGGTTATTAAATTGGAGGTCACTGAGGAATGAGTTTTTATGTCTCTTTACTAGAGACTCTGAGCCAAAAAAGGGCAAAATCTAGTCCAATGACAGGGATCACTTAGTAATCTTCCCACCATCTATTATTACATCATTCCCTGCCCTGTTCCCTATTAATCATACAACCAACTCATATTTATATAGTGTTTCCCTACAATTCTGCTGGTTATTTGTTGGGAATATTGCTGTCTTTGTCTTACAGATGATTTGGGGGAAGCTGAGGTTCAGATAGTGGAAGTCACAGAGCAAATAAATGTCACTGTTGCCATGAAAACCCAAATTTTCTGTCTTAAAGGTCTTTTCTACTTCACCACATGGTTTTCAGGGCTGCTTATACAAGAGGGCAAGCTTTGATCCAGGTACACACATTCTATTCTGTAAACTTTAGCCCCAGAGCATGACCTTGAGTGGAATAACGGGTTAAAAATTATGAGTGTTGAAGTTCTGGTTTTGCTCATTGTTTTCAACAGCCCTTAATGCTAGCAAAGGTCTCTGGTGTTGCTTTTAAGAACAGAGAAAACAGTTTCACAGGCAGGTTACGTGACCTGGGTATAGTCCAGTGAGAGAGAGAGAGCACATAAGATAAGTATTATATGAAAATATTTGGAATTGTGGGATTATTATGGAGTATTATGTTCTCTTTAGGGTAACACATTTTAGGAAGGATGCTAGAAGAATGGAGTACATCCATATGAAGATAATAAGGATTATATAAACTATAGTAATTGAGGAGCTGAAGGAAATAAGAATGGTGAGAATGGAGAAGAGAAGACTTGGTGGGAAATCATAATTGAAAGTATGTTATTATGAAGAAAGATTAGATTTTTTTTTTTGTCTCAGCACCACAATGTGTAATGGACAGAAATTGCAAAGGGAGATTTTGAACCAATGGAAGGAAATACTTTCTAAAATTTAGAACTGACCAAAATTGAAATGAGGTAAAGATTGCCCATGATTCTATGTCTTAAAATGGAAGCTATATGAATACTTGATGACATTATTTGGGGAATTTTCATGCAGTTCTATGTCAGACAAAATGATCATTTACAACATAGACATTCTGTGATGTGGGAGAAACCCAGGCTAATTTCTTGCATTAGCTGACCACAGGAATCCCTAAGAATTTTGGGATCTCTAGTCATATGCCTAGCACATTTGCCAAATAGCCTGATCATGATCTTTCAGTAACAAACTCTCATACCTACAGAGATCTAAAGAAACAAGAAGTGATTCATTCAGCCTCCTTTACCCCCACCCCCAACTGTTCCCTGATTAATAACCAGCCACTCATCCTAAATAAGTCTGGATTAAGAAAAGACTATAGTTTTTGCTTTTCCCTTTTCCCTTAAGGTACTCGCTGACTCTCATACTGAAGGGAGTAAATGAAACTTGCTCTTGCCTGTGGAAATGAATAATTACTCTTTTTTTCGATTTCTTTGTAATATCCCCTCCCCCCCCCCCAAAAAAAAAGTGCTGCTGCTATATAGGTGTTGGTGAATATAAGGCCTTTGTTTTTTCATTTGTCTGCTTGCTTAATACATCCTTGGAATGTACGCCATGGAACACCGCTTCTACAAGGGGAGTCAATATCAAATTTGCACATTACCATTCTTCTTAGGAGCAAAAGATATTTCATTCATTGAACATGTTTTCCCTCACAGTTTCATGAAATAATTGAAGGCAAGACTTTGCACAATCAATGAAATAAAGGAACAGAGAAGTAAATGTAGTATGGAAATCATTCAAATATGGAACCCCAAAGTTCCAAGTCACCCCCTTTCCAATGGATTCTTTCTACAAATTAACCCCCTGCTGCAGAACTGCTGCAGTCATGAAGTTTGAAAACTGATGATTGGTGTGTCTTGCAAATGCTATGGTTGATGATGTATTACTCTGTCTCCTGAAACTGGTTGAAATATTTTTCTGTCATTTTTCAGAGCAGCAAATGCCATATGTAAAACATTCACCTTAAAATTAAGTGTGACTTAAATCAGGACACTGCTCATATTTCCCCCTTTGTCTAAAGAAAGTATACGAAGGGACATTTGAAGAGTTATGATCTGGGCTAAACATAGCTGTGAAGCAGATTATTGGATTTCTTCTAATCATAAAAAGAAAGGATATGTTCTCTTCATGTTTGTAAGTTATGGACTGGATGTTCAAAGTCATGTCTTGGGAACAGGAAAGGTCTATTTGGTTCTCCTTTTCAAACTTAAAATGACACAAATGCATGTCCTGCAGAGTCACAGAAAAGGAGGGAAATAGACTTTCTATTCAAGCTGACTTTGTTAATCACTAGTAATCTCACAAGAAATGCAAGAAAAGAACAAGCATTTATTTGTCCTCCTATGAGATTCTATGAGTGAGGAGTAGATCAGTGAATCAAAGGTAATAATCCTTGAATCATAAGGTGTCAGGGACAAGGAACTCTGCCTCTTTACACCTCCATTTCTTAATTTGCAAATTTTCTGATGTGGGAATTAGGGAAGAGAACAGGTATAAAGGAACTGGGAACAACAGGCTGACTCGTGAAGCTTTTGAGAAATAATCAAATAGACTATAAAGCCCCCCTAAGAAGGTAAAACCTGTCACTAATGCCAAGTAATAATAACTTTCTCAGCTGGAATCTGTTGTCCTTCCTGAAGTTAAGCTCTTGTTTTTCTCAGGACTAGTGTTAGCACAATTTAGAATATGGGATTACAGCCAAAAGGGCTTTGTTTTCAATGAGCAGCTCCCTATTGTTGCCAATGAGTCCAGGTGGAAAGAAAACATTTACTTGGCTCTTATCTCATTATTTCTTAATGAGTCTGCTTCTATGATACACCCAGTAAGAGAATTCTTGACAAAAGAATTGCCCATTGAGATGAACATTACACACTGATAGGACCTCTGGCAAAGACAAAGGTGGTTTTACTCTGTATATTCATGATGAAATATAACACTAATGTATACCATCATTGCCTCAAGCATTCTAATTTTGCAAAATTATTTTCTAAAAGTCCCTGTAGATCCTAGGAAAGGAAGTCATTGTTAACCAAGAAACCACTTTTTACAAATTACTCATATATTTAGGGAGCAAAAATAATTCTGCTTCACATTATTTTTAAAAATGGTAATGTTTTGACATCATCCAATTCACAATGTATCTCCATCTTTTTCCTCCTGGACAACTATTCTTTATGAAAAAGAAGAAAAAAATAGTTCAGCAAATCTAAGCAATACATCAAAAATGTCTGAATTATCTATAGTATTCTATAATTATAGTCCCCTACATCTGGAAAAAAAAAAGAGTAGGGAGGTGTCTTTTCATATATCTCCATTGGGCCCAAGTTTGATCATCACAATTTCAGAACGTTCATTTTCAAGTGTTTGGTGGGTGATGATCTTTCTTTTGGGCAGGGAGGTGACTGCCTGGAGTCAGGAAGACTCATCATCCTGAGTCCAAATCTGGCTTCAGACACTTATTATTTTACTGGCCCTGGGCAAGACACTGTTTGCCTCAGTTTCCTCATCTGTAAATTGAATGGGAAAAAGAAAAGGCAAACTACTCTAGTGTCTATGCCAAGAAAACTCCAAATGGGGTCATGAAGTATTGTTGGAAATGACTGAAAACAACTGAAAAGCAAGATTATTCTACTTATGTTGTAGTAGTCATTCCATATACTGTTTACTTGATTCTGTTTAGTTCACTTTTCAATGGTTTATATGTTTCACTTTTATATTTTTGCATTCTTTGTTTTCACTAATATTCCATTACCATGTAGCACAATTTGTTTAGCCAGCACCAAATTGGTGGACATCTACTTTCCACCTTATTTATTTGTAGTGCTCTCTGCAAAAGTGGTACAATAAATGTTGATGAACATAAGTTCTTCATTTATTTGTTTATTTAATACATCCTTGAAATATATGACTTAGAGTGAATTCTATGCATCAGAGGGTATGGAAGTGTTGCTCACTTTTATCTCATAGTTGCAATTTAATTTTCAGAATGGTTAATTCAATGTACCTGTTTTTCTACAACACCTTCAACTTTGATTATTCACATCTGTTTTCATCTATATCAATTTTGGGGTATGTAGTTCAAGAGTCATTTTGATTTATAGGCTGGTTTTTATTATTTATCTGGAACATTCCTTCATACGGTTGTTAATAGTTCACAATTCTTTTGATAACTCTCTTCATATATTTTGATCCCTTGGCTATTGGGGAACGTTTTTTTTTTATCACTATATATTTCTTCTAGTTATTTATGCCAAACATTTCTCAGATATATTTGATATAGAAACTTTCCAAGTTGCCTGCATCCCTTCTTATTCTACTTACCTTAATCTTGTTCATGTGAAAGTTTTTCAATTTCACATAATTAAAATGATCTGTTTGCATCTTTTTAAATCATCTCTATTCTGTATTTGATTAAGACTTTACATCTTAGCCATACTTGTGAAAAATACCCCATTTGGTTCTCCCCTAATTCTTTTTTCTTTTATGGCAAGAAGGAGAACATCGAAACCAAGAGATGACAGTGTCCAGTGGTGGGACAAAGTGACAGAAGAACCTAGACTAATGTCTTCTGAAAGAAGATGGAGCACATGATCATGGGATTGAAAGAGTAATAAAGGACAAAGCCACAATGTGGGGGAACATTCCTGGTCCATGCCTATTGTGAGATATTTGGATGGTACAGATGTAATGGGAAGAAGATTGTCTCCCTAGCAAGCCTGAATTCATTTTCTTTCAGACATAAGTCTAAGCAAGCCCATGGGGTTGTAGTAACCAAAGGATAGATAAAGACTCATAAGCACCTAGGCTAAATGTGGGAATCTATAAAGCATGTGTGCAATTAGTGAGAGTGGTAGTGGTGCTTGAGGGTTGTTATAGAAGATTTTTTTTATCAAGTTTGTTTCCCTTCCAAGGGGATTCCAAACCTTTAAGGTAGTATTAAAAGAACAAAGGATCATATAGGTCTCCAGATTAGAAAGTGAAACTCAGCACAGGAAATAATTCTCACAGTAATGACAGCATTCTAAGAAAAAGAACTTAGTGGATGATCAGTCCCAGTTCCAGAGTACCTGTGATGAAACATGATATTCCTCTCATAACAGTGGTAGATTCAAGGTGAAGAATGAAAGAAATATTTTGTACATGGACAATTTAGGAATTTGCTTTACTTGGCTATGAATATGCAGAATTTTAATTTTTCTCCTTTTCAATGGGGAAGGAATAGAGAAAAATGCTTATTATTTGAAAAAACAAATCAAGACTCTATATAAGGGAAAAGATGAAGGAATTCTTACATAAAACTAGTTGGTTTTTTTAAAGATTTTTTGTAAAAATGTCTTGCACTCTCATCTACACCAACACACAGACTTCAATAGACACTTGTGTTTCTAGGGGGAGGGGTATAAGAACAGTTGAATTATCAGCCCAGAACTCCCTGATGACAATCCAGGGAGGACAGCATGGCCCTCCTGAATTCAGTTCCTGCTTTTTTTGTGAATATAAATGACAACTAGGCCGCACAGAGCTGTGAGCTTCTCCTGCAGGATAGGACATAAATGCTTCCCAAGTCACTCTCCTCTGCCCTTCAACCCAATCCCATTTGGACTTACACAAAAGTAGGAAAAAGGCTTATTATCACAAAATATATATGCATACTTGTACTAGGATTGAAAGGATAGATGTAGAAAGAAAACAGTTTTTTCTGGCTAAACTCCCAGTATAAAACTCAAGATCAAGTGGTTTCATTACAGGAATCTATGCCTAAAGAGGACATGAGGCTGATTTCTCACAGAAAATTCTCTGGATTAAAGAGAGGAAGGAAAGGAGGTATGAGCAATGCAGACAAACTCAGGTGACCCATGAAATAAGAAACCATGTCTGTGTTCAAAGAAACATTTCCTATTCCTTCAGGGAAGAACTCTGATGAAAAGTGCCATCACTATAGAAGAATAATTTTAAACTTTCTGTTTTGAAACATTTTATAGCATATTTAAATGAGTTTTCAAAAGTTATATTCCTGTATCGAGTATTAGTAAGCCTTACTACCTTTAGAAGAGCACAGATGGTTGAGGTGGCAGGCCATGATAATTAGAAGAAGGAAGAAGTTCAAAGTAAGTTATGAGATGGTGAACTTCACACCTCTATTTGCCCCCATTCTCTTTAGAAAAGGATCATGGGCAGGGTTTTCATGAAGAACAGAATATTCTACTTCTGATCATTTTTTCTTTTTTTTTTTTTTTAGGCCTGTCTTATTGTTAGAGTAAGGGGAAATAAGGGCAGTTAGTAAGGAACTTTAAAGAGAAAATATAGATCTTTTTTCACATAAGAAACTCTAAATAGACAGATAATACCTCCTTTAAGAGGACCACTTAAAGATACCTATAAGAAATAAAAGCTTACCACAAGAGTGGCTGAAACTAAGCTGCTTAGAAGATAAAGAAGCAGAGCTAAGGCTACACATACACACACATGCACACACACACACACACACACACACTCAGATCAACATATGTGATACATATATACCATGTATTATATTTTGGGCAGGTTTGGGCATATATATATATATATATATATATATATATATATATATATATATATATATATATATACACGTACATATATATGCTCATACACATACGTATATGCATAATATTTCAGAGAAGGGAAATAAACAGATGCAACTTTGACCAGCAAATAGTCAAATTGTGGGGAAATAAAATTAAAAGCAAGCTTTGGTAGTCTCTTGTTCATTGCCAAGTGCCTGTTTTTTGAATTTCTGGGACCAGTGATCACTGGCACTAATGTGTCCTTAGGGTAGGGAGCTAGTTTAGAGAGAATATTCTCAGAGATGTAGTATTCTTTGATGTTGATTATGTCTTATCATCCCCATATCATCCCGTCTTCTGAATGCTGTCTTCTGGTCAGTGGACTAAATGGCCAGAAGGAAAACAGAAAGAACTAAAGATTCCATAACTCCTTGATAATATTTCTAATGGGAAGGCAATGAAGAAATCATATAAAATGCCACACATGAAGGACATTATTCAAAGTCCCCAGTTGTTGAATCCCTATTGCCTATCACATACACAAGCTCCTGCCTCATCTTGTCCTTGTACATGTAAGGGCACAGCCTATAGTATGTAGAAGTCAAAGCTGATATGACTGCTTTCTGTAATATGCCTAGTTCACTGCATCCCTGAGTACAAGTGATCTTGGAATCAACCCATAACTCATCTTAGCTGACCCAATTCTGGGAAAATCTCCAGTATCCCATGAATTCAGTTCTACCTGGCCTTCTTCTGACCCACTAAACCTGATGTGATCCTCTGTTCACCTTCACATTCATTATACTGATATGATCTCATTTAAAAGCCTATGGCTAGTAAGCTAAAGCCAACATAAGTCACTGGGGCTGTAGAAATGACTTTCAGTGTGCTTGTCACATATGAATGATACAACTGAATTGTATAACACGTATTAACAAGGATTTGGAGGTTCTGCTTTCTTTTTATAGCAACTAAGGATGAGTTAGGGCAGGTAGGTGGGCCAGTAGCAGTGTGCCACACCTGGAGTCAGGAAGACTCATCTTCCTGAGTTCAAATACGGCTTCATACACTTATTAGTTGTGCAATACTGGGCAAGTCACCTAACTCTGTTTGCCTCGATTTCCTTATCTGTAAAACGAGTGGAAAAGAAAATGGCAAACCATTTTAGTATCTTTGCCAAGAAAACCCCAAATGGAGTTTCAAAGTGTCAGATACAACTGAAATGACTGAATGACAATATCATGCATGGGTTGGAGGGACAGAATCAAAAGTCCTAGAAATGTGGATGTAATGAAATAGTATTATGCCTTAAGAAATTATTAAAGTTTTTTTTTAATTTCAGAAAAAAAACTATGAAGACATATATGAACTGATATGGAGTAAAGTGAACGGAACAATTATACCAATATCACCAATATGGCAAAGACAGACAACTTTGGAAAATTTTAGATCTCTAATCAATGAAATGACCAGTCACAATTACAGAGAACTGATGATAAACTGAGCTATCCACCTTGTGACAAAGGTGTGATGTATTTAGATACAGAATATAACGTACATTTTTGTACATGACCAACATGGGAGTTTGTTTTACTTGACTAAACACATTTGTAGCAAGGGTTTTGTTTTCTTTTAATTTGAGGAGGTTGAAAAAAGAGAAAGTAAATGCTTATTAATTGAAAAAACTTTTTAAATGAAAAAAATGAAAGCTACAAAAAAGAAAGCATTAGGCGCAGAGTTAATGGATTGATTTGTCTCAGGTATGATAGTTTATTCTTTTATAAACTGACCATTACTCATTTGACCAAAGATCTTCATCAAGATATTCCAGGTTGTCATCTCATCCAAATTTACCTATCTGAATTGTTCCCCAACATCAACCATCCCTTCATTTTATTCTCTTTTCTGGGTTCCATCATCTGTAAAAGTAGGGGGTGGGTTTGGGCAGGTTGATCTCTAAAGTCGTTTGATACTCCAAGGTTACATGGAGAATGCCTCAGCTGGAAGGAGCTGCTGAAATCATCCAGGCCAATGGAAACCTAAACAGGAATCCCTTTTAAAATCTCCCTTCCATTTAATCTCTACTCCATTTGAAGTACTCCAGAGAAAGGGAATTCATTACCTCTTGAGGCATCCTAGTTCATCATACTCAAGACATTATAGTGGGAAAGAGCATTAGATACACACTTAGAAAACCAGGCTTAAAAGTCTTGTTTTGCTACTTACAGCCTATGTGACTGTGCGTAAGTCACTTCACTTCTCTAGGCCTCAGTGTTGTTATCTTTAAAGTAGGAAGAGAATGGACTAGATGACCCCTAAGGTTCCTTCCAGTTTTAAGCCTATCATGTCCCTTTATAGCATTGAATCAGTTGAACATACCTTTGTTGTCCAGTAAAAATAATCCCAATTTAAATCATTTTGATTCCCCTTGTTTCCATTTTCTTTAATTGCAAAATGAAAACAGCAGAGAATTATGAGTAAAGTAGATGCCAGTTGATTGGGGCATATGGTTGATTGAATCAAATCATGGTAAATGGACACAAAGTAATACTGTACCATAAAAAAATATTGAATATGAACTAAACAGAGCAATTGTCCAAGACTTGTATGAACTGAAGTCAACTGATGTAATCAAAGCCAGGAGATCAAACTATGCAATAACCTTTGTGATGCAAAGAAGTCCAAACTCATGCAATGGCCAGTCTTGACTTCATAAAATGGATAGTGAAACATTAATCCCATCTTTCAGCAGAGAGGTGACTTTCAGAAAGAGGTACATATTTTCATATGTGGACTAGTCATCACTTTGCTTTGTTAAATATACTTTTTTTTGTTACAGGGGAAGATTTTAAGTGGGTAGGGGTGTATTAAGAAATGGCATCAATAAAAAGTAGCAGTAAAACAATTACTATTTTAAGAAATTAAAAAAAAAAACAAGGCCAGAAATATCAACTTTCTCAAGACAGATTTGGGAGAAAGCCAACCATCAGCTTATTCCCATTGCAAGGTTGCTTAGAGTTAGTTCTTTCATGTATTTAAGAGGGAAACATGGCAGGAACAATTAACCTACTTGCTTTCAAAACCTATCTAAAGCACCATCTCCACTATCAACCAACCTAGCAACAAATTCTTATTAAGCACCAATTATTTGCTTGACACTAGGATGACAAATATGACAAATGAAACAACCCTATTTGCAAAGAGCTTATGTTTTAAAGGAGTAAACCACAAAGACACATTACCATGTGTACCATAGACTGCAAATACCTGGTACAGACTAAATTATTTGCTTTTAAAAACTTTTTTAATCAAGATACTTTGGTGGTACATCTATACAAACTATGTCTGTCAGGTACCTAGAAAGCTTCAAGTACTAAAGAAATGAGTCAATTCTAGGAAGCCCTAAAAGGATGCATTACCAGTCTTTCAATTTTCCTGTTCATGCTTCACTAAGATTTGATTTGTCCTGACTGACAAGTGGGCCTGGTTACCAATGAAATTCCTAGCTTGTGCCCTGTGGACTAGTGGAGGACTTTGTATACATTCAGAGGAGTGGAAAGGAGCCATAGAGTGTGGGACATCATTGCTATCTGCTTCAGAGATAGGCCCATGTAGATCCATACCTGTGCTAATTTTGCATAATGCCATGATGATGTTGATCAATATACATTGACAGTGACCCTGGCCCCTTCACACCATGGGACATCTGGTCAGTTACCCTATTTCTCTCTGGTCATGGCAGTTCTCTTGTCACTATTACAGACAAAGGCAACTAAGAGCAGAGCATTCCTATGGCTTGAGGGAGAGGATCAGAACTTTGCTTTGATAAAGAAGGCTACAGGGAGCTAACTGAAGGAAAGGAATGTCTGTGCAGAATATTAAGATAAGGCTATTTTGGGCAGTGGTGATTGCAGCCAGTTTTAAATCACAATAACGGCTGCTGTTACTGTACAAGGATGCTACTGGCTCACAGTTATACGAGCTTTGAATTGTTTCTCCCATGGCAAGTATAGGTTTCCATGTGAGCTGCTTACTTCCTTGAACCCTTTCTCCTTTGTGGTTGAAAAGTGCCAGAATATCCTTTCGAAAGTGACAAATGTGTCATTGACTGCTCAAGATGGAGAAAACTGCTATAAACTAAGTATTCTTACAACTGATTGGTTTTTGCTTTTGCTTTTGCTTTTTTGTGTTATTTTGTTTTGCGCTTTATATCTATTTATTCTGTAAGCTTATACACAAGGGCCAAGTTTCACCATCTGCCAAATGGGTATAATAGCATCTCCAGGAGAAGGATAGAAGAATGCATAGAGCACTTTTTGAAGTTCTTTTTGTTCATTTGAAAACAACCGTTACATAGCTACTGGATGTTATTTTTAGAAAACTACCCCACCTTTCTACCCATTCAATTTTTAAAATTATTATTAACTGTTCATATTATTTAGCTGTACAATGTTCAGCCACATTGACATCTTACAACCACAGTCATAGACAACTCAAGACTGATAAGACATGTATAGATTAAGTATCTTGATAATTGACTTTTTTTTGGTGGGGTAGCTTTTATATCCATTTATTTTGTAAGCATAGACATAGACCAAGTTTCACCATCTGCCAAATGGGTATAATAGCATCCCCAGGGGAAGGACAGAAGAATGAATAGAATACTCTTTGAAATTCTTTTTGTTCATTTGAAACAATTGTTACATAGCTACTGGGCATTATTTTTAGAAAACTACCCCCACCTTTCTACCCATTGAGTAATTTTTTTCTTATTAACTGTTTGTGCCATTTATCTGTACAACCTTCAAACATACTGACATCTTAAAACCACAAATTGCTCTGTGAACCCGGGCTCTCTGTCCTCTGAAGCCCTGCTGCTTCCAAGTGGAGTGGCACAGTCTTAAATTTGGGCCTTGGCAGGTCACAAAAGGAGAGGCTGCCTAACAACAGCTCTTTTGAAAACCATTTTCCATTTAATTTGAAGTCAACACTTTAGTGTTGGCTCTTCTTCATGAGGGGGTGTTGTAACGGCTTGTGTTGACTTACCAGCCTTTCAGTTCTTGTCCTTTTGTTTCTGTGTAGCCCCAAAAGAGAATACTTGGAAAAGAAGTTGCTGATATTTTCTCCTTCACTTCCTTGCCCCTCTCAGCCCCCCTGCTGCCTCCCGAAATAGAAAGCAAGCACCTCCCCAACATTCTCCGAGAGAACATCACGTTCCCAGGATAAGTGACAGTGGCCTGAGAGAGCATTCTATCACCTTTGTGTAACATTCTCTAGACTTTTAAATACCCAAGTAGGCAAGAACACTAATTCTTCAGTTCACCAACAACTACTTCATCTATCCTAGACTACCAAAACTCACTCACAGAAGGTTAGTCCTAGATGGGACACAAAGGATTTGATTTTGTGAACCAAATCTAATACCTGTTCAGATTTCTGCCTCACAACATTCCTGCTAAAGAGTCATCCAATTCCCTGTTCCAAGCAATATATCTTTTATTATGAAAATATGCATAGCTGTGCTAGTTATACTCACTGTTACGATTGGGCAGGCCTTAATCTACTGTTCAAAAGATATAGTACTGATGAATAGAGAAAGGTGAAATGAATTACATCAAAATGCAGGTTTCTAATTTCTCTGAGTCTCAGAAGCTAATGGTACTGCAGGGACAATGATAGCCAATTTGGCAAAAGGCTAAGCAGCAAAGGTTCCCAATGACCTCAAGAAATGCTTAAGCAAAAGAAAGCCCCATGATTCGTGATTTCTGTTCTCAAAGATTTCATCCATCATCATATATTTCTTAATTCCTTAAAAAACGCGCGTATTATGGAAAACCAAAGCAATGTATCATTGAGCAATTAGTACCATGTCTAGCACATGGTAGGACCTTAATGAATGTTTATTTAGTGATTCATTTGCTTTGTGTGAGTTTTCATTTTTTTCTAATTATAAACATTCTGATATTTCTACTTTCTATGGTTTCTTTTTAAAGTATCTCTTCTGGCCTGAGAAGATGATAAAAGGATTAATACACTAGTAATACTTAGTAAAATTATAGAGGATTCAGTATCTAAAGAATGATAGAATCTAGAAAGGAAGGAAGGAAGGAAGGAAGGAAGAAAGAAAGAAAGAAAGAAAGAAAGAAAGAAAGAAAGAAAGAAAGAATGACAAAGCATTTGTCAAGCTTATCCATGCCCAGGAGCCCTAGAGATACAGATACAAGGAAGCAAAATAATCCCTGACTTCAAGAAGCAAAACTAAAGAGTAGAAAATATAAATTTGATCATCATTAGTCTCATTAGTAGCACACTGAGACAGAGAAATACAGGCTTTTTATAAGAAATACATACTTTCTCATTTTGTCTTCCAAGTATGAGATCATTGCTACGAAGTCACACCCTTATGAAAGGCCCTAGCTGCATAATAAGTAAACATGAAAATACTTAATGGGAAGAGAAAAGAATTGAATGTCTTAAATGATGAAGGAGAGTAATAGGGATTCAGAGTCTGAAAATATTTCTTTGAAAACACTAGATTTAAAGAAGTAAGAAGAGCCACTAGGGAATTGAAGGAAACTTGAAAGAATCAAGAAGCAAACTCAACTATGAAGTAGAAAATTAATGCCATTTTGGAATATGATAATAGTAGCAATGATATATACAATTTTCATAAGGATTTATATGTCTATGTGTGTGTGCGCATGTGTGTGTAATCTCATTGGTTTTGAGCGTTATACAATATGACTGCTCTTAGAGGTGAATCTCAGATCAAAGGAAAGGCCAATTGGGATGGCCCACATACTTCATATAGTTACCACATACTGTAAAACTACCAAAAGTTTGACAAAAGTTACTACTTCATCCTCCACCCCAACGGTATCCTATTTGGAGTTCATGAGTTGTTGAAGACTGAAGGCCAATGGAGGACTCCAGAAACCTGGAAAAACAGAAGCAACCTGTATGTACTGCTGTTGCCATAACAATTTAGGAGTTTGGGGTTTTTTTTTCTTTTTTTTGCCCAGTATGTCCAGGGAGAGGAAAAGACAAAAGATTCCCTACTTATGCCACTGAAGGTAAGGAGTCAAGTAAAGTTATATGAAAGTTGTAGAAATGGCTCTATATTGTCTTAATTTGGAAAACAGGCAAACAGCTTAATATTTGGACAAATAATGGGATTTTCTGGCTTGTTTGGCAGGATGTTTGGCATCCTGTGAATCTAATTAAGGCATCCTTTCACTTAGGTAAATACTATGGGATCCTCTTAGTTTTGTTGAGATCTCCAGTTATCTATGAAGGGTAAGCCTTCTACAGATTTCTGAAGATCTGTCTTCCAGCTTTAGGAATGTAGAGGTGGGTGTCCTTTGTTGGTGCTTAGTCCACAAATTTCCTTGGGTGTATACCTAGTCATTAACCCATCTGGATGGCCTTTAAGCTACTCCTGGAATGGTAAGAGGGAAAGCCAGATCCAGTAACTGTGTTATTAGGACGAGGGTAAGGTCTTGATGAGGTACGAGCAAAAAGAAGTTGGTATAGTACAGATTCATTAACTCCAAGGAAAGAAAGAGGAAAATGACACTAACATTCACTAAAATCTCTGGGGAAGATTATCATTTTTAAGGTATGTAACTGGTATAAAACAAATGTAGATATAACTCTCTTCTCAATTACTTAGGCCAGCCCCTAGGGTTGGATGATGCTAGGTTTTCATTCCTATCCTGGCTTGACGTTAATGTTGTTTCTTGAAAGTGTTATGAGTAGTTAAGTTACCTTAGAAGGTGGTGTTCTAGCAAACAGCACCTTACTCAAAGAATATGTTCAATAAATATTTCTTGGATGAATGAATTAGTAAATGGCTAGATAACTAGCTAGATAAATACAGGGATGGATGAATGGATGCTCTAATGTAGCACTAATGAGATGAAGGCTGAGAGTTTGCTGCACATGCCAAATGACATCATTCTGTTCCATGAAAACACACTGTATCCCTGATTCAGGCCAGCCATCTTGCAAATGGAACCCGATAAGAAGGTGCAGATGGCATAGTGTAAATGCATCCCCACTGTGAAAAAACCTGTTTGTTTAGCTAGTATGTGCTCTTTGTTGGGTTAAATTCATTTTTGAACATATGTTGTGTATTTAAAAAAATAAGCCCAGTTCCTTTAAAATGTCATGTGCTCAATCATTCACTCAGCATCTGCTGGAGAAGGTTAATTGGATTCAGCTGAGGCAAAGGAACATCACTGCAGACCTATGGTATCTAAGAAGCTTTCAGAGACTGACTTGATTTAGCTCAAAATCTCAAGGGAAGAAAAGCTAATTCGGAAAAAGGGGGGACCCATAGAGGTGATATTTTGCTTGATGAGTGCAGCTTTTCCCTGGGAAGAAAGGTGTCTTCAAGATGCTCCCCCAAAATCAGACTGACCATTCTGAAACCCAAGGAAGGAGACTAGAACCATTTAGAAATGTCTGTGGCTTAGAAGAGTTGCTCCAAAGAAAAGTAATATTTACCTGGAATTAACACAGGAATTTTGATTATGTACAGATATCTAGGAATGGACTAGGGGAGGTTATGGGTCAAAGCAAATATAATAGAACTGAATGAAGAAAAAGAGTACCCTCTTCTTGTTCTTTGCTCTTACATTTATTTTCTTACACTCTCCACAATGGTGTTACTTTTGTAAATTATACTTTTAAAGATATCAAGTACTTATTTGTTATTGTAACTTATTAATTACTATTATTATAACTAATTACATGACTATGTAACTATTAATACTTAGCTATTGCTGTAACAATTATTTATCACAATTATTTCATGAAGCAGCTAGATAGTGCAGGGCATAATGTTCTATATTTGAAATTAGAAAGAAATTAGTTCAAATCCTGCCTCAGACACTTACTGGTTGGGTTACCCTGGGTAAGTCACTAATCCTCTATTTGCGTCACTTGATTACTTCATCTTTATAATGAGAAGAATAATCGCACATACCTCCCAGGTTGTTGTGAGGATCAAAAGAGATATATGTAAAGTATTTTGTAGACTTTAAAGCACTATAAAAAAGATTATGATTATTATAAAAATAAATTGATACTATTAACTGTGTAACTATTATAATTATTAACTATTTATAATTGTAAATATATGTGTAACTAGTGTTTGATTGATACATATGTGTGTCAGGGTGATGTGTGTCCATCATCTCACTAATTATCATCACTATTTCACTGTAGTTCCTTGTTGTCTAGTCTTGAGACTCTAGATTGAATTACTGTGTTGCCTAAACTACTCTAAGAAGCAGTACTCATTCCTTTAGCATCAGCTATAAAACATCCATAGCCCAAAGAAGAATAAACAAGCATCTTTCAAACAGCAACAGACAAAGACAAATAATGTACATGCCCTACTGCTTGGGAATCAGTAGAACTGTCTTTTTTAGTATCGTTTTTTCTTGACCATCAGGCAAAAACAAGACCTTATCCTGCCATCTCCACCCTACCCCACTACACCAGCCATCAATCAGTAAAGAAAGAAAAGACCCTTCCCTACTACTCCCCCTACCCCCACTGGAAGATAGGTCTTAATTAGTGTAAATGATGAATCCCTTAAAGTATTCTTTTATTTGAATTTGCACTACATGTTTCTATTGGACTAGAATAAATTATCGTATTTTACATAGTTATAACTCCAAATAGTGTGAATTTAAGTACATGTCACTATTTCAGTGTTTCTTTCTTCACCAAACCTATTTGTAATTTTCTCAGCAATGGTATGAGCCCTGCCTTGGCTCACCCACCTGAGGAAAGGGAGATGAGTATCTCAATCCTACCCTACCTTGAGATAAGCAGTTAAGCCTGCAGATTCCACTGACTCCAGCCTTGGTTATCTTTCATAAATTCCTATCACATTTTATTGTACCTTTCCACTGTACCTTTGGAAACCTTACCCAGCCCCTCTTATTACTAACAAACCACCTTTCTTTATCTTTTTTTTTTGCTTTTTTTTTTTGGAGGGGCAATTGGGGTTAAGTGACTTGTCCAAGGTCACATGGCTAGTTTTGTGTTAAGTGTCTGAGGCTGGATTTGAACTTGGGTCCTCCTGACTCCAGGGCTGGTGCCCTATTCACTGCCCCACCTAGCTGCCCCAAACCACCTTTCTTTATACAAAATCATGTCTTCCCCCTGGAATTTACTTTCTATATATTTAATATTTAATTTTCTACGCATGCATTGTTTACCCCAGACAGAACACAAGCTCCTTGAGAGTAGCAATTATTTCTATTCTTTTTTAAAATTTGCATCTCCAGTCTCTTGCCCATATAGAAGGTACTTGAATGTTTCTTGAATGGAAAGAATGTAGGCTGTCAAACCAGGATTTAGGTTCCTCTTCACTGATTAGTATTTCAAATGCTTGGCAGAAGTGTAGGAGAATAAATAAAATTGGAAAAGGATCATCTCAGTAATGTTGCTACTCTTTCTCCCACTTCTTTTACTCCTTTATCAGCACCAATATCACTTCTATCCCTGGACAATACCAATTTTGAAACTGGGCAGTTATGTTATATCTACCTTCTAGTAAAGAAATAAAGTGAAGGTGGGTTAGGAGGGGAGCTGAGGTTTTTTTTTTCCTTTTACAGTTTTTATTGTTGTTAGTTTGAATTTAAAAAAAAAACTCCACATAATTGATCACAGGAAACCTTTAATAAAGGAGGAGAGAAACAAAGTTGCCTTAGAAGGAAACTGCAAGAAGCTGAGATATTAAGCAGGGTGCCAAGATGAAGGGACCATACAACTCATTGAGAATGGTGAGCTCAGTACCTATGTGTGCGTAATACTAAAAATATTGAGTAGCTAAAGAATTTAGTTAAAGATCAGAGGATAAAGAAGATAGCATGGTATAACAGATAGAGCATAAGAACTCAGTTCAACTCCAATTCTACTTCTTATTATCTTGGTGAAATTGGAAAAATTGCTTCACCTGTCAGAGTCTCAGTTTTCCAATATGTAAAATAAGGAGGTTGGACTAGGTGATTCTCAAAGGTTTCTTAACAGGTCTAAATCTATGATCCAGAAATGTGAGTTTATGAAAAAAAAATAGTATACAAGTGGGTCACATAAGAGCACATACACACACACACCAATGACTCAACTTCAAGAATAAGTAAAGGGAGTTTTTTTTTCTTTTAAAAAATGACAATCAAGATACAAAGTAAAATATAAATGCAGGAAATGTTGTCATCCTGTGTTTGTATAGAAGGAGGCTGAGAAATCAATGATGGATTTTATATCAGTGAGCACTGATTCCAAGCTTCTTCTGCAAAAATAAAGTAAATCTCCACATGACAGAAGTTTTAAGAAACAGAAAAGAGGTAGTCAAATTCTGGTGGAAATCTGCATGACTAAGTTTTTCATTTTTAAATTGAAGAACAGAAAAGTTTCAAATTAGAGTGTGCAGTCATTAAAAGACCTCAGGTATTATAGTTTTTAGACCAGCAGAATTTTTAATTCTCCTCACATTTTAAATCTTTAAATCTCCAAGTCTTAAGACAATCAGATGACAAAGTTAAAGCTACTGTCAATTATTTCTGAAATTCATGTCGTGCCTTGAGGGGCCAGCAAATGGGAATATTATCAGGATGCATTAAAGGAGGGGAAAAAAAGAGCAGGATTGCCAATTATAGACAGCATTCAAATCCAACTTCTCTAAAAAGGGTGGAGGATGAACCTGCGCAAAAGAACAGCCAGTTGTAGATGGTAAGAAGCTATTGAGAAGCAAAGGCAATTAAGCAGTATTGAGCATTCAGGAAGGTAAGAAGAGGAGTTGATACAAGAGGAATTGTGGACTTCGTGGTCCATATATTGTGTTACCGAGGCTAAAAAAAGCCAGTGATATTTTGTTTCTATGAGAAGAAGCCTGGAATCAAAGGGGAGAGAGTTGACAACCCCTCTTCCATCATGAAAACCACTCCTGGGATTCAATCTTGAACACCAATGCTAGAAAGGTGTCATTGCATTGCCTTTGAACATGGAAACTTACTGGGAAAATGACGTTTATTCCATATTATGCCTAGGAATGGAAAATTATGATGTTTGTAAACAGGTAAATTTTTGCAAACAGAGAAGCCAACCCTACCTTCCTATAATTCGGTGCATGGTGAAATGGGGGGGAAAAAATCTCAAATTTTCTTGAAGTAAATGAGTCACAGTTAAAAGGTAAACTGCAAAGGTGAAGAACTATTACCACATCCTAATTAGGGTCCTGTTGTAGTTCCCTTGTGCAAGATAATACTTGATTAAAAGTGTCAATGTAGGAAAATATTGACTGATATTGAAATGTGAGTGTGAAATTTTAATTACTTGTGAAAATTAACAAGGATTATTGACCAATAGGCACTAATGACTCTAAGGAAGGTTAGAGGTTTTCTTGCAAACAAACAAATGATTAGCCTTGACAGTGGAAATGTAAATAGGAATCCTAAGGAATGTATGCTAGCCAACTCAGGGCCTTTATTTTTTGTAATGCCAAGGCAAGTCAATCTCTGTAATATGGTAGCAATACTGAATTCAATTAACATTCATAAAGATCCTACTCTGTGGAAGGAACTGTGCCAGTCTGGAGACGGAAAGATAAATAGTGAAAAACAACCACCCCAGCCCTCATTTTCTGATGGACTAGAACCTGTTCTCAAATATTCAAATGGTATTATGATCTCATTACTAAGTAAATCTCTCACACGGAGTTCCCCCCCCCCCCCGAGTGAAATCCATCTTGACTGAACTTCCCGTGTGATTTTTGCTTATCTTCTCCCATAAAGTCCAGATGGGGTCTCCAATCAATGCACTGGGGAACCTTTCTCAATTTCTCCTGACAGTACCAATGGGCACCACTGGAACACACAGGTCATTTCATACTTTATAACTAGCCCACAACATGCATGTTGAGACGAAAATAGATCAAATAAAATTAGAGGGGGAAGAAAGTACTACTAACTAGGGGAAGTCAAATGGAACCTGAGGCTAGCAGGGAGTGCATTGAAGGCAGGGGGCCCAGTCGGCACAAAGGCAAGAAAGATTGACATGGAATGAGAGGCAGACAAAGTCAGTAAGGAGAATTTAAAGTACAACTTGTCCAGTGTGTGTGTGTGTGTGTGTGTGTGTGTGTGTGTGTGTGTGTGTGTGTGTGCAAAAAACCTGTTTGTATGTTTATATTTACACATAAGCTTGTTATGGTTCTTTATTTGAGTTAACCACTGGTTATAAAGTCTGCTTAGATAAAATTATAAGTATATATAATTTGCTATCAGAAAACGGTGTTTGCATGCCCTGTTTTGCTCCTTAACAGACCCTCTAAGTGCCTAGTGCCATTAAAATCCCCTTACATTTACCCCCTTTTGCCCAACCTAGGACTTCCCTCTATGGGGTTCAGATCTGCTCCTTTAATAGGACTCCATGTGTCAGATGTTTGATTTCCCTCTTTCTTGCCTTAAAACTTACATTACCTCCCTTAAAATTTAGGGCTAATCTGATGTATTAAGTTATACTTTTCTTAATAACAGACACTATGACAATGAGACACCTCTCAAGTAACATAATTAACATTTTAAAAGAAATCTTTTGGAGATAGTTTAAATCAAAAGAATCATGGAAAAGTAGTGGGAAAGTGGTCTTGGAACAAGATGGGTCTTTTCACTGGATTTATCTCATACCCCATAAATAATATTTTATTCCTGTCTATGAAGAAAGCCAGGCTTTTATGCTTACTAAGACTTTTAAACTTATTCTTGCAGAGGTTCCTGGAATATTTCATCCTATAAGATCGACTGACTGTGTGGAAAAACTGTAGTCAATGGAGGGACTTATTCATCACCTCTGCATAATACTAGGACAAGAGAGCAGAATTATGGAACTTTATACTGGGAGGGACTAGGGCTCTTATCTAGTTCAATGCCCTCATTTTATAGATGAAGAAATAGGTCCATCAGGAAACTGGGAGAATATGGCTTGCTCAAGTTTAGACAACTCATTAATGGCAGAGCTAATGTTAGAACCCAAATTTCCTGACCTCTATTACACAAATATTTTGTAGTCATTTCCAATTTCCCCACTAGGTGAGGAAGATGGTCCAGTAGGATTATGTCCTGTATAAAGTCTAATCAAATCTCAATGATTTCTGAACTATACACCAAATGGCTTTTACTTTTTGCCTGTGACAGGCAATTTTCAAAGCACTCATAATTATCTAATTTCCTTATTGTAACACTTTGAAATACACCAGGTAGGTATTATTATTATTATTACCATTTAAACCAAACAAAAAGAAAGATTCAGAGATATCGCGTTATTCACTCAAGTTCACATAACTAGTAAGTAGAAGTGTGGGTTATAGAGTGAACATCTCCTAACTCCTAAGGCCAGGGCTCCCCCACCCTCACATACAAAGATACCAGGTTGTCTCTTAGGCTCCAGACATGATGTCTGACTAAGAGAGAAGCATTTCCTTTCTCTAAACACACAAAATCCAAGGGTGAACTGGTGTTTTTGTATTCATTCTTTCTTTTTTAACTTACTGATTCACAGTTATGCATAGAATATTATAGTGGCATTTCCTCTGAAGGAGCTGCTTATGATGGATGTCAAAACCTTTGCATCCAACCTTCTGAGGTTTGTACCAGCAGTCAAAAGAAAGAGAAAAAAAAATCTTCCTTCACCAATCCCTCCTTTGTAATGAGAATGTAAAAACAAACCCCTCACATGGCTCCCTTTGAATGACAGTAAGCTACCAACGACGTCGGAGACATAAATCTGCACCATCTTTCCTCCCCCTATAACTCCCTTTGAAAAGCAGCAACAGACATCTGCACTGAAAGAAAAAAAAAAGGACTAGTAAATTGTGACACCATTGGCCTTTTCACGTGAGGTCTTGGCTGCAGGCTACAGAGGTAGAAAATGATAGAAAAATAATGAGACCATCAGGGTTAAACACTGATCAGGCTTGGAAAAGTGTCTTAGAGATTCAAACTTGATAGTCATTCTCTTTAAAGAGGCACTGGGGACCTTGACTTCCTTGTAGATTCTTATTATATACAGTCTTTATGATCTCACTTATTTCTGTACTGCATATGAAAGAAGCATTATATATCTGAGAAAGTCCTAATGAAGGCATTAGGATTTTAAAATTTCCATATTGTCCAAGAATATGAAATTTAATGGAAATTTTATTTCACTCAATGTACTCATTTCCAATTTCAATATTGTGCAATGATATGAAATTTAATGCAAGTTTATTTTACTCATTGTAAACAGTGGCTATATCCAAGTCTTAGAAACTGATGTTAGATAGGAATAACTGCGTGAATTTCTTTTCCTATGGTACTTTTTGTTAGCCATCTATTCTAAATCTAGGGCTTATTCTTTTGGTGAGTAAGTGATGCAGGAATGGTGGGTGTTCAGGATCTTTGTTTTCCTTGGGAGTAGCAATGAGAGGGACATCAAAATCTGTATATTTGCATTCTAGGAGAAAAGTCAGGAAAACTCTCCTATCCCTGTAGATTATCAACCTATTACTATCCTTGGATCCATTACTGAACTCTAATTTTATGTAAACTATCCCCCAACTGATGGAGGAAATTCAGATCTTGAGGAGGGAAAAAAGAAAAAGACTTGAAATGCTCCTATTCTTCCCCCATCCTGGTCATCACCAAGCCCACAACAAACTTGATTCCATATTCACAACTGCCTGCTTCACCTGCCACCATTGGAGTGATACCCCATGAGGTAAGGTGCAAAAGTATGGTGGGAGAGTGGGAACATGAAGTTATGAAGAGTTTTCTAGTATGTTTTTTTTATCTGTGAAAAGTAGAATTAATCACAATGCCAGTATAATTTGCTTCTTTCCTTCTCCTATCCTTGAATTCTTCACTAGTTGTCCATGGAGGTTATAAGACAAATGAAGAGTGGAAGGATAGAGAAAAAAAGATAATGGAGTGAAACGTACAAAAGGAAAATAATAACATGTCTGTTGTAAAATAGTAATATCAACCAGACTATAAATTCTGCTGTATAAATGTAATGCAATATTTTTATGAAACAAATATGATAAATATAAAATATTTAGAGAATCATAAGAAGATATGTGTAAACTAATCTGGAGTTAAGCAGAAGCAAGAAAATAATGATGACTACAAAAATGAAGAGGAAAAACAATACAGATAAATGGAGTGGCCATTCTTTGATTTTTTTTTTTTGGAGGACAGTTGGGGTTAAGTGACTCGCCCAAGGTCACATGGCTAGTAAGTGTTAAGGCCAGATTAGAACCCAGGTCCTCCTGACTTCAGAGCTGCTGCTCTATTCACTGCGCCACCTAGCCGCCCCCTGAGTGGCCATTCTTTAGTCCAGAAGATCTTGCGATGTCTTTCTCTCTTCTCTAAGCAGATGCATGATGGGCTGGAGGAGAAGAATGAGGCATATGGCCATTAGACATGGCCAATGTGGTCTATGTTACTTAGATGCACTTTCTTTATATAACCAGGCAGTATAGTGGACAGAGCACTAAGTTAAGCCTAAAGTCGAGAAGACCTGGGTTTAAATCCATCCTAAGATACCTCCTAGCTATGTGATCCCAGGCAAGTCATTTAATCATTCTCTGTCTCAGTTTCCCTAACTGTAAAATGGGGATAATACTGGAATTTACCTCACAGGGTTGTTTCCAGAGTGCTGTATGTCCTCATTTTCTGAATGAGCTCATTGATGCCCAGAGTTGTGAAGTAACTGCTCCAAGGTCACACAAGTAATAAGACATAGCAAGGATTAGAACCCAGGCTCTCTGATTAAATCCAGAGCTCTCTCCACTGCACTATACAATAGTTTATGGGCCAAAACATTAAAAGTAATGATGAAGGCCACTGGCTAGAAAAGAAAGTTTGAGAAAAATAGTGGTTATATGCTCTTGGAAGAAGTTTATATTAGGTTATTCATGATGCAGAAAAATGAAAACCTGTTTTCATATACCAGTTCGGAGTAGGGAAATATCTTTGAAAATAATATCTTTACTTCAATTTTATCTCTTCTCATTTTTGACAGCTTATGAGCAGAGCAACATATCTATTTACTTGCCTAGAAAAGATAATTATTAATTGTGAGGTACACAGTGTTCATGGAATACATGGTATATTTTTGTTTCATGTGTATATAGGATTTAGGTTTTATAAGCATGACTTAATTGGTATATCTACATGTAAATTTCAGAAGATGCACATTACATTCTAAGATGGAGAAGTTGACCAATTAAAGGGGGATACATTACTAGCATTTATCAAACTGACGCTTCTGCCATTTGGAAAATCAGGTTCATGTTTCTATTTTAGCTCAAAGACAGCACTATCTTCATTTATCAAATTGTATTGGAGTTTGCCCAAAAATATCATCTAAGATCATCTATCGGAGGTAGAATATTACCATCTGGGGATGTCATCACTTGAATTTGAAACTGATGCTTTAAACATATCTCAGCTTTAATCCTAGATTGGAATTACTCAACCAAAATGAGGTCTTTGAAAACAAAGCACCAAGCAGAAGTTCTGTACACTATTGTCCATACATTTGATATTTATTATTTAAGTTTTAATACTTAAATATCCTCTGACTAGTTTATCTAATATTAATCTTGTATTTAAAAGCAAATGTTT
>CM053581.1:497173557-497201829 GCA_028627135.1 Pseudochirops cupreus | reverse complement strand
CAGAAGAGACAATTTAAGAAGAACAGGAAGGCAAAAGGGAATGGGTCAACCTTACTCTCATTGAGTTTGGCTTAATGAAGGAGTGGCATACACTCTAAATCCGGTATCTTGTCCTACAGGAGAGTGGGGGAAGGGGATTAAATGGGATTAATGGAGGGGAGGGCATGTTGAGGGGGAGGGTTGTTAGAAGCACATACTTCTGTAAAGGGACAGGGACAAAGTAGAGAATAGAACAAGTGGGGGGCAGGATAGGAAGGAGGGAAATACAGTCAGTCTTTCACGATATGTCCATTGTGGAGATGTTCTGTGTGATCACACAAGTAAGGCCTGTATTGAATTGCTTGTCTTTCCAGTGGGTGTGGGTGATCAGGGAGGAAGCAAAAGAATCTAGAACTTAAAGTTCTAAAATCAAATGTTACTACATATATTTAAATAATAATAATAATAATTATCTACATGCAACTGGGTAATAAGATACACAGGCACTGGGGTAGGGAGATCCATCTTGCCCTAGCTGAAAGTCAGAGGGGTGATGGGGGAGGATATAGAAGAGAGCACATTGGGGGAGGGGGTATACAATTGTATTGCTATTTTGGGGTGGTGGGTATGGGAAAGACAGGAAGAAAATTTGTGACTCAAAATCTCATGGAAATGAATGATGTAAACTAAAAATAAACAAAAGTTAATTCAAATATAAAAACATAAATAAAGCTCTTCCTTGCTAAAAAAAAAAAAAGTAGTAGACCAATGAGTTGGGAATACAACTAAAAGAAGCAGAAAAATTTTAAGAATTAACAATTAAGTGACGATATAAAAATTCTAAAAATAAAAAGAGAGATGAATAAAATTGAAAGTTAAAAAGACACTGAATTAATAAATAAAATGAAGAGCTGCTTCCCCCACAATTCCCAGGACTGGGTGACTTTACAATCAAATTCTATCAACTAATTAAAGAACATTTAATTCTGATACTATGTGAACTATTTGAAAAATTGGATAAACAATGAGTCCTACCAAATTCCTTCTATGACAAAAACATGGCTTTGATTCCTCAAACAGGGAGACTAAAAAAAAATTTTAAATAAATATTAAGAAGGAGATCAACATTTATTAATTACCTACTATCTGTAAGGCATTGTGTTAAGCACTGGAAATACAAAGTCTAGCTTACAGTCTAATGAGGGTGAAAAGATTTTAAAATATATAGAAAGCAAGCTATATACATGGTAACCAGGAAATAATTAGCAGAGGGAAGGAATTAGAATTAAGAAGGGTTGGGAAAGGCTTCCTTTAAAGATGTAATTTTAGTTCTGACTTAAACAAAGATAGGGAAGTTAGCATGTGGAGTTGAGGAGAGAAACCATTCCAGTCCTGGGAAATAGACATAGAAAATACATGGAGCTGACAGATGGAGTGGAACAAACAGCCAGGAGGCCATTGTCACAGGTTTGAAGAATACATTACAGGCAATGAAGAGGACTGGAAAGGAAGGTTAGGTTATGAAAGGTTTTGAATGACACAGAATTTTGTGTTTGATCCTAGAATCAATTGAGAGCCATTGTTTTTTGTTTGTTTGTTTGTTTTTTGTTTGCCTTTTTTGGACTGGGGAAGGAAGGGCAATTAGGGTTAAGTGACGTGCTCAAGGTCACAAGCTATAAAGTGTTAAATGTCTGAGGCTGGATTTGCAGTCAGATCCTCCTGACTCCAGGGCCAGTGCTCTATTCACTGTGCCAACCAGCTACCCCAAAGAGCCACTGTTTGTTGAGAAGGGAACTGACATATTTAGACCTGAGGGATTTAAGAAAATCACTTTGGTGGCTGAATTGAGGATACATTGGAGTGAAGAAAAACTTGAGGAAGGCAGATACCACTAGGAGATTACATGCTGTGACTGGGCTCAGCCTGGAATTCATTACCCCCTTTTCATCTTTCATTTTACTATTCTTAATTTTGACCTTTGTTTTTTTATGAGTAGGCTCACATCTACAAATGAGATGTTGAATATGCACTCTTACTTCACTACCTTTCTCATTTTCAGTACTATATAGATAAACATGACATCATTCTTGTTTCAGAAGGTTTTGTAGCATAACTTACTTTTTTTGTGTGGCCTTGAAAAGGAGGCAGCATAGACATAGTATGATATACTGGGGAGAATTATATCAGAAGATCTAAGTATGTGTCTAGTATTTACACATCATGTGGGTGATTATTAAGTAAATGTATCTCTTGGAGTCTCAGCTTTCTTATCTGTAAAGTGGGGATAATTGAGTATGGGCAAATGCTTTAACTGCTAAACTAACTGCTAATGCTTCCTTGTTTATGAAAAAAATGTTAGACTAGATGGTCCCGATAGTCCTCAATTCAAAATTCTTTGCTTTATTTTTTTCTCCCTTGTATTAACTAACATACAGGTTTGGTATGAGGAATGTGTGTTTTGCAGATCTTGAAGTGTTAATATATGGAAGTCATTAATATCATTACAAAGAGTGCATCATGATGATTCTCATCAAAAGAACATGATTAGGGGTGGCTGGGTGGTGCAGTGAACAGAGCACTGGCCTTGGAGTCAGGAGGACCTGAGTTCAAATACCTCAGTGCCTCAGTGTAATGGTATGTCATTTGAATTTGAAAATCCCTTTGTGTTGGCAAAGGTAGTATGTACTTAGCAGTTAAGTAATTGATCAACCCTCTTTTGGGGAAACAGAAGGTATGAACTGTCTCCTGTTGCTGATGTAACAGGAAGGGGTTGCTGAAACGGGAAGCTAAAGCTGTGTGTATAAGAAAAGCCCCAGAGAGGGAGAGGGAGATTTTCTTGGAGCAGGCTTAGTGGAGGATGAAAAAGAGCCAAGGAGGCTGAAGAGGAAAGCCCCATCCCAGGTTAGAGAGAATAATTTAGATTTTGAAAACCTGGATGGAATGATTTTGATTTTGGGAACCAGCTGAAACTTCTGATGAGCCCGAGAGCCAGCCAGAGTTGCTGCGGATTTCTGAGAGCCAGTGAGGTTGAGGGCCAGCCTGTTGAAAATTTCTGAGGGCCAGCAGAAGTTGCTGAGGCTGCTAAGGATTTCCAAAGACCAGCCAGAGCTGAGGGCCAGCCAGAGCTGCTGAGGAGTTGCAGAGGATTTCCAAGGGCTAGCCAAAGCTTCCAAAGACTGAAGAAACATGATGGTGATGCTGGTACTTTTTCTGAACTTGTTTGTGGTTTTGTGAAGTCTTGACTTCCTGGGAATGGAGACTGGAGAGGTTTTGAGATGGACTGGATACTGCAAGCTCTAGTGTGGAGCAGGAGCTGCACAGAGAGCTGGACAAGGACCTAGGAGCTGTCTGCCTTTGAATCCAGGTGACAGTTCAGTGAATCCAGGTAGGATCTGGGACCATGGAAGGGGATCCAGGGAATCTGAGGGACCACCCTGAGACAAGCTGAAAGAAGACTTTATTTGGATACAGTGTACTGACTGAGAAATTGTAAATTTACTAGTGACCTAGGGGTAGAGGGTCTGTGTATTTTCTAGTGATTGAATAGTTAATAATGAAGGATGATTGATTGATTAAATGATTGTACTTAGTGGTTGATTACTGAATAAGTAATTGATTTGTAACCTAGTATGCCCCATGAGTGGAAAACTTTGACTATTGTACTTTGTGATTGAATTAAGGATTTTGTGAATGCTTGAGTTACTAAATGATTGTTCTTTGTTTGAATCTTTGTGACCACTGTAGTGGAAAGTATGTGGCCATTTTCTGTGATAAATTGTTGTGAATGGTGTACTTTGATTATCTGTGATAAGTTGTAATATTGTGAATGCTCTACCTTGATTTCTGTGAATGTTTTGCTCTGATTTGTTATTAAATAAATAGAGTGTTCACCATACAGTGTAATCAGAACCTTATCAGCTGTTCTCAGCAGCAATCCTCTGGAAAGCTGCTTGTGCTTAGCTTTATACTCAGACACTTAATACTTCCTAGCTGTGTGACTTAAACCCAATTGCCCTCCAAAAAGAAAAAGAAAAAGAAAAAAAGGAACAATTACAATCACCACAACTTTGTCCAGATTTTGCAGAAAGATTATTGCAAAAAAAAATTTATAATTGTTATTTTTAATACTAGAGACTCCCTGCCATGGCTTATTCCTCTCATATATCTGAAACTTGATGGTAAAGACTTGCCTTACACCATCAATTCTGCAAATGTATGTAGAAAAGAGTTGTAAAGCCTTAAGCCCCATAGGCAGTATTTTCTTCAACAGTTTGGCCATGCTCCTCAGTTTCTGATTTGTGATTTCTGTCATTGAGTTATTGTTTTCTGAATTAGCTGCTTGATGGTATGATGTGAATTTGCATCCTTTTCCTCTTTCTCTGTATTTCTGCTTGTTCTATAGAAGACTCCATCATCTGCCACAAATAATCTATTTTGGTTCCACCTTTACCTTTTTAAAGTCTCTTGAGTCTATCACTTTCTTCTTATAGACTACAGAATATCCACAGGGATTTGATGTGTTTTATTTTTTATTTTTTGTCTGGCATTTTTATTTCCTGCAATTCAATTCAGCCAATAGTTACTAAGCACTAACTCTCTCTCTCTATATATAATACATATAAGACACTTCAGTGGGAGGATATATATCAAGGAGGATCAATTATAAACTTAATAGGAGAAGCAGGAGAGAGCTCTAATGGAAACAAAGTGGAAAGAGAAATTCCAGAAGGAGGTGTGGTATGTAGGACCAATTTTAGCAAAGAGGTCAAGGACAATAAAGAATTTTTGGGACCAGTGGATCTAATAATCAGAGAGTGACCTTGGAGACAAATGTTTTAGTGAAGTGGTAGGTACTGAAGCCAGATCAGATTGTAGGGTGTTAAAGGAATGACATGTTTGTGCAGGCTTCCCTCTCCTTTGTTCCTGTGTGCTTTGCTATTTCTTCTCCAGTTCTTTAATTTTGCTTTTTTATCATTAATCTTTTCTGCAAATGGAAATATCCATTTTTGTCTTTAAAGCTTTTGGCTTTACTCTTTCCCTTGTGAGCTCCGTTTCATTTTTCAATAAGTTTCACCATTATTTGGCATCCTCAAAGGGGAACAGAGTTTTTCTTCCTTTTATTCATCTAATCAAAGTTTTAATTTCTCCCTATTCTAATTATTTTTTCATTTGGTAAAAAATTTTAGATTTTAGGCATTAAGTTAAACTACTTTGCATGATCAGAATACAGGATTTTTATTTTATGTGCTACAACCACTAGCATTTCTTAGACCTGGGTCATCATAATCCTACCTACCCACATTCTGTTGCTTTTAAATATATTACAGACTATAATCATCTAAATTCAAATGGATGTTCTTCAACTCCAAGTCCTTATGTACTGATTCTAAATATTTTGCTCTCCAATTTTCATTACTTGTGGCACTATCACTACTTCTAAGAAGAAATGGAAATCTCCCTGTAGCTAAATTATTTTTGCATGACTACATGATTTAGTAGACTATGAATAGTGACTAGAGTACAGCTATAGAAGGAGATAGATAGATAGATAATTATAAAAGAAGAAAATAGATAAAATGATAGTCATAATTAAATTTTCTATTAAAATACATTAATCAAAAGAAAATCAGAACCTGAATGGGAAAAACAAGGCATGATAAAGAACATTTGGGTAAAGATCAATAAAAAGAGGGAGAAACCATAATATTATGGTAGGAATATCTTTCTATAAGATCAGAAGGAAGAAAGATATGCAGAATTCAAAGAAATAGGTCGCATACCAAGCACAATGGCATCATACCCTGGTAGTAGGTGTCACAAATATCCAGACATTTCCTCAAACTCTCTCTGATGAAACTGAAGCAGTTGTTGATTTATTGACTCTTCTTAATAATATTTTGTTTCTTTAAAATATAATGAAAACAATGAGGAAAATGACGTTCTGACTTGTTACTATCCCCCTGAAAAGTAAGGAGACACTGGTTGATAAATTTGGATCAGTACAAGCCCATGGAATAAATATAACACTTTCCCTTAGAATCTTTCATTAATAATAGGATATCTAAACGCCACATATATGTTAAGATACCCTATACATTTGTATGACCATGGAATGAGGATGACCATGTTACCTATCCTCTCCCCAATTCAGTGCTTCCTTATTATCTTCAGAATGAAATATAACCCTCTATTTGGCTTTTAAAGACCTTTATACTCTAACCCCCCTTCATTATCTTTCTAGATCACTTATATTTTATTCCCCTGTAATCCATCAGCATTGGCCTTCTTGCTTTTGCTTACACTTGTCCTAATTGTTCATTTTCCCTGGCTATCCACCATGCCTGAATTCTCATCCCTCTTCATTTCTCTTTCCTAACTTTTCTGGATTCCTTCAAGTTCCAGTGAAAACCCTACCTTCTGCAAGAAGTCTTTCCTAATCTCCCTTATTAGCAGGGCCTTTCCTCTGTGATTATCTCCAATTTTTTTCTGTATATATCTTGTTTACACATCGCTGTTGGCATGTTGTCTCTGTGACTGTGAGCTACATGGGCTTTTGTTTTTTTTCTATTATTTGTATCTCCAGTGCTTAACAGAGTGGTTGGTACATAATAATCACTTCAAAATGATTGTTCACTTGCCTTAACTTGACTAGCCTAGATTTAGAGAGGGAAATTTTAAAATAATTCAGAAAAAGAAACCCAGGGTCCAAATGATGTAGTAGAAGTTTGCCTGAGTGGGAAAAAGAGGTCTCAGTAAGAGAATTTATGCACACAGAAACACAAACAACTCAAATAAGGAATGAAAAAGTAAACTTTCTTTTAAAAAATATCTATGCATTGAGAAATAATTCCCGCTCCTTAAATATTCCCGATAATGCTACTAAGATGTGTTGCAAAAATGGCAGCCAATCTGTGACAATGCCACTTAGCATTGGCCTGCCTTGCACTGTATCCTTGGCACTGTCCTATCTGATCCTTAAAATGCCATTTCCCACCCAATACACTAGCCAGCTTATGTTTGTCACTATTGATATTTGTCACTCTTCCCCTATCAATTATGTCAGATTATCCTTCAAACAGAATATAAGTGCATATTGCTATATTCCAACTGTCTGATCCATGCTATCAAGTCTTAAGGTACCTGGGCAGTTACTATGTATGTTTACAGACACATTCATATGTATACAAATGTATACATACATATATATATATATATATATATATATGTATATGTATATATATATATACATACACACATATACATATATATGGATATTGATGTAGATGTGTGCATATGAATTTTAATATATGTTTATGCATATATAAAGAACTTTAGTTGAAATATTAAATTGATTTTATTTCCTTTATTCATTTGAATATGGAAGTCTGAAGCTTTAAGCATTATTTCTGCTCTTTATCCTTATTATTTTTATGCCTCACTGACTGTAACATTTTCTCCTCAATTATTTATTTCCCCATCGATCATCCAGTGTTTGATAGCTCTTTCTCACTGACTAAGCCATTCTAAATTTTTACCTTCCTTAAAAAAAGCACTTTACCTTACCATCCTTTCAATATGTTTTCTTATATTTTTCCTCCTTTTCACTGCCAAAGTACTGGGAAAAATCATTTATACTTGTTGCCTTTAATCCCCATCACTCTGTCATTCCTTGGCCCTTCACAGTCTTACTTCTGACCCTACTGGACTACCAAAACTATTCTCAGTGAATCCACATATAGTTTTCCTTATTTCATCTCTTTAAACAAAAGCTAAATGGTGGCCTAGTGTATGGTAGAAGATAATTTTATTCATTTGTTCATTTGGTGATATCTAAGGCCCCTTCCAGCTCAGGGACTTTGTGATTCTTTCTACCCTCTTAGAGTATATTCAGAGAAGTGCACTCCCATTCTAATGAAGAAAGTCATCTCCAAAGCCACAATAAACAAAACATGTATACCCTAGCACAGAGATAGCAATCTCAACTTCATAACCCAATTCTTAGAATTAATGTGCTGGGATGAAGGCCCATATAGCCAGAATTTTTTATGGTTCTAAATTTTGCAATCATCTCCATTCTAAATATCAACCCAGATGCACCCAGAGAAGCAAATCTGAAATAATTTAACCTTTGATGCAATGAGTGTGGGACAATGTAAGATAACTAGCAAAGGTAATCTGCAAATGTCTCTGGAAAAGTAGATCAATTTAGTATTCTCCACATTTTTTAGTGTTTAGTAGCCAAACTTTGTAGGTGAGATTTTTTTGTATTGCTTACAAATATGGATGAAATTGGGGGGCGGGGTACATATACAGCTTCATGGTCCATGCAGTTCCAATACTGGGCCAGAAGTTAGCACCCAGGACATTGATTTGTCCACTGTTACAGACATCCATTTTTTTTGCCTAACCTTTTGATGATCTATAGACTCGTTATCTGTTTTCCTGTTTTTTTTCTACACATATCTCCAAACTTAAAACCATAATTTTGTGTATCCTGGGTTTTTTTTTCTCCCTACAGCCCCTGATTACTATGATTCCACTTCCTTAGAACCATAGGAAAATTCTCTGCATTCATTTGGTCAAATGTTCCCAACTTAGCTCTTATATTTCCATTTCTAATTTGTACAATATCTCCCCTTTTTATGGCATATGCTTGGAAAATTTTTATGTATATCTTCATCTTCACCTGAAAAGTTACACAAAATCCTTCCCCAAGCCCCAATCAAAGGAAAACTCTTCTGTAGCCTTGTCCTCTAAGACCTGTTACTACAAATTACCATCTGATAATTTATTTCTTTCCACATATAGTGAGTCTTTGATTGTACCTTATAATGGTAATATTCCTTTTCTATCCTTTAAGGAAAAAACACTTTGCAGATGGGTGATCTCATTTTTCTAGTTCTATTCCAGGTGCAATATATATATATGTGAGTGTGTGTGTGTGTGTATACATGTGTATGTGTGTATATATATATATATGTGTGTGTGTGTGTATACATGTGTATGTGTGTATGTATGTGTATATATGTGTGTGTGTGTGTGTGTGTGTGTGTGTACATACAAATTTCCAATATCAACTTTTTCATGTCTGAAGATAAGGAACATCTTTTGTTTTGAGCTGATAAATGGAAACAAAAGTTCTTCCTGGATTCTGGGCCCCCTTTTTAATGATGCATTCTCTGAAAGAAATTCAATTTCTCTGCTAAATTTTAGCCAGTATCATACTTTCTCAATTTAAGAATTTGAATTACTAAAAACACATTCCTTTGGTTCACGCTGGTTAATACTCAGGATTCTCCAATTATGTTTGTCTCCTCCAAGATACTGTAGATGTTCTATTCCCCTCTATCTTGCTTCTATCCTGCTTTCTGCCTAGAGCCCTTGTAGAAAAGAAAATTAACAAGCCAGCAATGTCTCTTTCTTTCTTTTTTATTCTTTCTGTAAGTTATTTTTGTATACCTCAGTTCCATTCTACATTGATTTTTTCATTTCATTGATCAATTTGCTCATTCCTACATTCAATAAATATATCATTTAATGCCTGAGATACATGAAGTCTTGTGTTAGATATGAATTGGCATGCAAAAATGTTCAAGATAGTGAAAAGAATACTGGCCAGAGTCAGATGACTTGCGGACAAGTCCCACCTTTGACACTTGCTACTTATGTGGGCAAGACACTTTACCTCCCTTAGAATCAGTTTCCTTATTTGGAAAAAGAAAGAGTTGGACTAGATGACCTCTAGTATCCCTTTCACCTCTATATCTATGATTCTATTATCCCAGCCCAGAAGAATCTTGTTATCTATCAGGGGAGACAAGAAACCAAATAGCACATGTTATTTTAGGTTTCCTATATGTGGTTTAAACAAAAGACTTTGGGAGTACTTTTCATTGATAACATCATGGGGAAAAATGACATTTGGACTGAATTTTGATTTGTGGTGTAGCATCTTTCTCTGATCATTCCTTTTTTTTCCTCCCAGCATTTCCACTTGTTAGAGATAGTTGACTCTCCCTATGATTCTGGCCAAAGTTGGAGGAGAAAGGGATATGGAAATCATGAGGGATGAAATATTTAAGGTTTTGTTTGTATCAAGTCTCATAAATCTCCTTCCTTTTACCAGCTAGTATCTTCATCAAAAAGTTATCTTGTGTTTATTTTGTACATATGTAATGGCATGCAATTTATATATGTATACATATATATGCATATAAACACAAATGTGTGTATATGTTAATGTGTATGTATATAATGTATATGTTTGGTATGTGCATGATATAGATATATAGATATATATAGATATAGATATATAGATATCACACACACACACACACACACATACATGAGGAGGCATTTGTGGCAGAGTGAATAGGGAGCTGGCCTGGGAACCAAGAAAACCTAGATTCATATCTTAAATCTGATTTTTACTAGCTGGGTGACCTTGAGGAAAGTACTTCTCAATGAGCTGGCAACTCTCTAAGACTATAAATTACATAGAGTGTTTCAATCTGTGCTGGTAGGAGTGCCTTCATCTGGGAGTATACTCTGTGAATGGCTATCTTGTCTAATATGTATCCCTATCTTTATATAGGGCATCCCCCCCCAAAGCCTTAATGCAGTTTAATCTATTTAAACTTAAATGATTGCCAGACTGGCAGTTTTAAACTAAGATTTTTGGTAAAGGCTGCATATGTATATTTTGTGTCTTTTGATAGAAGTAAACTTCTTGAATGCTGAAACTCTTTGTTTTTCCATCATATTGCCTCCACCCAGCATATAATAGATTGTAAATAACTAATGAATGTTTGTTGATTGGTTGACTAATCGCTGCTTTTGCCCATATAGTCCTATTGTTTCCTCCAACTCTTTCACCACCCTTATCTGTATGATTTTCTCACTATCTGCTATCTCTCTGTCTCTGGCAGTTGTGTTGAGTTACCTCCACACTCACACAGATGAGTCTTAATCCCCATACAAACCCCGCAAAGTAGATAGAATACATATTATTTTTCTTTTGATGGAGTAGAGAAAAAAGAAAATGAAGGTATAGTAGTTTAAGAGATTTACACACAGTCACAGATCCAGTGACAGAGACAAACCATATCTCCCGGATCAAAATACTATATACCATCCACCATACCTACACAAAACATCTGGTTTGGAAACAACAGAGATAAGGACCAGAAAAAGCAAGGTACAGAGAAGAGAGATCTATTTGGAATACAAATTCTTTCCTTCTAGGAATCTCAGAGATATTAGTTAAAGGAAAAAATAAAACAAAAATCAGAGTAATGATTCAATACTCCAAGCTTTTTACTGATTTCTGGCATGTGTGTCTTTGCATTCATAATGGTTTCAGAGTGACATTAGTGGCAATGCACCATAAATGAGAATTGTATATTTAAGGGCTTTTTAGGGCATATAAAGGACATGCTTGATTCTGGGGATAAGGGTGATGAGATCACCACTGGGTGGCATAGTTCTGCTAGATGAAATTCAGTCATCTAGAAGCTTCTGACCTCTAATCCTGGAGTCAGATCAAGTCCAACCCTCAGAAGGATAGTGGGATAGTGCAAACTGTCTAGTAATTTTCCTATCGAAAATATTTTCCTACAATGACTTCAGTACTTTATGATTCTAATTATTGTGACTAAATATCATTATTTCATCACTGGTGAAAATGAGGGTGTTGGACTAGTTGACCTTCAAGGTACATTCCACATCTAAATCCTCTGGTTGTAATTAAGAATACCTTCTCACCTCTCCCTGCCGCTCCTTCCCCCCCCCCCCCCCCCATCTTTCACTCTATTTCTCAAGATGGCTCCTGGTTGGTTTCTCCTCTCTCAAGGAATACAGCACTCAGTATGGTATCCAGACATCTTCCAGGGGAGCTTGGCTCCTGCTAAGCATCAGTAGAGTTGGTGGGACTGGCATTATACGGCTCAGAAGCAGAGACTAATATCTCAAGGCAGAACATGGAGGGAGAACAATCTGGACAACCTGCCACTTACTCTTCCATGCTTTCATAGCTGGAGCATCAATTTGTTTAGTGCTCTTACTGTTTCCAAAGAAATGCACGCTTTTTTGAAGGAAGGGAATATTTTTATGTTTGCTTTTTCTGCCTTTTTGTCCTCAGGGCCCTGAACAGGTTTTTTGCATGCTTAATAAATTCCTTACTATAAATGTTGATTTAAATTGTACTAAGATTACTTGCTTCCCAGGTAAATAATAATCATAATTATGACAACAATAATACCTATACATATAGCATTTGAAGATTTGCAAAGTGCTTTATATATATTATCTCAATTGATTTTAACAAAAGCAGTGGAAAGTAGATATTATATAGCAGGCAGTGTAACACAGTGGGAAAAATACCCTTGTTGCTGTTGTTGTTGAATCATTTTTTCAGTTGTGTTCAACTCTTTGTGACTCCGTTTGGAGTTTTCTTGGCAAGGATACTGGAGTGGTTTGACATTTCCTTCTCCAATGCCAGAGAACACATGTTCAAAGCCAAGCTCTGAAGCTTTTTTTTTTACATATGTGATCTCAAACAAGTCATCTAACCTTCCTAGTCCTCAGTTACCTCATCTGTAATATGAGAGAAGTTTAATTAGGTGAATTTTGAGGTATCTCCCAATTCAATGATCCTATGACTAATTCCATTTTCCTGATGAGGGGGCAATTACGTATTGCTGAATAATTTACCTAGCATCATAGGGTAAATTTATGACATGGGATCTGAGTGCAGGTTTTCCTGACAATAAATCCAGCTCTGTATTCAAAATATGGGATTTGCTAGACTATACTCAGCCTTGGGCTGCATGGTCCTCAGCCTGTTTTGTTTTCCTTTCCATTCCAGTTTTCTTCATCAAGTTCTTCAAATTCAAGAAAATCAAATTCAACAAATTCTTCTAAATTCATTTCATTTTTTGTCCTGGAATATAGGGCTTTTAGGACTCAATAAGATGGGAAAGATACTCCCTTCAAGGGATTTTTTTTCCTTTCTATTTCTGTGAGTCTGGGAGATGAAGAAATCCAAGTTACCCAGAGCCAGGACATAAGTTATTCTCATAAACTTTATTTTGGTTTAATAAAGTTGTTAGAATGTGTTTGCAGTGTTCTTTCATGTTCTAGGTCTTGAGTTGTATAGATTTTAACCAGGAAGCTATTACTGAACCCTAATAGAAGCATTGTATAACCATGGCAGTGGAGGCCCTTTCTGAGATCTGCTGGTTTATAGGTGCTGTTAAAATTTTTCCAATACATTAACACTAGTTGAGGCTTTTAAAATGTTTAATTTTGCAGACTAGTGACCAACTCCTTTGCAATGAACCTTTTTTGCATTGTCCATGTATTCCATTTTTAATGTGATAGCATATACAGAATAACTTTAAAATTACTTTCAATAAATTATGGATAAGCAATATATTTCAGCAACAGAACCCCATACTGACATGTGCCATTTGTCTAAAGGAAAATGCATATTGAAATTTATCATGCTATCAAAGAACTCATATTCATTATATATATATATATATATATATACATATATATATATACTATATATAGACCTATATGTAAATATATGTGTGTATATATATATATGTATATATATGTGTGTGTATATATATATATATATATATATATGCATATGCATGTATATTTGTTTGTGTACATACAGATACACACTGAGACTAACTTTCAAGGAATTGCCATGGTGGTAGTGCAAAGACGGTGAAACTGACCCAAAGAGTCCTTCATCTCTCCTGAATGTACTTCCATCAGGTCCTCTAAACTTGTTCTTCTCCCCCTGATACCCTGTGAAGACCTCTATCAATCCCAGATATTGATTACAGTATTCTGCCAAGGTTTGCCCTCTTCAGGGCAGAACCTCTTGCTTCAGTTCTCTTTATACTAATACATTACAGATTTTACAAGCTACAATTTCCTTGTCTTATGCCTCATATCTTTAATATCTTAGCAGATGAGATATACACATGGGTATGTACAGTATTAAGCATTTACTATGCCCTACATGTTATGCTAAGTGTCAAGGGTACAAACATGAGTGAGTAAGACAGTATTAATAAGAAAATTTATGTTTTAATGGTGGAAGAAAATGTTTAAAAGGGAACTAAAAGGGAGAGAAAAGGAAATGGAAGAAGGTCAATGTGACAGTTTCTGAGAAAGAAGAAGAATTGGAGTGTCTAGGCATGTTAAAGTATGATTAGGATTCTTCTTAAAAAGAAATCCCATGTAAGAAGTCAACAGTTAGAACAGAAGTGGCCAGGATAGAAGTTTGTCAGAGGAGCTAGTGTGGCAGATAAGGAAAAAGAATAGGAATCAAGAAAAGTCCAGGTCTGAGTGCGCTAGATCTACAGTTATATGGGATCAAAATTGGGAGACATAGTTTCTGATTATACCACAGGCAGTTACTAGTTATGGATGGGTCAGTAAACTTACAGCCTATATGTGTTCATACATAAAAAGAGAATAAATACATTTACACTTTTATTTCGTAAAGTTTCTGAGAGAAAAGTGTCTGAAGACACTAAAATAACATATAAATTTGAAATATTGTTAAATCTCCATAGTCCTACTCTAATGTCTCATTATGGTATGGAAATGATATGAGGCTACTCAAGACTATATCAATAGAAACCAAACCTGGCAGTTTCTACAAGGCTGAAAAATCCGTGAATATGATCCTGTTTGGATCGTATTGTCTGATTTTGGCTATCCAGTTTCCAAGGATGTAATAGTAATGTAATTTGATTCTTTTGTATTGCAAAGATGCAGGAGACTGAGGAAGCATGACCATGTTGCCAGTATTTTGTCTGTTTGTGTCTTTGTTAAACCTTGACTTCCCAAGGATAAAGTCTGTGAAGGATTTAAGGCAGCCTGGACACTGTGAGCTTCAATGTGGAACAGGAACTGCATGGAGATCTGGACCAGTTTCCTCATCTGTTAAATGAGCTGGAGAAAGAAATGACAAGCTACTCCAGTGTCCATCTAGAAAATCCCAAATGGAGTCATGAAGAATCAGACACGACTAGAAAATGACTGAACAACAATTTGTTTTTACTTTTGTTCTTTTTTTTCTTTTTGGAAGGTGGAGGGCAGGGTAGTTGGGGTTAAGTGACTTGCCCAAGGTCACACAGCTAGTAAGTGTTAAGAGTCTGAGGCCGGATTTGAACTCAGGTCCTCTGACTCCAGAGACAATGCTCTATTCACTGCACCACCTAGTCACTCCCACAATTTGTTTTTTAAAAAGACTTAGAAGGTACTAGACATGGCAGGGCCTAAATAAAATACGCATGACCATAGTCATCACCATCACCACAGGGAAAGAAATGGATCTCTTAATAGACATGTTATTTTTTAATCAGTTGTATTGAAGAACATTAAAACCTCCTTTCTCATTTCTCTAAAAATATAGACGTAACATTTCTTTGCTCAACAGTCCTCAAAAAATGTTGTTGGAAAGGTGGGTTTTCTCCTCAACAAATTTCCTTTTTTCTTTAGGGAAAAGGATTAAGGGTGATAACCAAACTAAAGTCTCATGTTGTTCACCTCATTGCCTTTCAACTGAAATGATTGGCACTAGAACCTATTCTTCTTTATTGAGAAAGGAGGAGGGTATTGATGGAAATTACGAAGTCCCTTTGTGTACAGGATTGGAGAGAGTAGTTCAGGTCATTTGGTTACTCAACTGTTCTTAAATATTAACAAAGACTATATTTTAATATGTATTTTCCTTGTTCAAAATTACTATCAATGTTAGCTAAAATTTTCTTGGGGCAGAGAGTCATGTCAGAGGACATGGGGGCCTATGAAAATTTTGACACTTCTCTCTATGCTAGAACATCTTAGAGATTTTCTCAATGATAACATAAAAATGTTTCTGGAAGACTTGATCTTAAATCTCCCAGCACAACATTAGTATTAATATTTTTCCTCAGCAACTTTGACCCCCCATATTTGTCACAAATAGTGAGGTATGAGTAAACAAAAAACAGTGATCATGCACTGTAGAAAGCATAGGCCAAGTGAAGCAGTTACCACTAAGGACGTCTGGGTTCTAGGATGGAGGTTCCAGAGATAAAAGATCTAAGAGTCCTAGGTCAGGATATCTGGTCTAGAAAGAGAAGCAGCTGGCACACCTGGCAAGTAGAAGACTGAGGAGTTGGAAGATCATAAAAGCCTAGAAATCACCTTTCCAAAAAATTCTTGAACTTTAAAAAAAATAAGCAAGCAGCCAAAATATATGGCATATAAGGTCAGAATAAAACCTCATTTATTAAAACTTCTACAAGAAACTAGTAGAAAATCATAAGTAGCAGTATTTAAAACAGCAAGTAGAGCGGGGAAAAATACATTTTATGAAGTTTAGCAAGAAGCCCAGCTAATCAGAATCATCAAAGAACATCTGAGAATGAAACTAAAAGGAAGACAACAAATGGGCAAAGATGGAAAAGGTCTATTATTGTAGTGAACTCTTTTCTCTATCAAAGATAATGGATTCTCCATATCTGGTCTCTAACATCACAGCCCTAAATCATTTCATGAAGAAATATATATGGCATTAATAGAAGCAAAGATGGAAAAAACAGTTAGACCAGAATAAGTACACAGAAAGAAGAAGCCCGTTACAGAGGCATCGTTATTTTCAGTATATTGAGGGATCCATTGTCAAGATATGGGAAAGACAGAAAGCTATCAAACAGTTGGCAAAATGGATGTTATCACTCCCCAAATAAGACAATTACAAAAGTATCAGTAACTACTGACCCATGTTCCTACTTTCCAATCTCTACAGTATCTTTATAAAAATAATCTACCCATATCAAGAGCGTCTTTGATCAGATAAGGAAAAGAAACATGTAGGCTTTAATAAATTATGTTCTATATTAGATAACACCCTCAGATTCACACTACTGACTGAGAAATGCAGGGCGCAACTATGACCTCACAGAACTTGTTTTTTGTTCCATTTTTCATAATGATTCAGTCAAATAATATGGCTCTTCTCCAACAAGTTTAACATATTAAGATATTATATAATATTATATATTATACAATATTATATTATATATTTATATTTTATATATTATATCATATTAATATCTTAAAATCATCATAAGAATTCTTACAGGATGGAAAAGCAGAACTAAATTTGTTAAATAACTAATGACATCCTATGAAACAAAGTATCAAACAGAAAGACTTGAACTCACCAAAGGTGTCTGTGTTTGCCATAGAGACTCTCCTTTTCAGAGCATGAATGAAAACTGAGTCCTTATAGATAATGAGAGCTTCCAGATAATCCCTTTATAGATGTCACTGTGCTGATTTTATATATGATAAGAACACTGCAGAAGCAAAGCACATAATCACTCACATGTTCAACCTAACTATCCACATTGGGGGAATGGGTTTGGTGGAGTAGATGAAGAATGTCTGTTTTCCAAATTAGGATGTGCAATTTTGTGGGTAGTTTTACAGGTTCTTATATATGTGTGTGTGTGTGTGTGTGTGTGTGTGTGTGTGTGTGTGTGTATACCTATATGCCTATGTAGATGAAGATATGTATATATGTATAAATATATATGTATATATATATGTATATATATATATATATATCAACATGTATTTCCAAAAAATGCTGTAGGTGGACAGTGTGGGAGATGCAGAATTGAACAGGCGGTATACTATGTTGCATTTAGGAAATTTTCTGAGTTTTATCCACCCCAAGGCTTTCTTGGGGCGAAAAAGCCTCATATTTAGCATCAATACCCTTCTTTTACTAATACCAAGGATAGTATACCTCATTTCCAAAACAGTGAAAGTTGCAAGGCATCCAAAAGTCAATTGATGTATGCTAAGTAAGCATGCATGTATGGCTACAAGTAGACTGCAACATATTATCAATGAAAAAATTCTGGAGATAATCAGGTTAAAATATTATCAGACAAATATCCTACTAGAAAATAAAGTAGCCCCATTATGATTAAAAGAACAAAGCATAACTGGTGGACAACCTGTATCTTTCATTATTACATCCTACAATATTAGCAGATTTAGAAGAGAAAGGCACGGAAGGGAGTAACCATTACTTACTATGTGCCAAGCACTGTGCCAAGCACTTTTTAAATTTTTTTTACAAATGTTATCATATTTGATCCTCGCGACAACTTTTGTTAATTTATAGTTGAGGACACTGAGTAACCAAATTGTTACTTTTTCCAGTGTCACACAACTAGTATCACATGTTGGGTTTGAACTCAATCTTCCTGACTCCAGGCCCAGTACACTATCTACTGTAACACCAGCTTCTTCCTGTGACAAAAGGCTCTATAATGTTGGATGGACCATTTGTGAAAGATTTATGGGAACAAAAGAACGAAAATTAAGCATGGTTGTCATCTACTCCATTAGAAGAAATCCTAGATGCTATCATAGATCCATTGAGATGTCTGCCCTGAAAGTTTCAACCCTTCTCTCTCTGGAACTTGCTCCACAGGGCTCTGATGTCTTAATTGCTGACTGCCTTACCTGACCTGATAATTCAGTGAAGTTTCTGACTTTCTTTACTTTATATATCCCAGATATCTTAGAAACTTTGGCAATCACCTAGATACCATGTTTATTCCCTCTAACCACTACTGACTTTCAATTCTAGAATAATGATCAAATTAACTGTCTTTTCTTTTTTTCTCGATGAGGTGTGTTAGCCTTCTCCCATGTCAATTCATTAAGTATCCTTGTATCTTTATGTTTCTCTTCCATGGCTAGTACTTCCTTGTATGTGTTGTATCCTACCCCCTTAGAATGTGCCCTCATCTTTGCACTTAAATTTGGATCTTCAGGGCTTAATCTGGCTCCTGGAACATATTAAACACTTAAATGCTCCATCATTTATTCACTTATTCATTCATGAGAGGAATTCTTAACCAGGTGCCCAAGAACATTTTTGAGGTTGACAATTTTGACACCTTCAATAACTTTCCTTTGTAATCCTATGCACTTTACTTTATGTATTTAAACATATAATTGTGAGAAGGGATGTATATGTTTCCCTAGGCTGTCCAAGTGGTCCATCACACACACATTCAACACACACACACACACACACAGAGTTACAAATCCTGGATTTCTAAAATATTAATAATGAGTTATCGTTTGTCAGAGTCTATTTGCATTTTTATAACAGGAAGCCAGATGGAATATTGCATAGAACTCTGGACTCAGACTTGGCAAGATCTAAGTTCCAATACGGTCTCAGATACTTACTAACTTGATGAGCCTCAGTTTCCTTATCTGAAAAGCAGGGATAATAATAGCATCTATATCACAGTGTTATTGCAATCCCTCTCATATTATATACTATGTCATATTAGTATTTTGAAAACCCTGTTGAGCCAAGTTTACCACTTTATTCCTCTCTATTTAAGTCCATCCTGTGTATGTGTGTGCATGTATGTAAGTATATATACATGCATGCATATATAATTTGCAAAATAGCTATTCATATGTTTGTAGCATGGTATGGTATGGCATAATGCATTATGAAGTCATTGAAGGCAGCAAAGGAACAAGCGCTGTAAAGAATCCTGACCTTGACCTTCTTAGCTTCAAATACCTGAGCTAACAAATCAGGGATAAGCCTAAGCATATTAAAAATGGCTAAGTCATTTATAGATTAAATTATATTTTAGGAAATCATGAGGGATAAACCTTATTCCCCAACTCTTATGCCTCCCTGCTTACTAATGACTTCAATTCCTTTAACAGGGAGCAAAGGCTTTCAGCATTCCCTAATGCTATTCCCACTCAAGCTGATGCTCTTCATCCTCAAATTTCTGTTATTACATTTCTTGGATGCCTCTTAGAGGATAGAGCTGGATTCAGTGTTATGTCTATTTTTCAGATACATTGTGAGATAGTGTAGAAGTCAAAAGGGGATTGGCTTTTGAATAAGAAGCCATGGGTTCAAATCCTGACACTGTTGTTTCCTATCTGTGTAACCCTGGGAAAGTCATTGAAACCCTCTGAACCTAGATTACTCACTTATAAAATGAGAATATTGGACTATATACCTTCTAAAATCCCATCTAAATCTATTAACCTTGGATATTATGCCTTGCACAGAATAGTAATACCATAAATATTTGTTTACTTGTATTTAGTTGAATTCTAAAATGAGAAATAAGGTCTGAGCTGTCAGAGGTAGCACTTAGCTCAAGCACAGTCCACACAAAAGCCTGAAAGACTGGCTTAAATCCCTAGCCCAAAGCCATGGGCCTGAGAATAGGTACCTGAGCCCCTGCAAGAGACTAGGGCTAAGGAAAGAAGTAAGGATGAAAAGAGAGTGAACTGAGAGAAATGACTAACTTCAAAAACTAACTTTGCTTACTTCCAGTTTTGCCTAAGGCTCATGGTAAAGAGAGGTAAAATGAACTCTCCAGAGTCCACCTGTGCTCCACAGTAAAATTCTAACATGAAAATAATGTCATCAATTAGACTATTCCCTCAAAAAAGACAGTGACTATTACAAAATATCTGTTCTTCCTATATGCTTTACTTTTTCTTGTAAATAATTGAACGGATATGGAGAATAATAATCAGCAAATTTTCCATAAAAGAACTATGAGCAAACATCTCAAAAAACAACAAAGCCAAGGAAGAGTTGATCTATTCTATTTTCACGCTCCTTTCTTCATCTTCTGTGCCCCAAGTCTTATTCACACCTCCCCCCCTCCTCCCATTCCCTGGGATAGGTGTTTTAGCTTGGGGTAGCTGTCGTTCTGGTTCTTTGCCTGTGTACCACTACCACTTCATTATCATTATTGAACTTGGTGCACTGTCTCCCGTTTTAAATTTTTAACCAGGATTTTCCATCTGCTGTCACTGAAATTGAAATGTCCTGCAAAGTGAAATGAATCCCTGGGGGAATTTCCTTGCAGAATTGTTTGCCTGATAAAGGACAAATTGCAAAATTAGTTTTAACTTCTCTCAAAATTTAAAGAAAAGATAGAAGAATTGTTCCCCTGGGGATGAATGCTAGGAGTATCTGGATCTCGAGTCGTACTATGCACAGACTGAAAATTGGAAGCTGCAAAGCATAAGGTGGCCCTCCCTCTCTATCTCCTAGACCCTTGGGACAGTTGCCTCAGGACGGAAGGAAGTTAGGCAACTTTACTTCCTGTCTAACCACTTCTAATTGATAACATCACAATAAAACCCTTGAAACTCTCCAAGCCCAAAGAGGCAATATTACCTTGTGGAAAGCAGAACATAGTAAGCTATGTTCTAATTCTAGTTTTAATAGAAAAAAAAATTCTGAATCTAGATTGCTACATCTGTATAATAGGGATAATCATACTTTCAGTATATCCCTTACATAATAGTGTCAAGAAAGTATTTTATAAGCTATAAATTACTCTAAATGAGAGTTTTATATTTAAATTTTTCTCAGTCCAGGAGCTAGGCTTTAAGGGAATTTATGCAGGGAGAGAGGAAGGTCAGTACTGGATGCTGTAGAATCATCCCACCAGATTATACAAAGTATAATGAAGGTGAATTTACATTTCTATGGATATTATTTACCTATAAAAGATGTGTTACTGTGTATTCTCATTACTCTGTCTTAAAATGTGGTACTTATATTTCTTCACTATAAAGTCGTGAACTTGTTTATGTTTCTGAAATAAAATAATGATGATTCATAATGCAAATTTGGTGATTATTGGTATGACAGCCAGTATTAAACAAAGTAGTAATTCATATTTCTCTACAGATCACCTTTGCTTTGTGCAGTTGTTTTCTTTCTGAAAAAATCATAAACAAATCACATTTTAGTAAACTAAGGCCTATTTAAAATGAAGAGTCAAGTAAAATGAAGAAATATTTAAATGCAAGAAAGATACTGACCATCACATGGAGAACAAGACAGGGAATCCTTTTTAAAATTAAATTTTCTTTTGTTATTATGAACTTAACATATATCAGTTAATATGAATATTTCCATTTTATAAAAACAAAAAAATAAGAGTTCTGTATGCAGCTCAGCAACTCTATTAGGTACATATAAAACATACATTAAATTTAACATAAAAGTACCAGCATTCATTTAATATTTTAAGAATGTTATTGAAATTATCATTTAATATTAAATTTAATTTAAAACTTAATATTAAAATTAATTAAACCATTTTAAAATATAATTATTATCCTATTTTAATTTAATAGATTATAGGTTTTCTTTAAAAATGTATAATTGAGTGAGAAAGCTTGCTATGTCCTAAAAGAGACTCACACATTCAATTACAATCCTGACTGGGTCATTGGCTTCAAACAATCATTTCCTAAGTAGTTAACTACTGATGGGTTAGAACTGGACCCAGCAGATAACTGCATCTTCCTGGTCTTCAACAACATAGTCCTCCAAACTCTAACATGTATGTATGAGCCAGTCTAGGTACACAGGCAGTGATCACTTTACTTTGACTAGAATTCAGGCATATTCTCCCTGAAACCAATATGGAATTGGCACTGAGGATCTGTTCTTGGATGTCTTTGCATCTCACATTGTGAACATTGACTTGACTTCAAGTGTACTCTTTAGGAGCTTCTTTCCTTACATTTACTCCACTTGATTCAGTACCCATTTGGTAGGCCTTCAAATCCCATTTCACATTCTCCACTCCTTATTTCCAAATTTTCCACCCAAAGACAACTTAGGAGGCCAGCAGGAGAGGTCTGTCCCACCAGGTGGTGGTTGGGCCTGGAGCCCAACACAGGTTAGACTCAGCAATGCCAGCAGCAGGCCTTAGACTTGGTTACATCACCCTAAGAAGCAGCTTTTGAAGATTTCAGCGCACAGATAGTAAGGGGGTCAGCCAACTGGACAGAAAAAAAGATTACAGGGAACCTTTTGCTGGCACTAGCTCCAGGCTCCTACTGCATTGCCCACACACAGTTCTGGGTTGTATTTTCAAGGCTGAGAAGAATACTAGTGCATTAGTACTTGTGGTCTTATTGAGCAAGGCCTCTGGTCACAGTTTCAGGGTAGAAAAGAGTGTTGTGGTCACTCACAAGGGAACAGGGGACCTGGTATCAGTTCCAAGGCAGAAAGGAGCATTCATTCTTGCGACCACAGTTGAGCAGGGAGCCTGGTCACAGTTTCAGGGCCAAGAGTAACACTACCCTAACTTTCTATCCACTGCAACACCTAACTGCCCAGGTCAAAAACCAGCAGCACAAAAAACCTGCTTGGGACAGTGCCCTCTCCACCCTGGAAATGGAGCCCAACTTTAACATAAATTTAAAAGTAAAGAAGTAGGCAGGAAAAATGAATAAAGAACAACAACCAAAGAACCCAACCATAAAAAGTTGTTATATTGGCAGGGGAGATCAACACACAAACTCAGAATACAATAGTGTAAAAACAGGCATAAGCAAAGCTTTAAAAATATGAATAGGAAACAGGCCCAACAAGACTGATATAAGAGTTCACAAAGGATTTTAAAAGTCAAATAATACATGTAAAGGAAAAGCTGGGAAAAGAAATACAATGATACAAGAAAGTTATGAAAAGATAGTCAACAGCTTGGTAAAAGAGACCCAAAAAATACTAAAGAAAATACAGGACTGGTAAAACAATAAAAGTGGCACAAAACCGCATTGTAGAAAAGAAATCCTTAAAAAGTAGAATTGTTCGAACGCAAAAGGGCACAAAATCTCACTAAAAAAAATAATTCCTTAAAAATTAGAATTTGGCGTATGGAAGTCAATGACTACATGAGAGAATAAAACACATTGAAACAAAGTAAAGAGAATGGGAAACAAATGTGAAATATCTCTCGAAAATAGATCCAGGAGAGATACTAGAAGAATCATTGGACTACCTAAAAGGCAAGATAAGAAAATGAGCCTAGACATCATTTTTTAAGAAATTCTTGAGAAAAACTGCCCTGATATCTTAGAACCAGAGGATAAAATAGAAATGGAAAGAATTACCAGATGATGTTCTAAAAGATATCCCAAAAATCCCCAAGGAATTTTATAGCCAAATTCCAGAGTACTCAGGTGGAGGAGGAAATATTGCAAGTAGCCAGAAAGAAGAAATTCAAATATCATGGCACCACAGTCATGATCACATGAGAGTTAGCAGCTCCCACATTAAAAGATTGGAGAGCTTGGAATATGATGTTCTAGAAGAACCTAGGGTTATAAACATGAAACACCTACCCAGAAAAACTGAATATAATCTTTCTGAGGAAAAATGAATATTTAATGAAAGTGAGGACTTTCAAGCATTCCTGATGAAAAGATCAGAGCTGAATAGGAAATATGACATTCAAATACAAGGCTCAAGAGAAGCATAAAAAGGTAAACATGAAAGAGAAATCATAAGAGATTCAATACGGTTAATCTATTTAACATTCCTCTATGGGAAGGTGATACTGGTAACTCCTAAGGATTTTATCATTCTTTTGGTAGTTAGAAGGAATTTGCATAGACAGAAGGCATGGATGTGAATTGACTATGATGAAATGATTTAAAAAATAAAATTAAAAGGTGAGAAAGAGGGATACAGTGAGAGAAGAGAGATATAATGGGAAAATTATTTCACATAAAAGGGGCACAAAAGGAAGGGCTTTTACAATGGAGGGGCAAATAGGGGCTGGGTGTTGGACAGTGTTTGAACCTTACTCTCATTGCAGTTGGCTCAGAGAAGGAATAATATACACACTCAGTGGGGATAGGGGATACAGGAAAGGGCATAAGAAAAGGTGGTGATGATAGAAGGGAGATTGGATTAAGGGAGACAGTGGTCAGAAGCAAAACAAACTTTTGAGGAGCAACAGGGTAAAAAAGGAAGGAGAGAAGGATAAATAGGGGGAAATAGGAAGGAGAAAAATACAGTTAGAAATCATAACTGTGAATGGGAATGGGGAGAACTCATCCATAAAACAGAAGCAGGTAATTAGTGGATAAAAGCCAAAATCCTGTGTTATTTACAGGAAACAACATGAAGCAGAGAGATACATAGAGAGTAAAGATAAGAGGCTAGAGAAGAATCTATTCTACTTTGGATGAGATAAAAAAAAGAAGGGGTACCATGATCTCAGACAAAACAAAGGCCCAAACAGACCTAATTAAAAGAGATAAACAGGAAAACTCCATTTTGCTTAAAAGGTACCATAGATAACGAAGTAATAATATCAGTACTAAACATGTATACAACATAATACTATAGCCTCTGAATTCTTCAAGGAAAAGTTAAACAAATTACAGGAAGAACTAGACAAAAAAACTATACTTGTAGGGGGTCCTTAACTTTCTCCTCTCAGTACTACCTAAATCTAATCACAAAATAAACCAGAAGGAAGTTAAGAAGATGAATAGAATTTTTAAAAAGTTAGATATGATAGCTTTCTGGGGAAAAAATGAATGGCAAAAGAAGAATATACGCTTTTCCCCACTGTAGCTGGCACCTTCACAAAAATTAATAATGAATTAAGGCATAAAAACCTCACAGTCAAAGGCAGAAAAGCAGAAATATTAAATGCATCCATTTCAGGCCATAATGAAATAAAAATTGCATGCAATAAAGGGCCATGGAAACATAGATTAAAAATTAATTGAAAATTAAATAATCTAATCTAAAAGAATGAGTAGGTCAAAGAACAAATCATAGAAACATGAAATAATTTCATTAAAGAAAATGACAACAACAAGACAAAATACTCAGATTTATGGGATGCAGCCAAAGAAGTACTTAGGGGAAATTTTGTTTTTCTAAACACAACGATAAAATAAGGAAAAGTAAAACAATGAAGTGGGTGTACCAATCAAAATAAAAACTAGGAAAAGAGTAAAATGAAAAATCCATAGTTAAATACCAAATTGGAAATTCGGAAAATCATTTGAGAGATTAATAAAATTGACAGCAAAAAAAATCAAACTAATAAATAAAATTAGAATCTCATTTTATGAAAAAAACCTAATAAACCATTGGTTAATTCATTTAAAAAATGAAAGAAGAAAACCAAATTACCTGTATCAAAAATGAAAGGGGTAAATTCACCAGCAATGAAGATGAAATTAAAGCAATTTATTACAAGCTATTTTGCTTAATTACGTCCCAATAATTCTGATAATCTAAGTGAAATGGATTAACATTTTTAAAAAAAACAAATTGTCCCTATTAACAGAAGAGGAAATAGAACACTTGTATAACTCTATCTTAGAAAAAGAAATTGAACAAGTTAGCAATAAGCACTCTAAGAAAAAAATCCCCAACACAAAATGGATTCTCTAGTGAATTCTACCAAACGTTTACAGAACAATTAATCTTATTACTATATAAACTATTTGGAAGAATAGGCAAAGAAGGGAGTTTACCAAATTCCTTTTATGTTACCAATATTGTGTTGATGCCTAAACCAGGAAGAACAAAAGCAGAGAAGAAAAACCAATATCTCTAATTCAGATTAATGAAAAAAAATTAAAATACTATCAAGGAGATTAGAGCAATATATGACAATTATCATATACTATGAGTAGGTGGGATTTATACCAGCAATTCAGGCAGGGACAATTCAATATTAGAAAAACTATCAGCATAATTGGCCACATCAATAAGAAAAGGAACAGAAATAGTATGATTACCTCGACAGATGCAGAAAAAGATTTGGATAAAATATAACACTCCATATATACTAGATACTAGAAAGGAATAAACAGAACTTTCATTAAAATGATAGTAGTATCTCTCTAAAACCATCAGTAAGAATTATCTGTAGGAGATAAGCTAGGAGCCTTCCCAATGAGATCAGAGGTTAAGCAATGATACCTATTATCCCCATTCTTATTCAATATTATTCTAGAAATGCTAATTACAGCAATAAGACAAAAAAAAGGAAAAGGAGAGGCAAGAAAGAAAGAAAACTATAGCTCTTTGCAGATGATATGATGGTACGCTTAAATAATACTAGAGAAACAAGACACTGGTTGAAATAATTAATAATTTCAGCAAAGTTACAGGCAATAAATATAACAACATTGTATTACAATATAATATTTTACATATTACAATTGCATATTACAATAAATGCACATAAATCATCAGAATTTCTATATATTATCAACAAAGTCCAGCAGTAAGTGATAGAAAGAGGAATTTCATTTAAAATAAATTTAGCCAATATAAAATATATGGGACTCTACCTGCCAAAACAAAACTAGGAACCATATGAACACAATTAAAAAACATTTTTCACACAAATAAGGTCTAAGCCATTAGACAAATATTCAAGCGGTGGCTCGGTGGCGCAGTGAATAGAGCACCGGCCCTGTAGTCAGGAGGACCTGACTTCAAATCCAGCCTCAGACACTTAACACAAAAAAAACTAACCATGTGACCTTGAGCAAGTCACTTAACCCCAATTGCCCTCCAAAAAAAAAAGCAAAAAAAAAAAGAATATATTAAAAAATATATTCAAACCAGGTAATATGATAAAAATGACAATTTTACCTGAGTTAATTTACTTGATTCATTGCTACACTAATCAAACTACCAAAAATTATTTTCTAGACATAGAAAAAATAATAATAAAATTCATCTGAAAGAACAAATGGTCAAGAATATCAAGGAATTCAATGAAAAAAATAGATGAAGAAAGGTGGCCTAGCACCATCAGCTCTCAAACTATGTTACAAAGTGACAATGATCATAACAATCTGGTACTCACTAAAAAATATTGGTGGATCAGTGGGATAAATTAGGTATACAACACACAACAGCAAATGTCCATAATAATGTAGTGTTTGATAAACCCAAACATCTTAGCTTTTGGGACAAGAGTTCTCTATTTGACAAAAATTGTTGGGAAAACTGGAAAGCAGTTTGGCAAAAACTAGGTGTAGACCAACATCTCACACTATATGCCAAAATCATTTCAAAATGGACACATGATTTAGATATAAAGGTAATATCATAAGCAGATTTGGGGATCATGGAAACTTTGCTCATCTTATCTATGGATAAGGAAATGATGTATGACTAAACAAGAGCCAGAGAACATCATGAGATGTAAAATGAATGCTTTTGATTACATTAAACTGAAAAGGTTTTGCACAAATAAAATCAATATAGCCAAAGTTAGAAGGAAAGCAGGAAACCGTGGGAAATTTTTCTGCAAGTTTCTCTGATAAAGGTTACATTTCTCTTGTATGAAGTTTTGAGTGATTCAATAATCGATGAGTGGTCAAAAGATA
>CM053581.1:497150569-497173057 GCA_028627135.1 Pseudochirops cupreus | reverse complement strand
GAAAACTTATATGAACTGATGCAAAGTGAAGTGAATAGAACCAGGAGAACATTTTACGTGATAACAGCAATACTGTGTGATGATCATCTGTGAATAACTTCACTATTCTGAGCAATACAATGATCAAAGGCAATTCTGAAGTAAATATGATGAAAAGTGCTTTCCACCTCCAAAGAAGAACAGTTAGGTGACAGAGTAGATGGAGTGCCTGGCCAGGAGGCAGGAAGACATCTTCTGAAGTTCAAATCTGGCCTCAGATACTTATTAGCTGTGGGAAAGTGCTGGGAAAGTCATGTAACCTTGTTTCCCTCACTTTCCTCATCTGTAAAATGAGCTGGAGAATGAAATGGCAAACCACTCCTGTATCTCTGCCAAGAAAACTCCAAATGGGGTCATGAAGATTCGGATATAACTGAAAAATGATTAAACAAAACCTCCAAAAAAGGAACTGATGAAGTCTGAATGAAGATTGAAGCATATTTTTACATTACTTTTCTTATATTTGTATCTGTCATGCAAAACATATTTCCACATTAGTCATGTTGCAAAAGAAAACATTTAAAAACACAATTAAAATAAAGAAAAAGTATGCTTCAATCTGCTCTCAGACTCCATCAGGTCTTTCTCTGGAAATGGATAGCATTTCTCCTTATAAGTCCTTCAGAACTATCTTGGATAATTGAATTGCTGAGAATAGCCTAGTCATTTACAATTCATCATCATACAATACTGCTGTTACTATATACAATATTCTCCTGGTTCTGCTCCTTTCACTTTCTATCAGTTCATATAAGTCTTTCCAGGTTTTTCTGAGAGCTTCCTGCTCATTATTTCTTATAGAATAGAAGTATTCCATCACAATCACATACAACAACTTGTTCAGCCAGTCCCCAGTTAATGAACATGGAAATATGTCGTGTTTGACTTCACATGTATAATCTATTTCAAATTGCTTCCCTTCTCTGAGAGCATGAAAGGGAGGGAGCAAGAGAATATAGAACTCAAAAGTTTGAAAAATTTTTAAAACTTTTACATATAATTGAGAAAAATAAAATAAAAATTTAAAAAGACACCCCAGGACATAATCTCACTACCACTATACTGACATGCCTTCAGAGTATCACATCTCTTCTCCGTTTGCCACAGTTCCTTCCCAAAGGGGAAGCAGAGGATCCCACCTTACAGTGCCACAGACTGAAAAATTATGTTGGTGCTACACATTCCTAGTGTGTTCTACAACATTCACATATTGCTTCAATATGCATATTATACTATATTCCACACATATGGTACATTCTTTACCTATTCAATATCTCTTTCCCAGTTCTCAGTACTGTTCATGTTACTTCTGAACTTGAGGCTGTACCATCTTTTGGGTTTCAGCTTTTATCCCTGCCAAGTGCTATCACTCCCCTACTTTATCCTCTTACTCTTAACTCTTTGCCTGAATTTTCTCAACCCACATATGCTCTTTTTTCAATCCATAAATAGCTCCTGTTCTCTCTCCTTTATGGACATTTCAATCTGTTTCTTTATCAACTTCAGTCATCTTTGCTAAGATTTATCATCCCAGTGCTACCGAAAGGTGTTAAAAAAATGGTCTCTAGTGGGCTCTCAATCAATTCCTTCTACAGAGATTTATTCAGGGTCACCTTTGGATTAGAAGCATATTGAACTCTTTCCCAAGATTTCCTTTGAGCATAATTAGCCTCCTTTTTTGTTCCAGTAGCCCAAGATTCAGGTTCTGTAGAAGATATTTTAACCTTACTCCTCTTAGCCTTGTCAGAAGAAGGGCTGCCACTCATTCATTTAGCCAATAAACGTATATTAAGAACTGTGTATTGTCCAGTAAATGGGTAAAGAACAGATGATACTGTGAGAAAAACAAAATAGGTACTAACATTGTCCTAGAGGAAAACATGTCTATAGATAAGAGTTATATAACATATAGCTCCACAGTATGGTTGGTGATTGAAACATAGACCTTCACACAGAAATACATCCAGATTCTGAACCCTTTAGCTTCAGTCCATGTGCTTTCTTTTCTCACAAGGAAATTACTGTATGTTCAGTACTGTTTTGATTGAATATTTATATCCTTTTGAGATTTTTGGTCATAGTCCCCAGCATGCTTATATTTTTCTATGCGGGTAAATATAGGATCAGTTTGTTAGTTACAAAGGTAGTATTAGCTTGGTTTTGCATGGCCCTAGAAACCACGCCCCTCACACATAAGAATAATTTGGTTTCTGCTCTCATTCCAATTCCCTGAGTGTGGAATTAGATTCAAGACCTCATCCTTACACTTGCTGAGTTAAGTCTAATCAATAGTGTCCAATAACCCTTCCACTCCTATTCAACTAATCTGTGTGATTGAAGTTCTGTTTTCACCCTCTGTCCGATATCAATCTTTCTATTCTATTTCAGCTACTCAGTACTCCCCTCACACATATAGTTAGGCATAATTCTCTCTCTTTCTCTCTCCCTTTCCCCCTATCCCTCTCTCTCTATTTGTCTCTCTCTCTCTGTCCATTCCTCTCTCCCTCCCCCTCTTTCTCTCTCCTTCCCCATATATAATTACATGTATTGTTATATATCTAGATCTATATAAACAGAGCTCCTACCTTCACATATATGTGTGTGTGTGAATTTCAGCACATGAAGGATGAGATCACAACATCAACCACTGAGAGGATTGGGAAAGACCTCATGTAGGAGATAGAAATTCACTTGTACCTTGAATAAAATTAGGAATTCTAAGAGGTGGTGATGGAAGAGTCCATATTAGGCTTAAGGGAGAGCCAATGAAATGGTAAGGATATGGAGGATGCAGTGTGATATGTAGGAAATAGCAAGTAAGATAGTTTAACCAGAAACTAGAGGGCATGAAAAAGGATAATGTAAAATAAGCCCCTATGGTAGGCTGGAGACAGATTGTATATACAAAGCAGAGAAAATATATTTTAATCTGGAGATAGAAGGGAGCCAGAGGAACTTCTTGAGAAAGGGGTGTGATATATTCAGATCTGTGATTTAGAAATATCAACTTGAGAAATTAAAGATATCTATAAGCATATAAAAACATTCTAAATCACTGTTGATCAGAGCAATGCAGATCAAAACAACTCTTAGGTACCACATCTCACTGGTCAGATTGGCTAACATGATAAAACACAAAAATTCCAATACCCTGGAGAAGATGTGGGAAAATTGGAACACTAATGCATTTGTTGGTGGAGTTGTGAACTGATCCAACCATTCTGGAGAGCAATTTGGAACTATGCTCAAAGGGCTATAAAAATGTGCATACTCTTTGACCCAGCAATACCACTTCCAGGGCTGTATCGCAAAGAGATCTTACAAGTGGGAAAAGGACTTGTTTGTACAAAAATATTTACAGCAGCTCTTTTTGTGGTGGCAAAGAATTGGAAATTAAGGGGATGCCCATCAACTGGGTAATGGCTAAACAAGTTATGATATATGAATGGAATGGAATACTATTGTGATATAAGAAATGAAGAGCAGATGGACTTCATGATAACCTGGAGAGATTTATATAAACTGATGCTGAGTGAGGGGAGCAGAACCAGGAGAATGTTGTACACAATTATAGACACTTTGTACCTGTGATAACTGACTTTTTAGACAGGGCTCCCCTCAGCAATGCAAGGTTATAAGACAACTTCAAGGACTCCTGATGGAAAAGGCTATCCACATCCAGAGAAAGAATTATGGAGTCTAAATGCAAATTGAAGCAAACTACTTGCTCTCTCTCTTTTTTGTTTTGTTTTGTTTTGTTTCTTATTCCTTGTTATTAATTTCATTGGTTACAATTCTTCTTCACAACTTGACTAATGTTTAATGCGAAGGTTTATGTAGAACTTATATTGGATTGCATGCTACCATGGTGGTGCTAGTGTGGGGAATTTGGAAGCAAGAACATGAATGATGATCTATGAAATGATGTTTAGAAAGAGTGACTAGGTTGGTAGTCAATGAGTCAAAAGAAAGTAGAGAACATACGTAGGAGAGAGAACATATGTAGGAGGAAGGAGAGGTCAAGTGTCAATTGCTTCAGAGAGATCAATAATAATCTTACATTGGGGTAGGGGTAGTACTGCCAACAACAATGAACAAAAAGTCTCAAATTCCAGTACCAAAATGTTGATCTGGATCAACCCAACATAATCCCAAAAATTAAAACCCATATCCGTACCTTAGTAGCAGCTTTCCCTTTTGCCACACCTGTGATCTGCATCTTCCTTTTGCAACCCTGCCCCCAACATACAGATATAAATCTTTCCCTGAATCTCATGTCATAAACATCAGCCACCATATATTCTATAATTTCCCTATTAGATGACCTGCTTGTGGCAGGTGATTCCACCCTCATGTGCCCTGGACTCTATTACCAGCACCCTGCTCTCAGCTCTGCTTTTCTGAAAACACTAACAGGGAAGTGTGCCATGTGCTCTACCAGGAGCAAATCTGCTGCTCCATAAACTTTAAAGGGGGCAGCTAGAGCATCTGTACTTGTTTTCTCCGACTCTATATAATCTACTCCTCCAAAGCAATATACAAGGGGACTGATCAGCTCCATCACGTGGTTGGAAATTGAAACATAGCTGTCCAAACAAGTGTACATCCAGATTCTGAATCCTTTGTCTTCTCTCAAGGAGATGACTGTAAGCTTAGAACTACTCTGATAGATATTTACAACTTTCAGGAATTTGTGTTCCTGGTTCTCAGCATACTTATACTGTTCCATGGGGATCAGGACAGGATCAAGTGCTTACATATTCTCTAGTTAGTTAAAAAGGTTGTGTTAGTCTGCTTTTTCATGGTCTTAGAACCTACTCCCTTCAGACATAAAATGAATTTGGCTATGTGGATCCACATCAAAATGTCATTGCTCTCATTCCAATACCCAGAATGTGGAATTAGATCCAAGACCTCATCCTTACACTTGCTAAATTAAGTCTAAACAATAGTATTTATATCTATTCCACTCCTACTCAACTAATATGTGTGATCCAAATTCCGTTTTCATCCTTTGTCCTTCCTTGAGTCTCTCTACCTCTTTCTACATATTTTACTTCACTTAGTTACTCCTTACATTTTGAGAAGTAAATAAGAGACTTGCTACCACCATGCCAACATCTTAATGCTATCATCCTAACTGTCCAAGCCATGATCTTATTCTCCTCACGCTTTCATAGCCCAAGTCCAGGATGTACTTATCACTGCTATGTTCCCATTTCCCAATCCCTTCCTAACTTTTAAAAATCTGGCTTCAGACCCAAACACTCTCCTGAAATTACAACTAATCTTATAACTTCTCATTCTATTGGCATCTCATCAGTCCTCATTCTACTCATTTTATTTGAATTTTCTGAAAGGTTTGGCATTTGATCATTCCATGTGCTATTCAATTCTCTCCTTCTTTGGCTTCCATGATATTCGATTTTTTTTTTTAGTTCTCCTTCCTGTCTGATCACAATTTCTCAGTTTCTTTTGCTAGATAAGTATTCATGGTATCATGTGTACACAGATGATTCCAAAATCTTTATTTTATACCCATAGATCTTTCTTGAACCACTATTCAGCATTTCAACAATCCTACAGAAAATCTCTAACTGGATGTCCTACAAACTGAACATGTCCAAAATGGAAATGCATTATTTCTTCTTTAATCCAATCCATACCTTCTTTATTTTCTCTGTTTCTGATAATGGCATCATTTTTCCAGTCATTCGTATTTCCAGCTCTGGAACCATACCTTAATGTTGCCTCTCACTCTCCTGCCACATACAACATAATTTCAAATTTTGTTTAGTTTCTCCCCACTTTTCTCCTACTATTTCCTCCCCTCCAATCACACACTCACTATCTTACCTTAGTTCTTCATCACCTCTTGTTTGCATTATTTCAATAAACTCATAATCTCCATTGCTGTTTCAAGCTTCTTCTTTCCTTAATCCATTTTAGTTGAAACTGAAGAAATATAGGTTACAGGGGTTGAGGAGTTCTCTGTACTAGATAGTCGTATTGCATGAGACAACATTTACTTTCGAAGTCCCAAAATGGAAGAAATGAATAAATGTAGAAAAGAAGGCTATGAGCTAGCTAATGAACTCTGAAAAAGGAATTAATATAGTCTGTATGCTAGCCAATTACCACAACAAGGATCTGGACAAGGAGTTATAGTAAAAGGGAGAGAGATAATTTGCTAAATGATAATAGACCCAGAAGCCACTGCCACTTGCAAACTATTGTGGTTATAATTATATGTTGTCTAAGATTATTTGACTACTCAAAAGCTCAGCTTTGAGGGGTAGAAGCTCAGGCAGAAGGCTGAACAAGATTTTATATACATAAAAACAATATTCCAATTTATTCTTGGCACATTTAGTTATTTGGCTTTGATTAGCAATTTCCAGCTGACAAAGATGTCCTTGTGCTCTGTCTGACATGATCTTAGTTTCAGTAAAGAAAGTTATAAGCCATTTCTTCTCTAATACCAGGTTGTGGGCAAATTTTCAAATCATGTGTGGTACCCAAAATTACCTTAGGTAAATATGACCCAAGATCCACTTTTTAGAATACCTAGATATCCTAATAAACTATTGCTAACTTCAGCAGCTACATGGCATTAAGGATAGAGCATCTGGTATGGAGTCAGAAATACTCATCTTCCCAGTTAAAATTTGACCTCAGACACTTGCTAGCCATGTGACCCTGGGCAAGTCACTTAAACCTATTTGCCTCAGTTTCCTCATTTGTAAAATGAGTTGGAGAAGGAAATGGAAAACCACTCCTTTACCTTTACTGAGAAAACCCAAGTGAGGTCAAGAAGAGTAAGACATGAATGAAAAGTGACTGACATTCTTGCCTTGATGGTCAAATTCCTCATTATGGCATGCAAAGTACATTCTTTAAATTATTTATTATCCACCTTACAACAAAGGTGGTGCTTGGCCTTTTGGAATTGGTAGGATCTCAAGACCCCACATAAGAAACAAAGCCAAAAATGATCAAGCTGCAAAGTAGACATTTTATTTATCCTTACCAAAATCTCCACAATGAATTTTCCCTTGCTTCTCAATCTCTAAATCTTATGATCTCCTCTACCCTTATCCAACTGTAGAAGAGAGCGCCCATGATATCTGAAGCAGAACAACAGTTGTGTAAATGGCAATTCAGACTCCTGGAGAACAGCTGCTGGGCCAGAGGGGCTTTGCCATGGTTTCAGCAGAATGAATGGAAAGAGATGAGTTCCTCTGCTGGTGGTAGGCACCTTCCAAGGACTTAGAGATATCCTCCCCCATAAATTGTACAAAGGAAAGAAAAGTAATGGGAGGCCCTTCATGCCTTCCTTGCCTAAGAGGGATGAGCAGTTGCTCTTCCTCAGAAGGGAAAGAAATCCCTGGCCCTCATGGCATCATGTTTAGAATTTTCCACTTTTTCTTGGGCACCCATTCCAGGTTTCTGCCTGTGAGTGATACTGGGACTATCATGGATAGAGCACTTATTCAAAGTTAGTACACCATTTGATAGATGCTATTTAAAACTTTTCTGGGAGCTTGTTGTTTTCCCCCTCTCCTCTATAATTTAAGAGGCAGAACACAGAGGCGGTTTCCTCTTCAAACAATACAATTGTGAATTCCTGAGCTATTGTCAGAACTCCTCAAGAGAGTCTCTTTTCTCCCATTGCAGGTAATTTGCTTGATATATTGTAGGAATCAGTGAACCTCAGACAACAGATTGGAATAAGTGAGAGGATGCACATATCTGGTGCCCAAAGGGGCCACTTCAACCCCTGATCTTAAGGGGGAACAGAAAGAGCTTCTTGAGTCTTCTCATTATGATCAAGGAAGTATACAGTACAGTGGGAAAGCACATGGGATTGGAAGTCAGAAAAACTGAGCTCTGCTTCTATCTTTGCTACGGACTAGCTATGTGATTTTGAACAACTTCCTCTCAGTGAGTCTCAGTTTCCTTCTCTAAAATGAGAAGGTTGGATGACATGATCTCTAAGGCCCCTTATAGCTCTAATAGTCTGTGACTGCAAAATGAGCTCACTTTGTTTTGGCTCAAGTTTCTCATGTTTTGTTAACTTCTCTCAGCTGTGTTGCAGAAGCTTGCTGGGACTCCTTTCTGAGCAATGATGTTAAATCACTAAGCCCACAGGCTCTCAAAGAGATCCTTCAAATGTCGCGATGAAACAATCAGTCATAACAAATGCTGAAGGCTTCTGGGAAGAAAAAGTAGGCTTTATGATTCTTCTAATAATAATAGCTAATACTGACACTAACAGGAGCAGCAACAATAGCAAAATATCCTGAAAAGCAAGGGTAGAAAGGCGAAAAGGGAGTAAAAAGATATCAGCAATCAACAAGCCAAAACAAGATTTTTTTAATAGTCAACATATATCCAGTAAGTGTCTAAAATGACTAAGACACTGTGATAGATGTTGAGTGTCACACACAAAAAAAGATGAGGTAAAGTCTCTATGATACCCTTGAAGGAGCTTACAATCTAATAGAGGAGACAAATGTATGCAACACATTGGAGTCAGGAAAGGCTAGGTTCTATTCTCACTTCAGATATTGCTTATCTGGGCTGCATTGAGCAGATCACTTAACTTTCATGTTTTTTCATTTATAAAAGGATATGAGTTAAGTAGATAACTTCTGAAGTCCTTTATCTGTCTAAATCTATGGTTCTATGTACACAAAATTAGCAACATAAGATATAATATTTAAAGGAGTAAAACAGAAGAGATTTTATATGCTTCTCCTATTCACTTACTACATTTTTGAAACTTTTATCACACTTATTTATATGGGAGTCTTATCACCTATAACAGATCATACATTCTTTGAAGTTGGCAGCTATTTCTTTTCCTTGGTGTTTTTCTTTTGTTTCATTTTGGTTGCAAGAAGAATAAATGACAACGCAGAGAGAGCTCTGTTTATATAAATGTTTGTGCGTATATGGAGACATTTCCTCTTTCTTTAATTTCATTTGGTAGAGACCTGGTAGTGGTATGGCTGGATCAAAGGGTAATCACATTTTATAATATTTGGGGATGTAATTCGAAATTTTTTTTTCAGAATAGCTAAACCAATTCATATCCCCAACACTTCATTAAAGTACTGTTTTCCCAAAACATCTCCAGTACCTATCATTTCTTTTCTTTTTTTTGTCAGCTTTTAATCTGATAGCTGTGACGTTTTGAACTGAAAGGTGGAAAGAATTCATGCTCCTATTGTTTTCATCATTTTCCTTGCTATTGTTGTGTTCTACATTAGTAGCGTTTGATTTGGGAGAGCAAAGTACCACCTTAACTGCTCTCCTAAAACAAGGTGTGTTCCATGCTTAAACACAAAGCATGCACACTTCCTTGAAAGACGAAACAACAAAGATGTTCGGCAACATTAAGATTATAAGTAAAGCCATGAACAAGCAAGCAATCTTTCTTCTTCAGCCATTTCAGTTATGTCTGACTATGACTTCACTCGGGATTTTTTTTTTTTTCGCAAAAGTACTGGAGTAAATTATCATTTCCTTCTCCTCATTTTATAGGTGAAGAACTGAGGCAAAAAGGCTTAAGTGACTTACCCAGGATTACATATCTAGGTTACATATCTGAAGTCACATTTTAACCCAGGAAGACAAGTCTTTCTCACTCCAGTCCAGGCACTCTGTGCCACCTAGCTGCCCAAGTGAGTTATACACTTCCCAAAGATATTTGCTATGTTTATACAGAATATTCATTGCATAGTCCAGAATGACGAGTGGTTAAAATATTGTGATGTTATTATAAAAATAGTTTGGACCCCCTTAAAAAGGGTGATGGGAATCTCCAGAGGTCCCTGGTTCACAAGTTGAGAGTGACTGATCTAGATTATGATATGTAGTTGAATGAACAACCCAGAGTTGGTCTATCTGTACATTTAACTTGAGTAGACAATGTGGATGAATAATTAGTTGGATTCAAAATTAAATAAGAGAATGAAAGCAGGAAGGATTACATTTATTAAAAATGCACTGTGCTTTTAAATGGTCTCAAATTTCTTCAGGAAACAGACTCATCTTATTATCCCTAACATTTTCTCTGGTGATGCTAGAATGCTACAAAGCATAGGATACCATAGTATTAAAAAAAAGATTACAAATTATAGAGAACTCAATGGAAAGATATATGGTAGATGTGAATATGCTGCACCTGGTTATTAAGAAATTACTGTTCATCAAAGCATGTAAAGTCAAGGAGATTTATGACTGAATAAAGGAGATAAGGTCATGTAGTGAGAGTGAAGATTAGTATATTGACAAGCCATGTTCTATATTTATACATATGCAATGCCAAGAGATCTGCAGAAAGGACCCCAAAACATCAGATGAATTCATTAAGGAAGATTTATGGAAGTATGGGGGTTGGAGTTACACAGAATGAGAAGGCATAGATGGATTGTGGTATGTGATTTTGGAAGGATTAACCAGGTCTGTGAGATAACAGATCCATTGAACTCCAGAAGAAAGGTCTTTGTTCCATTGTGGTCCTGATCAAATACATATGGAATATTGTGTCAAGTTCTAGGCACCAAATATTCAGAAATACATTAAAAAGATTGACACCATATAGACAGGGACCAGTAGTAGAATGCAGGGGAACAACAAATCAAAACAATGCCCTACAAGAGTCAGTTGAAGGAACTGAGTATATTCAGTAGAACAAAAAAAAGAAGAGACAAGTTAGGGGAGAACAATTATCTTCAAATATATACAGATTTATCATGAACAAGAGTGATTAATTTATTCCTTTTGGACCCAGACTGCATAACTAGGACAATGGGAGAAACATAAAAAAATAAATAAATAAATAAATAAAAATCACTTGCTGGTGATTCTGTAGTGAGGATTCATGCTTCAAATAATGGTTATACTAGGTTATCAATTTTAAGATTCTGTGATTTTCATTGTATATCTTCCAGTACTAAGATTCTAAAAATCTGCTTATGTTTTTATACACACACACACACACACACACACACACTCACACATATATACTGAGTGCTTCATGTAGACATTCAAGTAGCAGATACTTAATTTGTTGAAGGAATAAGTGGGAGAAGTAAAATAAATGATAGTACAATATTGGAATTAGATGGTTGTGTTTTAAAGATTAAAGTGATTGCTAATATTACACCAGAGTCAAAGAAGTGGTAACCAAAAAAAAAAATGGGACTCCTTGATTAGTGAAGAAGTAGTAATCATTTCTGACTTGGGGAGATGTATGAAGGTTGAAATTTTCCCTAGGATTTCCAAATTTGTTTCACCACCCCCACCAAAGAAATGAAGAAAGTGAGTAGGGCTTCAGATTCAGCTCCTCACTCTAATAATTATCACCCTTGGATTGATAGTGCATAGTTCAGAAAGGGACTATGGAAGCATGGTAATGAGGTGATCGGAGAGGTTAATTAGAGATGCATTTTAGAGAATGGAAGAAAACAGTCATGTGGGAGTGGAGAAGAAGAGGAGGATATGTAGCAATGAGGCAACAGAGAAAAAGAGAAAATAACGGGGGAGAGGAACAGGGAGCAGTGATGTGTGTCTATAGTACCCAAAGAACATTTGGAAACAGGAAGCTACTCAGTGGCTCAGACAAAAGGAAAGACATTTTTGGACACACAGGGCAATATAAATGAAGGAATAAAGGTTGTTTTTTTTTTTCTTTTAAGCTATCTAATTGAGGTACGTGACTCAATGTCAGAAGAGAACAAATATCAATTTGGCACTTGAGTTAGATCAAATGGACAGCTTTACTTGTTTCTTTGATACATTTTAAGATATGAGCCAATTGAACCAAACACACACACACACACACACACACACACACACACACACACACACACACAGAGTCCTCTATATATGTCACATTGAGAATTTTTCAGTGTTTTTTAAACATATATTACTGTCAAAATGGAGAGTCATTTATTTCTATTTGTGATGGCCAATGTATTACTTGCCAGTTTTTGTGTTGTAGCTTAACTTTGTAAGCAAACTGAACAAATATTTAATTCTTGGATAGAGGGTGTATGTGTGTATCTGTTTGAAGTGATGCTCTCTTCTATGACACTGTTATTTTAAGCTATAATTGTATATGCAATGTACACACCTTATTTCAAACTTAGATATATTTTATTTCATATTCTGATTCTCTGGTCAGTTACTTGCCATGCTTTGGTCTGTGGTAATGAGGTGTATGTATGTGTATATGAATTGTGTGTGGATATGTCCATGTATCAATATGGTTTGGAGTAAGGCAGGTACATGAATAATGAACAGGTATATGTGCCCTATATGGGAAAGAATGCATTCTCCCACTCCTATACCATGTGTCATAGATTAAGAATAGTAATGTCATCTCCTTCATGAATCCTCTTAACTACCTAATCTTTCCCCACTTTTAACCTAACATAACATTTTGTTTTATTACTCTCAAATGTACATAAAATAGCATATCATGTATCATATTTATCTCTCTCTTTTTTGTGGCTTGTCCTCCTACTTATAAGTTCTTTGAGTACAGGGACATTTTTTATTAAAATATTATATCTTGGAGAAGTCTATGGTTTCAGCTAAGACGATGAGCTCGGATGCCTGATAAAACTGAAGTGACGCTCTAAAAATGAAGCCAAAGAAATAGTGATAAAGAAAACAAAAGAGAATCTGCTATATGCTCCTCCACCCAGTTGGGGATTGCACCTGAAGGAATGCCAGAAGGCAAGAAGGCTCTGAACTGAGATAAGTCATGACTGGCTAAAGGGAGAATGTACAAGATTTTTAGAGCCATAGTAAGAGACAAGACCAGAGCCATGCCCAGGCAATAGCCCAGGTACCATCATACAAAGTACTAAACCAGTACTTGAGGAGTATAACATTCAGTTAGCCAGTGCTAGAGACATAGCAGGATATGGGACTATATCAATGTCCACAAGATCAATAAACCACAGGAGACAGAGTAAGCTAATGCCAAGGCAGTTCATGCCCTAGCCATGGAAGCAGACATAGCCAGACCAGTGCCCAAGCAATCTATACCCAAGCCACAGCAGGAGAAAGATCAGAGCATCACCTGAGAAGTAAAGCACCTGGAGCTATTCAGGGGACCAGCTTCAAAGCACTAGTCACATCTGAAGTCGGGACTTAAAAATGAGAACTGAGTAATGGCTAAGGTCCAAAACATAATTTGAAACCACAGGAGTCTGACCCCAAATTCAGGAGTTCCTGTGGAATGTAGGACCTAGTCTAAGCCACCACATCCAGGATCAAGCAAAGCCAGCCTTCCCCAGAGAATAGTACAAGAGATAACTGAATACAACCCAAATATAAAGTTCCAATCCAGGCACTGAGACTGCAGTTATGAGTGAGCCAAAGAAAACATTACCCTAATGAGGAACTGTAATGAATTAAGACAAGTCCAAAAGGCAAATCCAGTAGAGTAAAAAAAAAAATAAAGTTATAAAAATAGTATAACAACACAAAAACTGCAAGCAAAATTCAGAGAAATGGCTCTGCAATAAGAACTATAGGAGTAACTGAAATAAATGAAAGTAAGAAATTGAAAGTTATGGAGGGAAGACTTAGAAGGAAAATGAATAACTTAGAAGAAAAGACACAAATTTTATTAAAAAAATATCACTAAAAATTAAAATGGTCTAAAAAGTAATTGCTTACCCCCGAAGATTATAAGAATGATTGGAAAAAAAACTAATATTTTTATAGAAGAAAAAGAGATATACTAGGGAAAAAAACTATCCTACAGAAGAGTCAAGAAAAAATAACATGAGAACCATCAGATAGTGGGAAATACATGAACCCCTCTCCCAGTACTAAATATTCTATTTTAATGAATTATAAATGAAAACTGCCTAGATCTATTAGATCCTGGGAGCAGATAGAAAGGAGCTTCCCCTCAGCTGAGAGGAAACCCTAAAATAAAAACTCCCACTAATATTGTCACTGAAATCCAGAGCTCCTAAGTCAAAGGAAAATATTAAAAGCAATCAGGAAGATAGAATTCAAGTATGAAGAAATCACAGTCAGCATCACACGAGATCTGGTAACTATTATTTAAAAGTAAAATTTCAAGATAAAGTATGCCAAAAAAAAAAAAAAGATAAAGCCTTGCTATAAAGAATAACTTATCCCCAAAAAATTCAGTATAATTCTATAGGGTGAAAATGGATCTTTGAGGGAATACAGGAGTTTCAAAAATTCCTGTTGAAAATACTTGAGCTAGAGAGAAACTTTGAAATGCAAACACAGGCGTAAAGAGGACACTAGAAGAGGAAATATTGTTAAATTATTAAAATGAGGTTATATAATTGAAGTGATTTCATTCTGATATGAAGAGAAATGAGTCCTGTTAGATCCCTAATGAATTCAAGGATCACAGAGGAAGTTAAATAATGCAGATCACTGGGGTAGTTTGGTCTGTTTTGATAGTCTTAAGAAAATTTTAAAAAAAGAAATAAGGGAAGGCAATACTGAAGAAAGGAGTGAAAGATTTATATATTTGGAGGAAAGAAAGTGAAGAATATATAAAGGTGAAATAAAGGTTGGGAGGAATTGGTATTACATAAACTTGAATCTCATCTGAACCCAAGAAAGGTAGATCAGACATTCTCAGGGTATAGTGTAGATATATATTAAGTTCAACAAGGAAACAGGTAGGGAAAGGGAGAAGGAAAAAAGGAGAATAAGAGGGTAGGTAGCGTTAGGAAGGGAATAATCACAAGCAAAAGAAATTTCACGTTTAGAGAGTATCTTTGTTGTTGTTTGTCCTTCTTTCCCAAAGAGGACCAATGGCATCATGATGGTAATGTCTTGACCTGAGTGTGAAGTGGATTTAAGTGAGACAGAGCTGTGCAGACATCAGCCTCACTCTCTTCTCCAGAGTTTGAGTGTCTTTCAGAATTAAGAGAAGGTAAAAACCTGTATTTGAGAAGAGACCAAGGAGAGCAGTCAGTAACAGAAAGAGATAAACTTCAATTATAGATCATTAGTGTCCCTTACTCTCCTCTCTCATTACACTCTTCTTTGTTAATAGGTGGTTGGAAACATTTTTTTTTAAGTATGAAGATAGGATGGAAGGAAATACATAATTAAAATTTATGACTAGGATGAATTCACTTGTAACCAGAAAGAAGATAGTAGAATTGTTTGGAAAGCTAACCCAACCTATGCTATTTATAGAAAACACCCTTAAAATATAAAGATTCACACAAAGTTAACATAAGGGAATAGAGAAAAATCCATTATGTTTCAGGTGAACTCAAAAAATATGAGTGATGTCATAGAAAGCAATGGAAAAATAAAAAAAAAGATTAAAGTTAATGATAGCATTTATACAACATGTAAAAGTTTGCAAAGAATTTTTCAAATATTATTCCATTTTACCCCCATAAAAGTCCTGGAAGGTGCTATCATTATCCCTATTTTATCCTTGAGAAAACTGAGACAGGCAGAGATTAAATGATTTTGTCAAACAGCTAGTTAAGTGTCTGAGATTGGAAATTATGTCTTCCTCACTCTAAGATCAGTACTCTATCCTACATAACTACCTTAGAAAAAGAAAATGAAAGAAAGAAAATTAAGCAGGGAAAATATATTATTTTTATTAATGGCACCATAGGTAATAAGTAAATATACTTTTAATTCTTACAATTCTTACAATACATGTAATTCTTACAAGAAAAATAGTAAAATTATGGGTAAAGTTCAATGGGCCCTTTTTAGACCTAGACAAACCTAACAAGAAGATAAGCTAAGCAAAGATTCATTCAAAGAGCTGAAAGGATTTTCCAAAGACTAAATATGATATATTTCTTGTGATTTCTGATAGAGCCTAGAAAAAAAAATGTGTGTGTGTGTTTGTGTGTGTGTGTGTGTGTGTGTGTGTGTGTGTGTGTGTGTGTGTGTGCTTGGCTTAAATGGCCCATTTTGAAAAATTGATCAGGTATTAGGGCATAAAAACCTTACAAGAAAATATAGAAAAGGGGAGATATCAAATCTATTTTACTGACAATCATTGAATAAAATAATATCAATAAATTAATAAAAAGCAAATTTATTCATCAGTGAAAAAGGGAAAAATTTAGGTACACAACTAAAAAATCAAAAATCAAGAAAAGGAAAAAAAATAACTAAAACTAAATGCCAGGATGGGAAATCTGAAGACGAAAGAGAAAATAAAAGGGAAAATGAACAGATAAATAACTTAGGAAAAGGGGTTATTTTTTTTATATGTAAAAGATTAACAAATTTAATTTTTTTAAAGAGAGAAAAACCAAATTGCCAGTACCAAAAATGGAAGGAGAATTGACAAGAAAGAACAAATAAAATTATTCAAAAGTGTTTTGCCCAATTCTATGCCAACAAAATTGTCAACTAGTGAAATATATGAATATTTACAAAATTTAATGTACCAACAACAAGAAAGGATAATTTAAATATCCCAGTCAGATAAAAATAAATGTAGCAAGTCATAAATGATCTACTAAAGGAAAGAAACGCAGGACCAGATGGTTTTACAAAGGAATTTTTCCAAACATCCAAAAAAACAATTAATTCCAATATTACATAAATTATTTTGAAAAGATAGGAAGAGAAGGGAACCTATCAAATTCCTTCTTTACTACAAAAATGACCTTGATGCCTAAACCAGAGAGAGTAAAAAAAAAAAAACAAAAAAAAAAACAGAGAAAGATATAAGCAAAAGTCCTTAAAAGTATGTGCAAAATTTCATGGTTTAGCAAAGTGATTTAAGCAACACGTCAAAAAGACTATATACTGTGACTGTGATGGATTTATATCAGGAAAACAGAATTGGTTCAATGTTAGGAAAGTTACTAACATGGTAAATCATATTAATAAGAATCAAAATCATATTGTTACATCAGTAAATGTAGGGGAAAAGTTTTTGACAAAATACAATATGCATTTTTTGTTGAAAATTGTAAAAAGCATAGGAATAAATGAACTTTTCTGTGAAACAATACATAGCATCTATCTAATACCCAGAGCCAGCATGATAGGTAATGGAGATAAATAGATCCTTTTCAATAACTAAAGTGAGATTGTGCCTTAGTGCTAGAAATGCTATCCTTAGAAATAAGAGAAGAAAAATAAATAGGCATAGATATAAAGAAAACAAAATCATTGCTTTTAGCAGATGTGATGATTGTCTGCTTATAGAACCCAAGAGGGTCAATAAAAATAAGGTAATAACTTCAATGAAATTTCAGGGTTGAAAATAAATTCATACAACCATTATTAGTTTTTCTATATATTATTAAAAATTGTTCAAGAAGAAATAGCAAAATTCCCTTCAAAAAAAAAAAACACAGAAGCTATAAAATGCTTGGGGGTTCTGATACCATGGCATGCACAGAAACTATATGAATACAACTATAAAATACTCTTTCCTGACATTAACATGTAATTGGAAAGATATTCTTATGTTTGAGATGAAGAGGCCAAAGAATGAAAATACTAATGAATCTATTTATCCAGTGGCATACTAATGAAACTATCAAAGTGTGGTGTTACATAGATAGAAAAAATAATAAGAAAATTCATTTGGAGGAAAAAAAATCAAGACTCTCAGGGAAATAATATAAAAAATTAGAAAGATGGGGGCAGCTGAGTGGCACAGTGAGTAGAGCACCGGCTCTGGAGTCAGGAGGACCCGAGTTCAAATCCAGCCTCAGACACGTGACACACTTACTAGCCATGTGACTTTGGGCAGGTCACTTAATCCCAATTGCCCTCCAAAAAGCAAGAAAAAAAAAATTAGAAAGATGAAGGACCATCAGGATAAGATCTCAAAATATACCCTAAATGAGTAATCACCAAGATATTTGGTTATCTTAAGACAATCTACTATAGAAGACAATACTACTTAAATTTTCTGGTACTTTATTTATACCAAGTGCTTCTGTATATGCAATTTGATTTCATCCTCATAGAAGTTAAGTGGCCTAAGCATTACCACCATTTCATAGAAGGCAAGGATGAGGCTCAGAGGGTTTAAGAAATCTAGACAAAACTGAAAAAGAAAGGAACATTACAGATTCTATAGTTCTAGGAAAATAGAGGATGTTTTAGTTTAAAAGAAACTTAGATGTTATGATATCCATTCCCATTTGTTCATTTTACAGAAGGAACTAAATCTGATGTGTTAAGGCACTTTGCAAAAGGAAATACAGATAGAAAGTAGCCTAATTAGAATTGGAAATCAAGTATAATGGCAGCAAGGTGGTGCAATGTGTAGAGTGCTGAGTCCGGAGACAGGAAGACCTAAATTCAAATTTAGCCTCAGACACTTATGAGTTGTATGACCTTTTACGCTTCTAAACCATATTATACCACAGGCTGTGTCCTGTGGGATCCACTTCCCTTGGCCTAAAGCCCCCATGTGATAGTCATGAGGTTGTAATTTGTTTGTGTTCCCCTACCACTTCCTGTCAACCCACCCTCATTGAAGCAAAATCTTCCCTATATTCCTTTATCTCATCCAATAACTAGTAATTTTCAGTGACTTCTAAAGCCATGATAGTTAGTGGGAGTTTTGTAGTAAAGGAGTATCATACATAGTTATAGAGCACATCAAAGCAAAACCAATACCTGTACAACTCAATGCCCAGGCAGCCCAGGCTGAGAATATTGAACATTGTGTCCCTCTGCCCTCCACTAATATACATAAGAAAATCTTGGGAGAGAGTCCTTGTTCACAACACATATGTTGTTTCAGATATATTGGAGTAATAGGAGAAGCTACTGCATCACAGATATTTGCAGGTGATGAGAGATAGAATTGGGGGGATCATTAGAGATCATCTAGTCCAAATCCTAATTTTACAGATAAACTAAACTAAAGCCCAGAGAGGCAGGGCTTCAGTAACTGTGATAAGGGTAACATTCAGTTAGGTCAGGTTGCTCTCAAAGGGGGCAATGTCCCCAAACGTGATTATAACCCTGGTTCTCCAAAATATAATTCCATATAACACAAATCTGTTTTAACAGTTTTCCTGATACATTTCAAGATTGTGGACCCCTCTCCATATAACATTGCTGTAAAAGTTTCCTCTCTCTTAATGTTGATTGGTGTCAGCTGATTTGACAGTTTGCAGATCCAAGTAAGCTATCATGAAGACAGTTAATATGAAGATTGGTTTGCTATAATTTTATTACTTAGTCAATTAAGATTTTTGCATAACATTCTATCTGATTTCATGGATATTTCTGTATATATGTATTTTTGTGTATTTGTACACAGATGCACCCACATATAAACACTATACTTAGAAGTTTATTAAATCTTTTTCAAAGGCTTTTTATTGATTGAAGCTTTAATATGAAAAACTATATTGACAAGTCTGTAGTAACATAACTAATTGGTGGCTTTTATGAAGAAGATTTCTCAAGATAAATGGAGCAGTAATTACTATTTCCTGGAGGGTATATTAAGAACTTCACAAACGGATCTTAAAGGCATTAGAACCCTTTTATTTGATTTTCTACCATGACCAGCTATGCTGAGAAGTTAATAAATCTTAATTTAAGAGGGGCTCCTGTCTATATAAAATGGTATGGTCAAGGAATTAAGGAAAGCTGGGCAAAAGTAATAAAGAATCGTCTTTTGGGGGGGTTTAAAGTGACAGGAATTTTAAATATTTGCTATTGGGCAAAAATTTAAGAGAATTAAGTCATTTATGATAAGGATATTTAAAACAAGTTCTTACATGGGGCCTAGAACAATTATCATGAATTTGTTGGGGGAAAAACAAACTCTGTGAAAATAGAATGGAGGAAGAATTCCCTATTCAAGTGAGATAAGCATATTTAACCACAGCTATTCCATGTCTACTTCTCTTGAGAAACATAGAGGTTATCCATTCTCATCCAAATTTCCATTGCTTAATGATGGCTCCCAACTCCACATGATGTTATTCATGAACAAGCACCATAATGTGCAAGGTATCCATAAACAACATAAAATAACTTAAAATGTGAAAAAGGTTGGGATATCTTATCAGGCGACTAGCCACCACAAATATTGGTTAGTTGGGTGTTGCTGGTTACAATCCCAGCCATCCCTAAAACATGTTGTCTGTATTCTAACTTTCATGACATGGCTCAGCACCGGTGCTTCACATGAGTGGGTGGGCTCTGAAGGGTGAGCTTCCACATCATCTTTCTCAGAACCTGGTCATCACTCTGCTTTTCATGCATGTTCAAACCATGCAATTTTGAAGTCTTTGCAATCCTCACCCACACGCTTTCAAATTCTGGCTCCCTGGAAGTAATGTCTTCACCCACTTCGAGAGCTCAGCATGCGGTGAAAACTAAGTAAATGCTTTTTCATTCATTTATTTATGCTTCTAGTCATTCCTTTCTTATATACTATGTCTTAAGTCCTGTCCTCCAATAGTTGCAATACAGCCAATACATAAACTTCCCCCAAAGGTCCAACAGAACTTTCAGAAACACTAAGAGTAATATATAGGGAAAAAATACTCAGGTTAACCGAACTCCCAAGAGCTGCAGGAACATGACATAGACAACTCACCAATTATTCTTCTTCCTCCTCTTCCCTTCCCTCTACTCAAATCCTCTTACTCCTTCTTCTTTTCCTTCAATTCTTCCTTCTCCACTTCCTTCTTTTTATCCTCCTCCAATACTGTTTGCTCTGCTGTTAAAAAAAAGCCAGTTTAGAAACACTAGAGAAAACTAACTTGCCCTTCATAAGCAAAAGAGGAAAGGGCCTGATCCTTTCATCAGGGTAATTGGCATCAGTTTCTGCCTTCTTGTTGCACAAAATAATTCATCTTTCTTACAAATTTAGAGGCAGCTAGATAGTGCAGTTGTAGTAGGCCTGGAGTAAGGAAAAACTAAATTTAAATGCTACCTCCAACACTAACTCTATGAACCTGGTGAAGTCATTTAACCTGTTTGCCTGAGTTTCCTCAATTTTAAAATGGGGACAATAACAGCACCTACCTCCCAGGGTAGTTGTGATGTACAAATGGAAACATTTCTGAAGCATTTAACACAGTTTCTGGCTAGTAATAGGGCTAAATTCTCTAAAATGATTTAATTGTAGGTAGTCTTATTTTGTGATATTTTTTCATCCATCAGTGAATTGGTATAGTACTGGCAGAAATGAACCTTATCCACATTAATGCTATCAATATAAATGAAACCAGGAGTTAAGGATGGTCCAACATTAGGAAAATGATGAACATTTAGTAATATTAAATTTTAGTAATATTAAAAACAACATTCTAAAACACTTTTATATTAATAGACACATTGAAAATATTTTGATAACATTTTATCTTATGCAAAGAAAACCTGACAAAGTTTAAGCATAGCCTAAGTGCATTTTTAATATGTATATGTGCATTTACATATATATGTCAAAATGGATAAATGATTGAGACATAAAGAATAATATCATAAATAAATTGGGAGATCATGGAAAAATGTACCTGTCAGATCTATGGATAAGGGAAGAGTTTATAACCAAACGAAGGTTAGAGGGAATGATTGGAATTAAAATACAAAATTTTAATTACATGAAATTAAAATAGCTCTTCCACAAACAAAATGAATGCAGCCAAATTTAGAAGGAAAACAGGAAAATAGAAAAGAAGGAAGACTGGAAACTAGGAGGGGAATTTTGCAGAAAGTTTCTCTAATAAAGGCTTTATTTCTCAAATATATAAGGAACCAAACCAAATTTATAAAAATAAGAAAGGTTCTCTAGTTGATAAAAGGCAAAGAATGTGAACAAGAATGTTTTATAACAAAAAATAATGCTATCAATAGTTACATGAAAAAATTATCTCAGTTACTATGGATTAGAGAAATGCTATTAAAAAACTTCACAGTTATCATATTGACTAATGTGGCAGAAAAGAAAAATGACAAATGCTCAAGGGGATGAAGAAAAAAATGGGAGCCTTCTGCATTGTTGGTAAAGTTGGTAAAATTATCATTTTTATTATATTGGTCCTGACTCTCCATAACAATTACTATTTCTCTAATTATTTAAATCTGATTTTATTTATATGAAAAGCTTTTAAAAAAATTTCATTCATAAAGTTCTTGAGATTGTTTTGGCAGGTGTACTTCCAGGTGTTTTTTATTGTCTAGAGTTATTTTAAATGGGATATCTCTTACTATCTCTCTTGCAGAGTTTTGTTTGTCATATATAGGAATGCTGATGATTTATGTGGATTTACTTTATATCCTGCTGCTTTGCTAAAATGAACAATTGTTTCAACTAACATTTTAGTTCAGTCTTTGGGATTTTCCAAATATATCGTCTGAAAAAAGAGCTAGTTGCATCACCTCGTTGCCTATTCTGATGTCTTATATTTCTTTTTCTCCTCTTATTGGCTAGAATTTGCA
>CM053581.1:497113257-497150069 GCA_028627135.1 Pseudochirops cupreus | reverse complement strand
AATATAGTCTCAAAATGAATAATGAGCAAAAAGAAAGTCATAACTGGGTTTTACAATGTTAGGGCAGGATTGGGCATGATTTAATGATCAATGACATTGAGAAACAATATTACTGAAGGGGGATGCAGGATGTAGCAGGTAATATGCCGAGTCAGCAAGACCTGTTTTTGAACTCGCCTGAGTTTTGTGGTCCAGGGAAAATCTTAATGACTGGAGGTAGCTAGCAGATAGACCACTGGATTTCCAGTAAAAAAAAAACATGAGTTCAAATCTTGGCTCAGACACTTACAAGGTGTGTGACCTTGGGCCAGTTACTTAACCTGTGTTTACCTCAGTTTCCTCTTCTATCAATAGGGATAATAAAAGCACCTATCCTCCAGGGTTGTTGTGAAGATGAAATGAGATAGTAATCATAAAGTACACAGTTCTTGAAATAGAGTAAGTGCCATAAGAATTTATGATTATGATTATTATTAATTGGCACTGTGCTGGCAGTGAGGCACAATAAAAAAGGGGATTCCATGGGGTGAGCCATAATAGGAAGAGGCAGAAATCACCTAGAATCTAGAGACTCTAGAATGGATACCTTGGAAGCTTTGATAGCATTAAGAATACAGAGAGGATCAAGTGAGATATTTGTAAAGGAACTTAGCAGAGGGTCTGGCAAAAATATTTGTTTGCCTTCTGCCTTCCTTTAGTGTCTCACTTGAGTCTTTAGGCCTTATTTTATTAAATCATATACAAATTGAATCTGGGTGGGAAGATCTCAGGCTGCAGGTTTTCACTCTGACGAAATAATAAAACTATATTGTATTTCTACACTGAGATATTTTGTTGATTGAGACAAGCATATGTAGAGTATTCTGGCATAGTTATATAAGAGAAATTTTACAAAAAAGACTTGTTTTATTCAATATGGTCTAACCTCTTACAGAGTAGGAGTCAGAGACCCAGAGTCTAACTTACTTGTTTAAGGTCATGATGTAGTAAGCAGAAGTATCTGGATTTGAATTCAGAATCTAAATCCAGTATTGTTTCCAATGCAACATGGTAAACCCAGAAATCATTTCTTGTACATTGAGGAAGTATGACTAATCCCAAATCACTGTAAACATACCTGTGGCTTATAAGGTTACAAATATTTCAGATTCAAAGGAATCTATCACTTCATCTACCTGCAGGTGATACAGACTATGATATAAAGACACTAGTATTTAAAGCCAGGTGAGGCAGTGAGTTCCTTACCTTTAAGTAGCTGTTTTATTCAGTTCACTGCAGGAGAAATGGCCCAAGTGGTAGCAGTGGGCCTCTGAATAAGCAATAAAGCCATTTGAACCAAGCAGTGAGTACCTTGTGCCTCATTGGCACGAGAACCCTGAGGCTTCTACACTAATGAACTGTTTTTACACGTATCCATGAAGAGCATAGGAGGCATACCTAACGAAAGTGGAAGGAGTTTGCTGTTCCAGGTGTTCATCATCAGTATTAATGCTGCTACTGTTTGCCACTTACCATGGTAAGGGTATGGGTGGAACTGGAGAGATAGGTCAGGGAGGTAAAGGAGAACCAATCAAGGGATATGGTTGCAATAAGCCATAAAATTTCTCTGGGAATTAGAAATGATTGATTCAATTCAATAAATATTTACTAACAATCTATGTTTTGAGGCGCTAGAGGAAATGCAAAATTTAAATAAGGTACAGACCAAGGGTGGGGAACCTCTGACCTTGAGGTCACATGTCACCTTCTAGGTCTTTGGATTTGGCCTTTTGACTGAGTCCCAAGTTTTACAGTATAAATCTTTTTATCAGGGGATTTGTTTGGTGAAGTCTGGATTCAGTCAAAGGACCACACTTGAATACACAGAGGGGCACATCTGGCCTTGAGGCTACAGGTTCCCCACACCTGATGTAGACACTGTGCTGATGAAATTTATAATATAATAGTGGCAAAACACACACACATACACACACACACATACACATACATATACACAATATGATAATCCTCTTGGGCAATGAAATAACCCCTATACATAATAACATATAACTACATTAGATGGTCATATGGGGAAGAAGAAGAGAGAGGACATAAAGAAGCAAATATAATATCTAGCTATAGAGATAGGGATATGTTATTTAAGTTCACCCTTGAAGGCTAAAAGCCAGCACCACTAAGAAGATAGGAGTGGAGCCATAAAGTGAGAAATCTGTCAGTTACAGTAAGAGATAAGCTATTTATATCTGAGCATACAGGGTAGGGTAGAGTAAGGGGTATATGGGAATAATGTATAGTAAAGTAAGACATTGCTATAGATTGTTTGTCAAAATGGAAACTTGTAGAAATTCCAATTATGTTAAGAAAGCATTTTTGACCCAGATAAGCAACCAGGGTTTGGGAAGGTCAAAGCTATATTGTTGAGCTTCCCCGTGATATTTTTCTAGTGTATTTTTGTGAGTCTCCCACAGATTGTTGACCCCTGGGAAGATAGTCAGGAAAGTCATACTTTAATTTCATTTCAATTCCCTATGTTGTCTTGTGTTCTGTGTGGCTACACTAGGTACCTCATCATTGGCTCAGGGTCTTTCTTCTGGTACTTTGTGAGTTTATGATGTGCTTATCTTAAAAAAACAAACAAACATACTTTTAAATATTTTTATTTTCACATGGCCTGCAGCTAACAAGCTTCTAGGGTGAGGAAAAAAGAATTCTATTCACTGCCCCCTCTAAAAAGGGTTTTGAATATCCTGGAACTTTGTTAAAGTTTTTTATTATTTCAAGTGGTTTTTTACTTGATTCTCTAAGTATACCATCATATCATCTGCAAAGAGTGGCAGCTTTGTTTCTTCTTTACCTATTCTAACTCCTTCAATTTCTTTTTCTTTTTAATTGTTAAAGCTAACATTTCTTGTGCAATACTGAACAACAGTGGTGATAATGGACATCCTTGTTTCTTTCATCTCTAATCTCATTAGAAATTCTTCTAGCTTATCCCCATTATATATAATGTTTGCTGAAAGTTTTAGATAGATGCTACTTATAATTCTGAGGAAAACTCCATTTATTACTATGCTCTCTGTTGTTTTTAATAGGAATGACAATATATTTTGTCAAAAGTTTTTCTGCCTCTATTGATATAATCATATAATTTCAGTTAGTTTTGTTGTGATATGGGTGATTACATTGACAGTTTTCCTAATATTGAACTATTTCTGCATTCCTGGTATAAGTCCTCCCAGGTCATAGTTTAATTATTCTTGTGATAAATTGCTGCAGTCTTTTTGCTAATATTTTATTTAAAATTTTTGCATCAATATACATTAGGGAAATTGGTTTATGTTTTCCTAACTCTGTTTTGGCTCTTCCTAAGTTTAGGAATCAGCACTATATTTGTATCATAAAAAGAATTTGGGAGAACTCTTTCTTCTGTTTTCCCAAATAGTTTATATAGTATTGTTCTTTAAATATTTGGTAGAATTCATTTGTAAATCCATCTGGCCCTGGAGATTTTTTCTTAGGGAGTTCAAGATGACTTTTTCAATTTCTTTTTCCTGAAATGGGGTTAAGTATTTTATTTCCACTTCTGTTAATCTGGGAAATTTATTTTTTCGTAAATATTCATACATTTCATTAAGATTGCCAAATTTGTTAGCATACAGTTAGGCAAAATAGCTACTAATTATTGTTTTAATTTCTTCTTCATTGGTGGTAAATATACCCTTTTCGTTTTTGATACTGGTAATTTCGCTTTCTTCTTTCTTTTTTTAAATCAAGTTAACCAATGGTTTATCTATTTTATTGTTTTTTTTTTCATAAAACCAGTTCTTAGTTTAATTTATTACCTCAATAGTTTTCTTAATTTCAGTTTTATTAATCGTTACTTTGATATTTAATTGGGGATTTTTAATTTGTTCTTTTTCTAGCTTTTTTTAGGTTCATGCCCAATTCATTGATCTGATCTGTCTCTATTTTGTTCATCTAAGCACTTAGAGATAGAAAATCTCCCCTAATAACTGCTTTAGCTGCATGCCATAAGTTTTGGTGTGTTATCATATTATTGTCATTCTGTTGGATGAAGTTATTCATTGTTTCTATGATTTCTTATTTGATCTACTTGTTCTTTAGGATTATATTATTTAGATTCCAATTAATTTTAATCTATCTTTCTATGGCTGTTTATTTTATGTTTTATTGCATCATAATCTGAAAAGAATGCATTTAATATTCCTTCCTTTCTGCACAGGATTGTGAGGTTTTTATGTATTAATACATGGTCATTTTTTGTGTAGTTGGCATGTACCACTGAGAAAAACAGATATATTCCTTTCTATCCCTATTCAATTTTCTCCAGAGTTCTACCATTTCTAATTTTCTAAGATTCTATTGACCTCCTTAATTTCTTTCTTGTTTATTTTGTGGTTAGATTTATTTAATTTGGAGAGGGGAATATTGAGGTTCCCCACTAGTATAGTTTTGCTGTCTATTTCTTCTTGTAACTCCCTTAACTTTCCTCTAAGAATATGGATGCTATACCACTTGTTGCATATATATTTAGTATTGATATTACTTCATTCTTTATGGTACCTCTTAGCAGGATGTGGTTATTATGATTTTTAATCCACTCTGCTATCTGCTTCCATTTGATGGGGGAATTCATCCCATTCATATTCACAGTTATGAGGACTAATTTTGTCTTTCTTTCCATCCTATTTTTCCCCATGTTTGTTTTTCTCTCTCCTTTCTCTCTTTTTCCCCTCACCTGTATTTTATTTTGGACCACTGCCTCCCTCAATCTGCCCTCCCTTCTATTGACCCCCTCCCTTTTCTTTTCTCTTTCCTCTCCTACTTCATATAGGGTAAGTTAGATTTCTGTGAGTGTGTATGATATTTCCTCTTTGAGTCAAATCCTATGAGAGTAAGGTTCAAACAATACTTGCCTTCTTACGCTCTTTCCCTCTGCTGTAATAGGTCTTTGTACCATTTCACATGATATAATTTACCCTTTTCTGTTCCCTCCTTTCCTCTTCACCTAATAAAATATTTTTTCACACCTTAATGGATTTTTTATCATCACATAAAAGTCAACTTATATCCGTACTCTCTGTCTATATATACCCCTTCTAAATGTCATAATAAAGATACAGTTCTCAAGAGTTACAAGTATCATCTTCCCATGTAAAGATGAAAACAGTTTAACACTATTGAATAACATGTTTGTTTTTCTTTTCCTGTTTACCATTTTTATGCTTCTCTTGGATCTTGTGAGCATAAAGACTTTTACCAAAGAACGTTTCCATAAGATTTTTCCCACACAATTCATTCCCTTCTAACTTTAACTGCATTAATTTTATTTATGTGAAATATTTACAATTCAAGGTAATCAAAGATGTATTTTTATCTCCAGTGACAACCTCTTCTCTTTGCTCAAGAATTCCCCCCATTTAGCATTGTGAAAGAGATTTCTTCCTACACTGTTCTGTTTATTATGTGACATGTCATGTGTCCAACTGAGGAATCTTGTCTCATATTATGAAAGATAATGTTGTACTGCACCAAATTTCTACACTAAAGTTTCCCAGTTACCCAAACTCCGTATTAAATAGTGGCTGCTTACCGTAGTATTTAATATCTAGACCTATATAACACACACACACACACACACACACATATACATACACATACACATCAATTCTTTAAAAAAAAAAGTTAAATTGATTACAGGATGAAATAATAAAACTATACCAGTAGGGGACCTTAGTTTATACTTCTCAGGTCAAGTTAAAACTAACCATAAAATAGGAAAGAAGCTAAGGAGATGAATAGAAATTTAGAAAAAAATATATAGACATTGAAGAAAATTGGATAGAGATAGAAAGCAGTACATATTTTGTTCTCAACTGTATAGGGCACCGTCAGAAAAAAAAATGAGACACAAAATATAGGGCACAAATGCCTCAAAATATATAAAAATAGGAACATTAAAAGCACCCTTTTAAGACCATATTGCAATAAAAATTCAGTAATGGCCCTTGGAACTATAGATTAAAAATTAATTGGAAACTAAATGATTTAATCCTAAAGAATAAGTGGTTTAATTAACAAATAAAAAACAATCAATAATTTCATTAAAGACAACAACAATGGGACAATATACCAAATTTTGTGGCATATAAATAAAGCAGTATTTAGGGGCAACTTTATATGGAGAGGGTAATAAAATTGAAAGCTTAAAGAATTAAACTAATAAATAAAACCAGGTGCTGGTTTTATAATAAAACACAATAGATAAACCAATGGTTAATTTAATTTTTAAAAAGAAAGAGGAAAACCAATAACTAGTATCAAAAATGAAAAGGATAAGTGAATGACCAATGAAGATGAAATTAAAGCAATATCAGGAGCTGTGTTGCCCAGGTATATGTCAATAAAACTGACAACATAAGTAAAATGCATTAATGTTTACAACAATATAAATTGTTCAGATTAGAAGAGGAAATAAAGTATTTAAATAACCCTATCTTAGAAGAAGAAATTCGATTAGCCATAAATGAGCTCCCTATGAATAAATCCCAAGACCAAATGGATTTACAAGCAAGTTCTACCAAATATTTAAGCAAGAATTAATCCCAATATTATATCAACTATTTGGGAAAAAAAGATAAAGCAGGAGTCATATTAAATTCCTACTATTGCACAAATATGGTTTTGATACCTCAACCAGGAAAAGTGAAAAGAGAGAAAAACATAAAAACCAATTTCTCTAATGAATATTGATGAAGAAATTTTAAGTAAAATACAGTCTAAGTGACTACAGCAATGTCATACAAAGATCACATACTATAAACTGGTGGCATATATACCAGGAGTGCAAGGCTGGCTTAATATTAGGAAAACTATAAGTATAATTAACCACATCAATAACAAGAAATGGATTGTCATTTTAATAGATGAAGAAAAAAGCTTTTGAGAAAATATAACACCCATTCCTATTCAAAACACTAAAAAAATTTTAATAAATGGAGGCTTTTCAAAAACCTCTAAATAGTATCTATCTAAGACCAAGAGCAAGCATCATCAATAATGAAAATGAACTAGAAGAATTTTCATTACCACCATTATCATTCAATGTGATACTATAAAAGTAGCTTAGCACTTAGCAAAGAATAAAAAGAAATTGAAGGAATAAGAAAATGAGGAAACAAAACTACAATTCATTGCAGATGATATGATGATATACTTAGAGATTTTTAGAGAATCAACAAAAAAAACTAATTGAAACAATTAACTTTAGCAAAGTTACAGGATATGAAACAAATCAGTGTAAATCATTAGCATTTCTGTGCTATTCCAGCAGGAAGAGACAGAGAAATTTCATTTCAAATAACTGAAAATGATATAAAATACCGAGGAGTCTATCCGCCAAGACAAACCTAGAAATTATATGAACACAATTATAAAAACCTTTTTCATGCAAATATAGAAATCTAAACAGCTGGAGAATTATTAACTGCTCATGAGTAAGCTGGGCCAATAAAATAAAAATGACAACTCTTTCTCAATTAATGTACTTATTCAGTGTCATAATCAATCAAACTACCAAAGAATTATTGTATAGAGCTCAAAAATCATAAAATTCATGTGGAAGAACGAAATGTGAAAAATAATAAGGAAACCAATAAAAAATGCAAAGGAAAGTGAGGTAGCAGGACCAGATGTCAAACAATATTATGAAGTACTAATTATCAAAGTGATCTTAGACTGGCTGAGAAACAAAGTGCTTAGTCAGCAGAATAAATTAGATCTGCAATATACAGCAGTAAAAGATGATAGTCATGTAGCGTTGGATAAAACAAAAGCTTTTGACAAAAATATGCTGGGAAAATTGGAGAGCAGTCTGGAATAAACTAAGCATAGACCAAAATCTCACACTGTACACCAAGATAAAGTAAAAATGGCTACATGATTCAGACATAAAGGGCGATAGCATAAGCACACCAAGGGAGCATGGAAAAATTACTTGTCCAATCTATAGACAATGCAAGAATTAATGACCAACAAAAGTTACAAAGGACCATGGGAGCTACAATGGTTACTTTTGATTATTTGAAATTTAAAAGGGTTTGCACAAGCAAAACTGAAGCTGTCAAAATTAGAAGGAAAGCAGGCAACTGGGCGGGGGCGGGGGAGAAAGAGAGAAGAGAAAGGGAATTTTACAGCAAGTTTCTCTGATAAAGGCCTCATTTCTCAAATATACAAGGAACTGAGTCAAATTCATAAAAATATCAGCCATTCCCCCATTGGTATTCTTGTTTTTAATATTTTTATTTGAAGTTTGGGGTTCCAAATTCTATCCTTCCAGAAATTTTCCCCACTTAATAGTATTTTCCCCAATTCGTGTAAAGATAGTTTTCAAGATTCATTTTCATAAGATTTTGAGTTCTAAAATTTTCTCCCCTCTCCTTTCCATTCCCCCTCCCAAAGACAGCAAGCAATCTGATATAGATTGTACATGTAAAATAATGTTAAAAGTATTTCTATTTTACTCATGTTGTGAAAGAAGAATCAGAACAAAATTGAAAAATCATGAAAAAGAAAAATATAAAAAAAATAAGCTTGGATCTCTATTCAGACTCCATAGTTCTTTCTTTGGATGTAGGTGAGGGAGGGGAGAGAAGGAGAGAAAATTTGGAACTCAAAATCTTGTGGAAATGAATGTTAAAGATTAAAATAAATTAATTAAAAAATAAAATAGTTACCTAAAAAAAAGAAAGCCGATATAATAAATACTACATATTATGTTGAGAATTGTCCACCCTTGCTTCTTTATAAGTTTACTTTTTTCTCTGCTATGCACTTTTTACTTTGTTCTTTTTCCTCCTTCCTCCCTCTCCCTGCCAAAGGCTACAATTAAGTGTGAATGCACATACATACACATACATACACATATATACATACATAAACACACCTATAGACACATACGCCCTCCTCTCTCTCTCTCTCCCTCTCTGTCTCTCTCTCTAACACACACACATACTCTTACATACATATACCTACACTCACATACACTCAGATATCTGTATTCATACATATACTTAGATATCTATAATCATACTCATATATAGACATAGATATTGATGTGCATCTATGTAAGACCATACTATACTTATTTGGCCTCTGTTTCTTTGAGGGTGGATAACCTTTTCCTTCATAAACCCAAGTCTTTCCTTCTTTTTCCAAGTCCATGATCTTCTCATTTCCTATACCACAGCAATATTCCAAACTTACACTGTCTAATTCTAAATAATCCAAAACAATTTGATGAATATGGCTTATATATAGTATAGTTTCCCTATTTTTCTCTTTTGATTAAATCTATTTAACCTTTACTTTGTCCAAGATCATGAATATTACCCCTGCTCCTTTTTCCTGAACAAATTCTGCTCCTGATCTTTATTTTATATTTGTGAGTATCTTATTTCCTATCCCTCCTATTTCCTCTACTTTACTTCTACCTACTACCTTGTCCTCCTATTAGTTAACCTACTCTCCTCCAATCATCCGTCCCTTATCCTCCAATGATTCCTCCCTCACCCTCCAATTCCCATTAATCTCAACACCTTTCATTATTCCCCTTTAACTTATTCCCTCACACTTTCCTCTAAGGATCTCTCCCTTATTCTCCACTCCCTCCCTGTCCTCTTAACATTTTATTTTCTTCTGAATTAGAAGACTTTTGTACTATTATATGTGTATGTATGTATATATATTGTTCCCTCTTGAACCCATTCCTGGTGAAAGTAGATATCTAGAACTACCAGCCGTTTTTTCCCTCTATTCTCTTTCAGTTCTTCCTTGCACATAGCATCTGTATAAGACTGTTACTCTTTTTAGTTGTTCCCAAATGATTTTTGTTTTTTAAAAGTCATATCATACTCAGGTCTACCCCAATCTTTCCTATGAACTACCCAATTACTAATAACAATCTTAGCTATATATTTTACATTTCCTCTTATAAAGGTAAATGGTCTGTCCTTATTAAGTCCCTTGTAATTAGTCTTTGGTATGTAGCTTATATTTCTCTGGGCTCTTGTATGTTAAATCTTCTATTAAGTTTAGTTGTTTTTTTTTTTTAATCAACAAAATCCTGAAAGTCTGACAATTTATTAAATATCCTTTTTTTATTCAGGATTATGTTTAACTTTGTTGGGTATGATATTTTTGTTCGAATCCCAGTTCTTCTGCTCTTTGATATGTAGTGTTCTATGACATGTGGTCTTTTAGTGTCACTACTGTAAGTTCTCGTGTGATTGTAACTGTGGCACCACAATATTTAATTTTTTTCTTGTTGCTCATAATATTTTATCCTTGAGCTGGGGGTTTCAGAATTTGGCTATGATATTCCTGTGAGTTTCCTCATAGGATCTCTTTCAGGTGGTCATCAGTGGATTATTTTTCTATTTCTACTTTCCCCTCTTCTTCTAATGCTTCAGGACAATTTTCTTTAATTATTTCTTATATTATTGTATCTTGTTTCTTTTTTGATCATAGCTTTTAGGTAGTCTGATTATTCTCATGTTTTCTTTTCTTGATATGTTCTCCAGATTAGTTGTTTTTTCTTATGAAAAATTTCATATTTTCTTCTATTTTTTCATTATTTATATTTTTTTATTATATCTTGGTCTCATATAATTTTGCTTACTCCCCCTTGTCCTATTCTGGTTTTCAAGGAGTCATTTTTTTCCTTAAGATTCTGTATCTCCTTTTCTAATTGGTTGGTTTTCTTTTCATAATCTTGTTTTTCTTGGATTGTTCTTTTTTTTCTTCTTCTTTTTATTTTTTCCTCAGTCTCTCATTTTATTTTTAAAGTTTTTTAGAGTACTTGTATAAGTTCTTTTGGGGCAGGGCACCATTTGATGTCACTCTTTAAAGCAGAAGAAGGCTTCTTGACTTCAGTATCCTCCTATGAAGATAAACCCCAGTCTTCTCTATTCCCATGACAACTCTCTATGGTTGCATTTTTTCTCCTTTGCTCATTTTTAAAATTGTAGTAGTATATTTTTTGTAATCACCTCTAGTGCTTCAGGAATGGTGCCTCTGGTTTAAAATTCTCCTTCAGTTCTCCCTGCTGGCCTGGAACTGAAACTAAGACCTCCAAACTCTTGTAAGTACCCACAGCTAGTAGCATCCTTGCCCCACTGCTTCTGCACTCACCAAGAGTGCTCTGGTTCCTTCTTGCCCAGCCCATGTTTCACAGCATAGTTGGTCTAGTGTCAGCAAGGTTCACTCAATCTTCCCTGACTCAGATGCCCAATGCCCCTCACTGTGTCAGGGGTTAAGTTCCTGTGACTGGGGCCAAGGCTTCCTCCCAACCTAGCTAAACCTAGATCTTGCTCCTTGTTGTTTAAATGGAACTTGCCTGGAATTACAGAGACCAAACCTTATCCTTAATTTTTTTCTTCAGATTTTCTCCAATTGTCCCAGGAGGACCACTATTCTGACCTGACCCTTGTTTATTTTTAACCACTCTATTTTCACCCTAAGGCATTATTTTAACCCATTTGTGTGGAAAATCTGGAAACCTTGGAGTTTTCTGATCTCCTCTGCCATCTTCCCAGAATCCTCAATATTTGTACTCTTTAGTCTCTTCTCCTCCTGCCAGAATCTTGGTTGGAGTGCTGATGGCACATGCCATAGAGAAGCACTTTGCAGTTAGAACCTTGCCTCTTTCTTTATCAACAAACAAAACTGTTCATTGATGCTTCATTGCTAAAGAAGAGTTAACAAGGCAATGTGCACAAAGCTATTACACTTCAGTTTTAGTTCGGGTTTAACTTTATAAGAAATATTATAGAATTTCTGAATATTTTTTTTAAATTTGGAAAGGGCTTCACAGAACCAAACACTTCATTTTTCAGATTGACAAAACAGAAGACTAGATACATTTAGTATAACAAAACAGCTAAACTGTAACTAGAGAGCAAGTCTGATGATTTCTCATGTTACCACTCTTTATATGATTTTCACCTAGATCATAGATTGACTTTATCTGTTAATATAAAGTCAACAGTGGTTTTGAACAGAGAAATTATATATGGGGGGAAGACTGGCATATTTAAAAAACCACAGTTCAAGGGTCCACATACCTGCTTTCTGGTCTTGATTCTGTCAATAATTAACTATGTGACTTTGGTCAGACAACTCCACCTCTTGGTCCTAGTTTCCTCATCTGTGAATTCAAAGGATTAGACTAGACAATCTCTAAGGTCTACCCTAATATTTTGTGATGGAAGTGGCTTAGGAAAAATAATCTGATGACTTGGCAATGAGAAAAAGAGGAGAAAGAGACAACTACATCAGAAGCCGTTATGGTAGTCTCATTGTGAGGTGAAACTAGACTAGGGTACTTTACGAAGCAATTTATTATTTGTGATGTCGAGGACTGTTTCATATGTAATCTATTATCCCAACATATACTGGGCATGTGACTGAACAAATCCCTTAATCACTAAGTTCTCTAGGCAGCTCTCTAATTATGTAAGATACAAAGAAAATGCCCATTTTCATGAGCAAAGGAAGTTTCCTCATAAGTAATTCCTTAATTACAATAGAATCACAGGTCCATTCCCCATTTCTTACCCTTGTTCCCTGTCTCAGCTGTCTAAGAAAATACCTGGTACCAATTAAGAAAAGCATATAGATAAATGTTTTTTTTTTAATACCACAAAATATAAGAATTATCCTGCAGATACTTAAATAAGGGTTAGATGCTATAAGTTTTCGTTTATTAAAACAGGCTCCACATCTGTATGCTGAGTCTACAGAGTAAATTCACACCTTCAAAAAATGAGAAGCAACAATTAAGACTAGGTATTTAGTCATTCAAGTCATTTCCATTTAATATAAAATTTCAGAACATACCTTCTATCAGGGAGGCACTCTGCTAGATCTGGAGAAGAACACACAGATAAATGAGAAATATTTGTTCAGATATTTAATCCTAGTGTCAAGTGTCTATTTGTCTATAAATTTTTATTCTAAAGAAAATGTAGGACAAGTTATTTATATTTAAACTGTAATTCAACTCATATGAAAAATACTGTTTTCTTAATTGGTCTCCCCATTAGGGTATGGCTTGGAAGAAAACCAACATGTCTTCTTCCTCACTCCCCTCCCCTTCCCCATTTATACTTCCATCCTCTTTTCTGCATTTACAAATCAGAGAGCTGGTCTAAGAGAATTTTCTTTTGAGTTATCACGAACCAGCTTTGTTTTACTTTTCTCTGTATCCATGCTGAACATAGAGCCTGGGGATTCCTTAATACTTTTCAACTGTTTTGTGGGGTCAGATATATTATTTTAAGGAATAGTACATAAAAGACTTTTTTCAGAAAATGAAGCCTTCAGCCCGTTTCAATCCCAACTCATCTTTTTTTCCTTTTAGCTCAAATGAAACCTAGCCTGCTCTGAAAATGGCCTCTTGGCCTTTGCTAGAGTAGCTGCCAACTGGGAAATTATAGCATCCAACCTAGATGTCCTGGGGGGATAGTTGGAATAGAAACAGGACAGGTTCAGGTTATTCAGGGGTCAATCAGAATATATTGATATATTCTTCAAAAGTACATGAGTGGGCAGATAGATAAGCTGATTGGAAATGGCCAAACCAACTGGGCCCAGCAAAAGAAAAACACTGGAGCCTTTGAAAATTTCTGTTGAATGGAGTCTCTGAGAAGAGACTGGTTGAGAATTTTCATGGATTTTGTTTCTTAGTGAAAGAGACTGTTTATAAATCCATCTCAAGGGAATGAAAGGCAATGGAAGTCAACTTGGAACTCAGAAAATCATCATAATATAGTTTTAAGGTGAGGGTTCTTAATGGGTTCAATGGGGCTCCAAGGGCATGTAGGTGGACTTCAGAGGGTTTATGTACTTGAATTGAGAGAACTGTAGTTTTATTTGTACTAACCTCTTAAAAAATTAAATATTTCTTTAAATTATGAATTAAGATAACAAACATTATTCTGAGTAGGAGTCCATAGGCTTCACCAGAATGGCAAAGAGATTTAGGACATCAAATAGGTGAAGAACTCTTGTTCTAATCTATCTTCCTAGTCTTCTCACACTATTTCCCTTTATATACCATATACTCAAGGCAATGGCATCACCACTGTTACCTGAGTATATTCTTACCACATGCCTCCCTCTGTATCTTTCCATATGCTACTCCTTGTACCTGAAATAGGCCCACTCCCTACTATCTACCACCTACCAATACATATTCTATCTTCAAGACATAGCTTATAGACCTTTCTCCATGTATTTCTTCTTGACCCATCCATTTGAAATAATTTCAAAGAGATTTTTCTCATTTTACTTTGTATTATATGCAGACTGTGAAGCTTTCCCTGCTTTAGCCTCATTCTTGGTTGCAAACTTTTGAAGGAAAGTGTTAAATACATGAACACCTAATCAGAACAACATATAAAATTCTGAAAGGAAAAGTTAACTGAATTATAAAAGAATATGGATGAAAAAAATGTAGTGGAAGATTTCTAGAACTCATTTTATGGAATAAGACCTCATATGCCAAGGTCCTTTTGGATACTGTCAATGTTAGTACTCTCTTTCTCCTCTACAAAATTACTTTGTATGTATTTTACATATACTTAAATGTATATATGTTATTTCTTCAAGTGCAATATAAGCTCATAGAGGGCAGGGACTTTTTTATTTTCATTTTTTTTTGTCACTAGAATCTAATATAGCACCTAGAACACAGCAAATATTTTGATGAATTTAATTCATTCATTTAAATTTTCTTGTATGCATTCTTAACCCAAATATTTCTGAGTAACTATAGATTTCATTTAGGAGGCCCTAAAGACATCCAGGTCTTGAGGCGAATGACATAATATTATCAGGAAATTAGAACATCTGGAAGAACTCACCGTCTACAGAGACTTCAGTCTACAATCTATATTATGAATAGTATCTTGCCAAGGAATAAAAAAAAGCTTAAGGTATAATTTTACTAAGATTATACCACACTTCAGTGGTTCTTACTTTCTTTTATACATTGTATGTGACTTCTAAAATAAAAGGTTCCCAATTCTATGACTTAGAGAATCTAATACAAACCATTTATGACCAGGAATCCTCTCTAAATCACTCTTAAGATGTTGGCTTTAAGATGTTGATCTAGCTTTTACTAAATGACCCCAAGGTTGGTGGAACTCCCATCTCCCAACACAAAGCTATTTCATTTTGGATAGCTGTAATTGTTAGAAGGGTAGCTAAGTGGCATAGTGTATGGTACACCAGACCTGGAGTCAGGAAAACCTCAGTTCAAATCCTGCCTCAATTACTAGCTGTGTGACCCTGGGCAAGTCACTTAACCTTGTTTGACTCAGTTTCCTCACCTCTAAAATGAGCTAGAAAATAAATGACAAATCATTCTAGTATCTTAGCCAAGAAAGTTCTAAATCAGGTGACAAAGAGTTGAATGTGACTGAAACAGCTCAACAACAACAAACAACAACATTTTTTCCCCTTTATATTGAACAGAAGTCTGACTATCAGCAACTTCTACTCACTGTTCTTACTTCAGCCCTCTAGGGCCACAAAGAATAAGTCTTATCCTTTTGCCCACGTGATAATCCTTAATATATTTGAAGATAATCTTCATATCTCCCAAGTTCTCTTTTCCCCAAATTAAACATTATAATTTCCTTCAACAAAGTCGCATGTACCAGAGCCCTTCTCATCACTATGATTGGCACATAGTAGGTACTAAAAAAGTATGTTGACTTGAATTAATCTTCTGGTCCCATTCTCTTAGATATTTGTTAGTTTATCTAAGTCCTCTTCAAAAATGGCACCAGGAACCAAGCACAATAGAGTCTGTCCAGGAAAGTATATAGTTGGCTTGTCATCTCCCTTGCTTTGTACACTAAGCCTCATAACTCATATTGAGATCAAATTCACTATTTTGTTTGTCAAGTTGTGCAGTTGTTTCATATTGATCTGTAGCCTACACTTAAACCTTGACTAATTTTTTTATTAGACATGATATTTATCCATGCCTCTTCCATCCTATATTTAAGTTGATTTTTTGAAATTTAGGTATAGGATATTATTCCATTAACAAATAATATTTACAGATGTACTGAACTGTTTAGTACCTTAATAAAATATGCCAAGTTAGATAAATTCTAATCATAGAGCAACATGACATTTAAAAGTTTTTAAAGTGCTTTACACATATTTCTTCATTTAAGCTTCATGTGTCATATATACATATAGCAAATGAAAGACAAAAATTCTTAAATGGAGGTTAACCTCTCTTGTCTATGAAGTCGACCAATGGTCAGGATGACCTGATTTCAAGTCTGACCTCAGACATTATCAACTGCATTACCCTGGGCAAGTCACTTAACTTTTGTCTTCCTCAACTGTAATTAGAGATAAAATCAATCCATGGATATTAGTGAGAAATGTCCGTATGCAAATATGTTAAAATAAATAAGGGTTACAAAATGCAAACAATTCATTTAATAAAATGATGCAAAAATCTTTAAAAAGTAGAAGGCGTTAAAATAATTCTACTTTCTAAAGGAATGCTGATAATTTCATAATCACTTCTCAAAATAGGAATTTTGGGAAAATTTTTATTAGGGAAATTAGCTTTAAGTAAAACAGTTTTAGGCAAACTGAGCTGAAATCAAAATGAACCAGTGCTGGAATTTTCAAAGGAAAGAGTTATTGCTACCCCAACAGTTACAGTACAAAATAATACTGCCAGACAAGACAGTAGGGGAAAAGAGAGTTTCCCAAAGTTCACCAGTAAGATATCAGACTGAATCCTGGAATTCTGTCTATGCTAAGGATGATGTTATAGAGATTTTTCCAACTCCTCCAAATGTCTTTTCAAGTACCTTAGATTACTAGATCAAATATTAAAACATTTGCAACATGTTCTGGACCTAATGAACAAATTAAATATAAAAGAAAAATACTACCAAGGGCAGATGGCATCCACACCATGAGTTTTGAAGAAAATCCCTTAATGAGTTGACCCTTGGTCTCTCACCTTTACCTTAGTTACAAACACTTTCACTCTGGCATTCTTAGTTCTTATAGCCCCAGCTATTACCTTTATGGTAGACCATGCTGTGCGCTACCTACCACACTGTTCAGTATTTATCTGAAAATTTTGTGATCAGACACAAGCCATTAGGCTTTGTTGATGGAAAGAGGATTTAAATTACTGCTACTGAAATCCCAGTTCAGTGAGTGTAAGGATTAGATATCAAAAAGTATTTTTTCAAGGACCCTCTACATCTTGGACATCTTACAGAGAAGAGGAGGTTTGGCCAGCTTCTACATGCTATCATTTGAGATGCTAATCACATCTGGTCTTGAGATAATTATCATGGGAAGAAAAAGCCACCTGCAATCACCAAAACAATTTAACATATAAATAAGTTTCAGGTAAGCAACTTTTAGAACAATGAAAACCAGAGAGAAAAAGCAAAGGGAATGAGACCTAAATGAGAAGTTGATGAAAGTTGCTGGTGCTCTTCCTTTCTAATTGGTGCCTGGTATTGAGATTTATTCATCGCATAGTGTAAGGAGCCAAGAAAGGAAATGAAAGGAATGGATTTAAGATAGTTCAAAAAATATGACCGCCTTTGGTACTGCTTTGTGTCATCGTTCAATGTGCTTATTTAAGTGACATGCAAGGACCAGCTCACCTCCCCACAGTTGCCAAAGTGCTAAACTCTTTATTGGTTTTGTTTCCTGGGTTCCAGCTGACTTTAATATCTTTATGAAAAGCCAGACACCCATACCCCAAACAGAGAAGAGATTAGCTCAGAATTTTGAAAAAGTCATTTCCCAAGCCTATCTCAGTTATTTGGGTTGTGTGGGTTAAGGCAGAGCTTCACAGGATAAAACAGCTATGTACCCAGAAGTCAGACTCTGAGAAAAGTAGTCAAAGTGAATAGGAGCAGTTTCAGGTGTTTTGTCATTGCTGTTATTTGGGTTTTTTGTTTGTTAGTTTTAGCTACAAGATGGAAAGAAGCCCTGTTGGGAGTAGAGAAGAAATGGGGAGAGGAAGAAACCTGAAACGCATTTAGAAGGGAATATTTTACCCCCCATACATATATTTGCTTCACTGAATCATTCTCTACACATGATGCAGCCATTCCTGCCCCACTGTCTCTTGGTTTATTCTTTAACCTCTCCTAACACACCCTGGTCCTTTTCATCTGCCTCACCAAATTTGACCTGTTCTTCAAGACCCAACTTATATCCCTCTTTCTTTGATTAATCCTATTCCCAGAAGAGAGACCAAAACAAATATTGTTGATGGGGTGTGAGAAGTCACTGGTATAATATATTTCAAGATTCTAATTAAGAGTCTATGATCGCATCTAGTGATTATTTATGAATTATGAATCTAGAACAATGGTGTTGATTCCAAAATGATCATCTCTGAACAAGTAGCAATGCCTGGAAAGAAGAGGACTTGGATTCAAATTCCACCTCTAACACATTGCTGCCTGTGTAATGTTGTCCAAGCTACTTCAATTCCCTAGTACTGTTTCCCCATCTTTAAATGAGGAAGTTGGATTAGATTGTCTCTGAGGTAACTTTATGGTTTAGCTGTATGTTCTTATGATCTTAACATGGATGGCTCAGTGGAAAAATATTACTCCTAGAGAAAACAGTAAATTGCTGCAATTCTTAGCAGGAGTTTTCAGGGTAAATCATAAGAGACTGTAGGTTCACTTAAAAAAATCTAAGAACTCACTTTCTTTATACCAAGAGATGGAGTGAAAAAGAGAATCTCTGTTTGTATTCCTGCCTATAAAAGTCAACATGATGTACTGTCCAGGGCATTGGATTTAGAACCAAAAAGGCCTTGATTTGAAGGCTGCCTTTGACATTTAACCAGTTGCGTGACCTTGCATAAGTTACTTACCTTTCTGAGTTTCAGAAAGGTCTCTCAGGTTTATTTGGTAAGATATGATGGCATTGGTGGAAGGAATGTGAATGCTAATGAAATTAGAGTTCTTTGAAATATTGTGTTTTCTTCTTGAGAGAAGTTGTTTCAAATCTATGTTTGTTAAATATAAGCTGTTCATTCTCCATAACTAAGAAATTAATGACCTAAATAACATTTCTCTACTCGGGGAAATGAAAACCAGAGTTCAAGACATTGATGGGTATGGGAGAATATGGTAAAGATGAAAATAATAAAAATAAGCAATTGTGGGGAAGCTAGGTGGTGCAGAGAATAGAGCACTAGACCTGGAGTCAGGAAGACCTGAGCTCAAATCCAGCCTCAGACACTTGACATACTTACTAGCTGTGTGACCTTGGAAAAGTCACTTAATCCCAATTGCCTTGCCTTTCCCCCTCCAAAGAAAAAAGGAATGGGATCACTAGGGCTATAAATACACGTCTCTTCCCACAGTGAATATTCGGATTTTTGTTGAAGTAAGATTTGATAAACATTAATTAGGAGTTGCACATGCTAATAGGATGAAGAATTTTCTACTGATCCCACAGGGAAAAGATATACCATGCTAGTTGGTGACCCTCTGCTGAAGTGTATTAAGACAATCATAGGAACACCTCATCTAGCCAAGTAATATTTCTACTCTGATACAAAAGCATGTACTTAAAATGGGACATGTTATTAAACTAGTCAAATGGTAAACATTTCTGGTCATTTGTGTGCAAATGAATGTGGCCACCAAAAGGAACTTGGAAAGTACAACAAAGAACTTACAGACCTAAGGACACAACCGGCTCTTTTATTTCTCCTTCCAGATGAAGATTAGGACTTTGGAAGAGGAAAGAGGATCTGAGAGGCAAATAGTTGGTTAAATAGTGGAGGTTAAAAGCATGACTTATTTTTGTTTCTAGACAATGCCTTATAAATGAATTTAAGTTAAATCAAACTGATTGCTAGTGAGGATAAAACTAGCCTAGTAATATCCTTACTTCACCCAAATGTTGTATGTAGCAAAATGTCAGTAAGGACACATTCTGGCTATGGGCTAAGTGATGGGAGGGAAATAGGAAGAAAGAAGAGATGAGGCCTAGAATAGCCTTCTGTTTCCATTTTGATAATGAAGGTCCTAACACAGTCAAGCAAATCAGAGTTTGAATCAGAAACATAATCAAAGGAAGACTGTAATAGCTGAACATAAGCTTTACTTTCCTTCTGGAATGACTGGCTTTGATTTACATCCAACCCCCAGTCTCCTCTCACTGTATTCTTCCAGTGAACAAGCTACTCCTTTTTCAGTGTTCATGCCAAGTTTTCTGGTTGTCCTGGTGTCCTGGAATGAAATCATTCGTAATGGTTCCGGGGACTCTGGTTATCTTTGTTTTATTGATGTTCCCTATTTCTCTCTCCTTCTTATTCAATTCAAGAACAAGCTGCTGACCTAACCCAATAGGATCAATTATTCTTGCTCCTCTCTGCAATGCCTTGATTTCATCGGGCTTCACTGGTTCAGTTTAATTGCTGGCAAAAAACAGTTCAAACACTGAGATATGAGACTGGCTACAAAACTTGGTGATAAGCAAATTTGGTTGGGATGGGATTTGGTAGCATGAAAGTCTAATGAAAAGAATTATAGGGTTAACTCATTAAATACTGCTTTTCCGTCAGGTAAAATCTTTCTGGGTCTGGAAATGCTCATGGAAAATACCTCATAATTTAAAAAGAAGCTGCAAATATTCATTCATTCAACACACATTTATGAACAGAGAGCACATAAAGAGCAGCACTATTCTAGGCCCTAAGGTGATAACAATGGTTAGATAAAATACCATCCATTCCCAAATGGATTTTAAACTTAAAATTTAGAAGGGGGAAAATACGCAAACACAGAAAATCTTAACATTACATGTCATATTATAGGTGCTAAAAAAAGTTCTAGTTGAAATCTAAGAGTATATCCTGGGAGGGAAACTGAATCCCAAATGACTGAGTGGTAAATGAAGCTCTGATCATATTGTACAGTATGAATATAAGAGCAGTACTCATGTAATCAAATAAAAGCTACTATTGCTTCTGGGAAGGGTTTGACAAACTACTGGCTTATGACCCTACACAGAATCTCTGTGATTCACATTTATAGAGCAGAAGTTCTTTTCCACAGTCACTATTCCCTCTCATTCCCCACATTCTTTCTATGATCCTGTATTAGTCTACTTTCCCTTTCCATTCTTTAAATTTTCTATCATTTTTTAATCAAACACTTCTTCATATTAAACCTCTTCCTTTCATGTTCTTGTACTCCCAGAAACCTGGTTCTCCTGCAGAAAAAAATTATATCCTTATCCATCCTCTCCAGTGTTGAGTTTATCTTTGCTTATCTCTCTAACATACTGGACCAGGTTGGAAAATAGGAATGATTCTTTCTCATCACCATTATACCAAGCACTGATACCACTGAAACTTAGCAAGTTCTTCTTTGAGGGTCATTCTTCAGATACTGCTGGTTGGTGTCTGCTAGCCCTTCCAATTAATCCTCCAGAGGTGCCAAATTGATGTCCCTAAAGCACAGGTCTGATCATGTCACTCCCTTACTCAAGAAACTTCAGTGGTTAACACAAAGATCGGTAAATAATTTAAAGAGCAATGATTAAATAGTGACTTCACACTGGGGAGACAAAACAAAGAGACATAAGTCCTGTTCTCAGGGAATTTACAATGTATCTGTATGTATAGAAACATATTTGTGTGTGTATGTATGTGTACATGTTTATGTATACTCTCAAGGAGCTTAGCAGCAATCTGTGCATATATGTGCACATATATGAATAAAAATAATTTATTGTTTTTTAATTTGAAAACTTCAATTTTGCTGTTACATTGTAAGTTCTAAGCTGTCTGCTGCCCTTCTTTCCCACCCCTTGCACTAGAGAAGGGCACAATTTGACACAGAATATTAAATCTACAAATATGTATGCATGCACACACTTGTTTTATCATAAAAATACAAAACACAAACATATGCACAAGTGTGCAGATAGATAGAAATTTATTAGTAAATTTCAAAATATATACATATGGACATATATATGTGCATAGTGTATATGTATGCATACATATATACATAATGATATAAATTCCTTGATAGTAGGAATTAGGTCTCTTTATTTTTATATCTCCAGTACCTACTGCATAGCTATAAAATTCCTGGGAATTTTCATTTTTGGGTCTCTTTCGGAAAGTGATCAGAAGATTCTTTCAATGTCTATTTTGCCCTCTGGGTCTAGGATATCAGGGCAGTTTTTCTTAATAATTTCTTGAAATATGATGTCTATGTTCCTTTTTTTTTAATCATGGCTTACAGCTAGTCCAGTGATTTTTAAGTTATCTCTCCTAAATCTATTTTCCAGGTCAGTTATTTTTCCAACGAGATATTTCACATGTTCTAATTTTTTCATTCTTCTAATTTTGTTTATGTTTCTCGATCTTTCATGGAGTCATTAGTGCTTCTATTACTCAATTCTAATTTTTAAGGAATTATTTTCTTCAGTGAGTTTTTGTGCATATATTTCCATTTGGTCAATTCTATTTCTTAAGGATTTCTTCTCTTTACTGAATTTTTGTGCCTCTTTTACCATTTGATCAATTCTGTTTTTCAAGGTGTTATTTTATTCATTATTTTTTTGTTTTTCTTTTACCAAAGTGTTGACTCTCTTTTTATAATTTTGTGACATCACTCGTATTTCTTTTCCCAATTTTTCTTCTAACTCTTGTAATTGATTTTTAAAATCTATTTTGAGCTCTTCTAGGAATTATCATTGAGCTTATCTCCAATTCACATTTTTCTTTGAATTTTGTTATTATAGTTGTTTTTAAATTGTTGTCTTCTGAATTTGTGTCTTAATATTCACTGTCATTAGAGTAACTTTTTAAGGTCAGGTTTTTGTTGTTGCTGTTGTTTGTCCATTATTCCAGGCTATTTCTTGGCTTTTAAGTTTATGCTAATTTTGGCCTCTGCTTACAAGGTGCAAGAGGTACTGTCACAATCTTCAGATCTTTCCTGCTGCTGTTTTCAGAGCTAGTTCTGAGCAGTATATAAGGTTTTTTTGTTTCTCCAAGGTGGTATGATCTTAGGAGAGAAGTGGTAGCTGTTTTCTGGGCCTATACTTTGGTCCTTATGCAGGAAGAGACCTTATTCCCTTGTAGCCACAAGCACCAGTGCTCCTCTTGCCCCTGCAACTTAGACCACAGCCCCTTCTTCCTTGTGAGAGACCACAAGCATTCTTCAGACTGTTATTAGGGCCCCTGCTCTCCTACAGCCACAAATGTAATGCTCTTTGGGGCCTACAACTGTTACTTGGGCCCCTTCTCTTGATCAGGAAGTGCAAGTGCTCTTCTTTGCCCTGAAATTGAAAACTGAATATGGGCAATGCAACAGAGCCTTGAACACAGAGCCAGCAAAAGGTCCCCTGTAATCTCTTTCTGATCAGTTGTCCAATCCCCTTACCGTCTGGGAGCTGAGAGCTCCCACAGTTGCTGCTGCTGCTAATGTAGCCATCTCTAAGGCCGGCTGCTAGCATTGGCCAGTTAAGCCTGTACTGCATTCCAGCCCAGACTACTACTCGGTATGAAATATCTTTCCTGTTAACATCTTAAGTTGTCTTGGGCTGGAAAATTGTTTCATCCTGACTTGCTTTGGTTCTGCTGCTCCAGAATTTGATTTGGGGCATTATGCTAATGTTGTTGGAAGGGAATTTGGGAGAGGTCAGGAGTTCCTGCCTCTACTCCATCATCTTGGCATGGCAAGTACATTAAAAAAAAAATTTCCCCTGTACTTGAAAGTGTTAGGTTTGGGGATATGCATTAGCATTCACATTTATCCACACACAGTAAGTTCTCAGTCTGCCTTCTTTGCAGCGTGTACCATGCCAGATGTAGTTGGTGCAAAAAGAATGCTAATAAAGCAGAATCTGACACATGGTGAACAGAGAGGCCCCATGATGTTTAAAGACCATGATGTCTCTTTTAAGTAGTGGTGTTTCAGAACTATCATCTGAGAATCCTCCTGTGACTATATTTGTATATTCTTCTTTGTTCTGGACAGAACTGACATGCCAACATTTCAACTCCTTGCTTCTATATCTAGTATTCTTTTGCCTTTGCTGAAGCAAAATAATAATAGCTTGTAGTTATATAGTACTTTATAGCTACAAAATGTATCATGCCATTATCTCATTTGCTGTTCACAAAAACCTGAATGAGAGAAGCAAGGGATATATCATCATATGTATCTTCTGCAGTAAAGAATACTTAGGTTTAGACAGATTAGGTGATTTCTCCAAGATTTCAGAACTAGTGGTCTTCTATCTCTAAGACCATTATTCTTTCTGCTCTACTATACTGTATCTCAATTATAATGAATCTGCCATTATTTAAGACACCTGACAAGCCATATAGAAAACCCAAAAGTCAAAAGAGTAGTCAATTGCATTATCACAAAGTTTCATCCATATTAACTCAGTCAACAAACATTTATTAAATAATTTCTATATGTCAGACATTAAACTAATAAGCACTGAGGAAAGAAAGAAGTAAAGGGCAGTCCCTGCCCTCAGGGAATTTACAATCCAACGGGGGAGACAACAAGCAAACTCATATGTACAAGCTAACCACATGCAGGATAAATAGGAAGTAATTAGTAGAGGAAAGGCACAAGAATTAAAAGGAGTTGAGGAAGGTTTCCTGCAGGAAGTAAGATTTTACTTGGATGGCAGTAGTCTGAGAAAAACACAGGGTGCATCTCTATTGTGGGGAGCAATCAGAGAAAATGCCCAGAGCTAAGAGACTGAATGTCTTGTTCATGAAACAACCAGGTCAGTGTTATTGGATTGAAGAGTATATGATAGGGAGTAATGAATAAGAAGACTGGAAAGCAACTAAGGGGCTAGGTTGTGAAGGCTCTGTATGCCAAGCAGAGGATTTTGTATTTGATCCGGGAAGTGAAAGGGAGCCATTGGATTTTATTGGTGGGTGACATGGTTGGATCTGATCTTTAGGAAAACCACTCTAGTGATTGAATAAAGGATTGATTGGAGTGGGGAGTGAAGTGGCCAGGAACTAGTTAAGCAGAAACTTCATGGACTTAAGATAGGAGTCAAGAAACTGGCCTAGAATAATTTGCCTATTTTTCATTTGCTTGTTCGGTCATCATGCCCTGTGCCCCTCTGCTTACCCTACAAACCCCGCCTTGTCTTAGCAACAGCTTGCTTGCATCTATATCGTAACCTGCTTAGTAACCAATTGTGTTAGTTAGATACATAAACCGAAAAAATTGTATAAAAGGCTCTTCACCCCCACCCCCTTTTGAATTGGCATGGAGTAGCCCCAGCTGGTAAATTAAAGCTCCTTAAAACTTTTAATTCAGACTCTGTGGTCACTTTTTTAAGACTCGTCACTTCAGGAGAAACTTGCAGCATGCAGACCCACTAGGAGGCTATTGTAGGGGTGGGGAACTTGTGGCTTCAAGGCCACAAGTGGCCCTCTAGGACCTCAGGTGCAGCCCTTTGACTGAGGCCAAACTTCATAGAAAAAAAATCCCCTTAATAAAAGAATTTGTTATGTAAAACTTGGACTCAGTCAAAAGGCTGCACCCAAGGACCTTGAAGCTCACATGTCACCTTAAGGCCATAGGTTCTCCATTCCTGGGTTATTGCAATAGTCTAGACCTGACATGATGAAGTCCTGCACTAGAGTAGTGGCAGTGTCAGAGGAGAGAAGGGAGCATTTTTGAGAAATGTTAAGAGGTGAAATTGACAGGACATGGGAGTAGATTGTATATGACCAGTGAAAAATAATAAAAAGGCAAAGATGACATGTTGATTGTGAGCCTGAGAGACTGGGAGGATGGTGTTGTTTTCTAAAGTAATAGGGAAGTAGGAAATAGAACTGGTTTCCAAGGAAAGATAATGTGTTCAGTTTTGGACATGTTGAGTTTAAGATTTCTGTGGGACATCCAGTTTGAGATGTCAGAAAGATAATTGGTAAAACAAAATAGGAGGTCAGGTGAGAGGTTAGGGCAGGATGGGTAGATTTGAGAATTATTTGAGATGGTAATGGGAGCTAATGAGATCACTAAGTAAAGTAGTATAAAGGGAGAGGAGAAAGGGTCCAGGACACAAAACCCTGGGACATCTATGATTAAGGGTGTGATCTGAATGATGAGCTAACAAAGGATACTGGGAAGGAGTAATCAGATAGGTAGGAGGAGAAGCAGGAGAGAAGTGTGTCTAAAGAGGAGAGAGTATCAAGGTAGAGAAGGTGAGCCACAACATTAAAAAAAATGATAATTGAGAAAAGGCCATAGAATTTGGCAATTTGGAGATCATTAGGAACTTTGGAGAAAAGTTTCAGTGGAGTGATGAGGTTGGAAGTTAGATTATAAGTGGTTAAGAAGAGAGTGAGAATTCCACAGTTATTCTATCCCTCACAATAGCTGTCTATAAATCTATTCATAATCTGAGATAACTACCCAACCATTTTCTTACTCCTAAATTTTCAGTACCTGCCATCTTTTTAAGTATTTCCTGTACTACCCATTGTCAAGGATTCCTACTCATCTTCCTCTTCCATTAAAAAAGATGTACCTAAAGAATTAATCAACAAGCAATTAAGTGCTTACTATATGCCAGGCACAGTGAAAGGTAATATATACATCTGGAGGAAGTATTTACATAATTTTGGGGAGAGAGGTATTCATGATACATGGAGCATATGTCTGTAGAAAAGCAAAGTATTATGACTCAAGGTGAGAGGCCAAGTATGTCCACATGAAACAAGTGGTGGTGTGGAGATATAATTTGGGGAATATCTTCATACAATTGATGAAGGAAGGATATACTCCACTGAAACTGGGTTATGAACAGTAAAATCACTACATCTGGCTCCAACTCTATCTGGGATCATTTCATGTCTCGTTTCAAATTCTCTACATTTTAGGAAAATGGCAGCTGTTCTGAGAGTCAGCATTCCATTTTCCTACCTTTGTGTCTTTGTACAAGCTGTGTCTTGGGGGTCTTTTGGTTTTTCTTTGTATCCCTATGGCTAAAAGTAATACCTGACACAAAGCAACTTCTTAGTGGATTCCTTCTCATTCGAAAATATAATAATATCAAATTAGATAATACTTGAAAAGAACTTATGACACATAGTAGGCAGTTAACAAATGTCGATTATCCTTTCTGCTTCATTCCTTCCTTGCTCATTATCAGTCTCTACTTTCCATTCATACTACCTCTGTTAGTGATTTTGCTTCAGTTCCTTCATGCTCAGGTCTTTCTAATTGTACACAAACATATACATGCACACACCTACACACAAACATTCACATCACATATTTCTTGCCAAGGAACTCCTGTGCCAACAGGAATTTTTTCAACTTTGCCTGGAATTTCCAATCTATAAATTTTGAGTGGTCTCTAAATTGGCCAGCCTACCTCCACTTATCCTAATAATACTTCCTTTCTAATATCACAGACAAAGTAGTCGATACCCCCAGAATAAACACTGCAAAAATAAACTCATCTATTTCTAGCTAGGCTAGGCAAAGCTTTGCAGTGCATGCCTGTGGCTGACTGTCGGCACTGCTCCAAGGCTAGGACTCTTCAGCTCCCACATGCACCAACATAATTCCCAATTTTCCCCCAAATTCAGTAACCAGAGATTCCTGTCATTATCATAATACCAGGCAATCATCATTGCTTTGAGTATTGTCCTTGACATGCCTAGGTATACTGGTATGACAAAGGACACTTGCCTTGTAGGCTATCATTGCAGTCTCAGGGACCCCTTTGTGGCCTGCAGGATACCTCTCTGCTCTCTGCCTCCCCTTTTGCTGATTTCTTGACTGAACTATAACTCTTGTCTATCTAAAAAAAAAAAAGGGATTTTTACACCTAGCAGACAAAGAGGCAAATCAAGCAGCCTAGGAAGAGCATTTTTCTTATGGATTCCAGTTGAGTAATAGATTCTTTCATTTGGAAAGGACCCTTCCATCCTCACAAAGCTTTTTGTTTGGTTCCTCCCCAAGTACCTCTCTGAATGTGATATGTTAAAGAAGCCAGAACTAACTTCCCTTCCAATTCTAAGTCCTATGATGCTTATAATATTTTAAAAAATAAATTAGATGCTTCTTTTTGCCTTATCTATAATAACGATTAGCATTCATAAAGTACATACATACATACATAAAATATTTTTGCACATATCATCTCATTTAAGTCTCACACCAACCATGTGAGATAGGCACTGTCATGATTGCTGTTTCTCACAGAAGAGGTTTTGAATGATGGCTCACCCAGGATCCAAAAGCTAGTATCTAAAGCAAGATTTGTACTTAGTACTTCCTGACTCTGCCTAGCATTCTATCCACTACCATACTATGTTATGGGCCCTAACTTATACTTGATTGTAAAACTATAAGCAGAGATTTTTTTTTTCAGGTTTCATAGTAGATAGAAGACTAGATTTAAAGTCCTGAAGACCTAAGTTCACATCTAATTTTGGATACTTACTAACTGTGTGAGTAGCAGTCCCTTAACCTCTCTTTGCCTCAGTTTTCTCCTCAGTAGAATGGTGATAACAATCACACCTCCCTCCCAGGATTATTGTGAGGATCAAGTGAGATATTTAAAAATTGCTTAACACAGCCCACTAGCACATAGTAGGTGTTATATAAATATTAGTTGTAATTTTTGTTATAGTTATTATCTCATCTAATCTACATTCCATAGGTTTAATGTTCTGCACATAGTAGGAATTTAACAGTCACAATAAATAATGCTGAATTGAATGTAATTCCCTCATAGTGCTCTGGAAAGAAATAGTTCTGAAGATAGGCTTTTCCTTTTCCCTGCAGGTGGCCCCCCACAGTAGGAGTGTCTTGGACTAGGCTTTGAAATGCAAGTCAGATTTGGGGGTGGGATGAGAGTGAGACAAACCTGACTCCTTGGTCTAGGAAATCTTCCAGAAATAAAGGTTATTTTTAAAAACTGACGGGCACAGTTTTCCTTCCTGCAGTTGAGAAGAGTAAGGCACAGGACTGAGTACCCTGAAAATAATGACTGTGTGGGCACTCTAACTCTATTATTTCTAATGGCCCAGAGCCTGACCAGACTGCTGTAATGTATTGATACTTCAGAGAAACAAGGAAACATTTTTAGATTTCATTTACTTAATGGTTTACAGATTAATTGAGTTCCATACAGACCTGTAGGTTGCACAGTTTCCCTTAAAATATACAGTTTCATTTCCTCTCAACAGTGATTTCGAAAACAGTTTTTTTCCAAAAGAAAGATGTAATTTTCTGCATGCTCAGACCTAAGCAAAGGGATCATATCAAATGCATTCTTTTATCTGACTGTAAATAAAAATTAAGATTTCCAACATTCTCCTGCCTTCCCCAACACACACACATGCCAGCCTATTGAACTCTGCAGACACAAGGCAGACAATTCTTTTCCAACCACACTTGAAACCACAAGAGAAAAGTGAGGGAAAAGACAGTTTTTCCAGGAAAGGCAATGGAATTTCCCTTTGACTTTTGAGCCAATTGACCTTGAATCTTTGAGGTAAGGTCTTAGACCTAACAGTTAAATGATTATAGACTTAATTTTAGGTTTTAGACAGCCGGTGGATGGCCTTCACTTGTTCATGAGTATATTGGTCATGGTGGCGGGAAATCAATGGAACTGAATTAAACCTTTACCTATTGAGTCTGTTCTTTGTGCTCTGAACTCAGGTTAGATGTTATGGGAATTTTTTTTTAAGTATTATAAAATATTGTCTCTGGTCTCAAGGACAGTATACTGAAAATGGATAAAACATTAAAAAATGTATATAGGCAACTTAAAAACAAGATAACATTTCAGAATCAAAACGAGTAATAAAAATGGGAAATGCTTAAGAGAAGAAAGATATCAATATGAACTAGAAGATGGAAGGAAAGCTTCAAGAAAAGTAGAATTTGAAATTGACCTTGAAGATATCATCAGAAAGTGAAAACAAACTGAGACACATTAAGAAAAGGAAGGAAGTCAACCATATCAAGGCAAGTATCTAGGGCTCTAGAATAGAGGGGGGAAAAGTCCACTGTTCTTGAGTCAATGTTTTGGGGTGTTTTTTGCAGGGGGTGGGGTATTGCTTGTTTGTTTTCAATCATGACTTCAGAGAAATATTTGCAAATAAATGCAATCAGGTAAAAGATGACGGGACAACTTCTTTGGTATTCGTTCTTATCTACACTAGGTATGTAGTTCTGGGACAGGCACCTACATTTCCCTTCTCATTCTCTCTGTAGCCAGGCAAATTTAAACTCTTAATTCTGTATTTTTGACCTCATCATTCAACAAACTAATCTCTCCAAAGATAAGAATGATCTCTTATTTGCCATTAGATATGGACTTTTCTCAATTCTCATCCATCTTGACCTTTCTACAACCTTTGACCCTGTCTGTTCCCCACTCCTTGACACTTTCTTGTCTCCAGGGTTTCATCACACTGCTCCTTCTTGTTCTTTTCCTACCTGTCCCACTGCTCAGTCTTAGCTTCCTATGTTGGCTCTTCATTTAGGTAATAACTACTAAAAGTGAGTGCTACCAAGGTTCTGTCCTGGGCCCTCTTCTACCGTATATCATTTTATTTGGTGATCTCACATCCCACAGATTAAATTATCATCTCTATGAAGGTGATTCTCAAATCTATTTACAGCTTTCTCCTGAACCCAAGTCTAGTATTTCCAGTTGCTCCTCGATCATCTCAAAATGGATTTCCAAAGACATTTAAAACTCAACATTTCCCAAATGAAAATCATTCTTGTTTTTTTTTTACTCCCAAGCCTTCCTCTCTTATTAATTTTCTTAATGCTATTGAGACTGCCACTATCCTCTAAGTCACTTAGGCTTCTAATCTAGGAGTCACCCTTATCTTAATCTAATCAGTAGCCTACTCTTATGTGTTCTACCTTTATTATATCTCTTGTTTACACCTCCAACATTCTTTTGATACTGCCACTACCCTTGTACTGGCCCTCATCACCTCATGCATGGCCTATTGCAATAGCTTATTATTTGATCTCCCTGCTTCAATCCTCTCCCCATTCCTATCCTTCCTCCATTCAACTACAAAAGTGGACTCCCTAAAGCTTAGATTCCAGTATTCCCTTATTACCTCCAGAATCAAAACCAAAATCCTCTGTTTGCAGCAGCTAGGTGACACAGTGAATAGAGCATAGGCCCTGGAGTCCAGAGGACCTGAGTTCAAATCCTGCCTCAGGCACTTGACACACTTAGTAGCTGGGTAACCTTGGGCAAGTAGCTTAACCACAATTGCCTTGCCTTCCCTCACCCCCCTCCCAAAACTAACCCAAATCATCTGTTTGGCATTGAAAGCCCTCCATAACCTGGTCCTTTCTTTCATGCCAGTTTTTGAGTGACCCTGGCTTCCTTGCCAGTCCATGCACACAACACTCTGTCTCCAGACTCTGGGCTTTTTTTCCAGTTGCCATTTATTTTTTCTTTAGTTTACTAAATATTTCCTAATGATATATTTCCATGTTATCTCCCCCTCTAGACTGTCATTCCCCGCCCCCTTTCTTTCTATCCTGAGAACTTAGAATATTTCCTAATATATTCCCAAGTGCACAAAGTAAGCACTAGGGGGGATTTCACTTGGAGGGATAGCTTCTGAGGGAAAGGAATATGCTAGCAAATAGCTTTCCCAATTTATACATATTTCTGCTAACAAGGTTCTAAATGCACTTCATGACATCATTTTCAAAGCATCACTATATATAGCCTTTGGAGGATATCTAGTGCAAACTCCTGATCTTGCAGATGAGAAAACTGAGCGCTATAGAGATTAAATGACTTCTCCAAGATTATAGTCTACAATCAGTCCAAAAAAATATTAAATGCATAGACTTTGTCAGACATGGTGCTAAGCAATGAGGATACAGAGAAAGACAAAAATATAGTCCTTGCTCTCAAAGAGCCCATATGCTAATAAAGGAAATATCATACGAATACCTTTGTGCATACAAGATATTTTGTTGAAATTAAAGAATTTTTTTTCACAGCAAAAGCATTAGCCTTTAAAAGAAGGTAGGATTTGAACTGAGATAGTAGACAGAGCTGTAAAGGGAAAACATTCCAGGCACAGTGAACAGTCAGTAAGAAGTCTGTGTCAAGAGATGAAATGTTTGTTTGGAACAGTAAGAAGCATGTGACCAATGCCAGACTAGGGCCCCAGTTGGATGATGGCAAATAGTGGTCTTTCCAATCTATCACCCTTCATCTCAAACTAATTATATGCTACTGAAGAGTCATTTTCACCCCCTAATTTTCAGTGTCCCATGTTGTAGTCGCCTTGATTAGCTTTTCATCCTGCCATTATTTTGTGTCAACAATATGGGATAAAGCTGTAGTTACTTTTTTAATGCATTCAACCACAGAGGGATACTCCTGTCTATACCTTTTCCAGGAGGGAAGAAATCTATTGAGGGTTAGATGCTTTTTTAGGAAAAGATACTTTTGATTTCTACAATATGAAGTGAGCTGAGTATATTACTGTGTTGTATAAAATTGTTGTATAATAGTGTATATTATTGCATTATTGCATATTATTATATATTATATAATATGATCTAATAAAATATTATGTAATATTGTGGATTATTATATAACATTGTATGGTTAGTTCACTATGGAAATTGACAATAATAATACCAGGCTGAATCCAATGCAGGAAACTACAGAGGACCTGAAAAGTGCTATGTCTTAGTAGAAAGAGATATGACTTTAAACCCAGGAAGAACTAGATTCAAATCCTGCCTCTAAGATAGATAGATAGATAGATAGATAGACAGATTGATACATTGCCTATGTCATTATGAGCAAGTCATTTAACTTCTCAGTGTTCTAGACAGCTAAGACTATAGATTGTAGTGTCAACCTGCATTGATAGACTGAGTTTGATTAACTGATGATTCTCTATATAATTTAAATCTCAAGCCCAATCCCTAACTCTAAGGCAAAACTGTAGTTTTTTTCCCCTTATTCCTATCTGCTAGATGTTCATCTTCAGTATGTGAGTGTGTGTGTGTGTGCTGGGGGGGGAAGGGGTGCAGGGGGTGGGGGAGAGAGGTAAGCAGGTGTATGTCCTGAACATTCCTGAACAATTAAAGAATAAAAGAGGAGAGAAGGTAGAGGAACATGTAGATAATGGCAATGACTACATAAAAATAAAAACAAACAATAACAAAACCTTCACAAGTGTGAAATTCATGTTTATTGATGTTTTCTGCAATTTTCTTTAGCTTGAAGAAAATGTGTAACATCTCTTGTTGTCTAGTATTACTAACTTGACATTCTATAATGAGTCTCCTGTTGGTCAGTGATTTTGCTTCCTTTGTTATGTTTGTCCTTGCTTTATAAGCCTAGGTTTAAAGGTTAGGAAATTTTGGAAGTTGGAAAGGAGATATAATTTGGACTCTGCTCTTTTGTACTGATGTCAATGATCTCTCTTGTGGCAAATGATCTGACTACTTTTTCCAAAACTTTTTTATACTACTTATGGATTTCTCTTTTGTCCTTAACACATTTGACCTTGAATTACACTTACATGTTTTACCCTCTGATTAGATTGCAAACTTTTTGTACACAGAAACTGCTTCATTATTGAATTGTCATACCTAGTTAAGTGCTTTGCACATAATAGGTACTTATAAACACCCACTATATATTGATTGAATTTGATTAGAGTGGTGGAGAAAGTGTCTAAGTTAAAGTATCAGCAGTAGATTCAAAAGAGTATCATTTGCTTAAAAAAGAAATAAACATTCTGAGAAGACACACCATGCCTGCTTGCTGTAAGGAGTAAGTAGAATGGAGATGAGCTTTCTCTAGATACTTTAAAAAAAAGGAGATTCTTTGACACCCCATGTATTGTTCAAATACTGCTGGAGATTAGAAAAAAAAAGAGCTGGTATTACCTAGAAGGCTTTTGATTTTAAGAAAATTTTTCAGGTAACTTGAGTATCCTTGTATCAAAACTAGAGTACAGAATCTTTAAATTCTAACTCTTGACTCAGATTCAAGATGGTAGAATAATATGAATTCATTTGAATTCTCCCAAATTCCCCTTCAAACAATGTTAATACCTCAAATCAAATTCTGGAGCAGCAGAGTCAACAAAAGGTTGGGGTAAAACAAATGTCTAGCCCAATACAACTCAGGAGCTCAGGAGAAACAATCTGTTTCTTTGTGGTGGTGAGTTCAGTCAGGATCACATAAGATCTGGCAGCTTCTACATTAAAACAGCAGAGGGCTAAGATTGCAATCAACAATTAACTACCCAGCAAAATTTAGTATACTTTTTTAGGGGAAAAAAATTAACTTTTAATGAAATAGAGAACTTTCAAGCATTCTTGATGAAAAGACCAGAACTAAAGAGGAAATTCTGCTTTTGAATACAAGACACAAGAGGAACATTAAAAAAAAAATAAGGGATTCAGTAAGGTCAAATTGTTCACATTTGTGTGTGTGTGTGTGTGTACAGAGAGAAGTTATTTGACCATGATGGGATGATTTTTAAAAAATTAAAGGTATGGGAAGAAAAGGGTAGGAACTGAGAGAAGGGGTAAGGAAGTGGAAGAATAGGGGAAATAATCTCACATAAAAGAGGCACAAAAGGAAGAACTTTTACAGTGATGAGGAAGATGGGAGTTGTGGTGGGCAATGTTTGAATTTTACTCTCATTAGAATTGGCTGGAAGAATGACATACAGAGTCAAACAGGCATAGAAATCTATCTTACCCTACAAGGAAGTAGGAGAAAAAGGGAATAAGGAAGGAGTGCCAATAGAAGGGAAGGCAAATTAAGGGAGACAGTAGTCAGAAGCAAAAAAAAGACTTTTAAGGAAAAATAGATTTTAAAAAAAGGTAAAAGGATAAACGGGGAAAAGTAGAATGGAGACAAATACAAACTTAATAATCATAACTGTGAAGGGAATTAACTCCCCCATAAAACAAAAATGAATAGGAGAATGAATTAAAAACCAGAATCCAATAATGTGCTTGTTTTTAAGAAACACACTTGAAAAAGAATAACACAAAGAGTAAAAGTAAGGGACTGAAGCAAATTCTATTGCATGTCATCTGAGGTTAAAAAAAAAGGAGGAGTAGCAATAATGACTCAAAGAGAAAACAAAAGACAGACAAATTAAAAAGAGAAGTAGGGAAACTATATTTTGCTAAAAGATGTAAAGTAAAGTGATATCAATACTAGATACACATGTACTGAATGGTATAAAATCCAAAGTCTTAAAGGAAAACTTAAAGGAGGAAACAGAGTGAAATTATACTAGTGTATTCTTTGACTTTCCCCTCTCAGAACTAGAAAATGAATATAAAAATAAACAAGAAAAAAGTTAAGAAGATGAATAGAATTTTAGAACAGTAAGATATGGGGGTGGAGCCAGGATGGTAGAATAGAAATAGGACTTCCTTGTGGCTCTGGCTTCCACCTCCTCCAACACATGGAAAAAATGACTCTAAGCTAATTATAGAGCTACAGAACCCACAAAGAGACAGAGAGAAACAAATCTCTCACTGAAGGCAGCCCAGCAGGCCAACAGGAAGGGTCTAATGCACAGGGATGGGACAAGGCCAGGCCCTTGTGAGCCCTGCAGTTTTAGCCCCAGGGCAGCCCCACCCAGCAGCAGCCTGAGCAGCCTTCAGAATCACTAGTAGCTGTGGTGGTTTCCAGGGTCTTCAACCCATAAATGCAAGAAAAGTTAGATATGATAGAGTCAACTAAATGGGAATAGAAGGAAATAAAATTTTTTCTCAGGTATACATGGCACCATCACAAAAACTGACCAGCTATTAGGGCAATAAAAACTTCACAATGAAATGAAGAAAAGCAGAAATATTTAGTGCACTCTTTTCAGATTATAACAGAATAAAATTATGTTCAGTAAAAAGCCAAAGAAACACATTTTAAAAATTGTTTAGAAACTAAATAATCTAATCCTAAACAATGAGTGGGTCAAAGAACAAAGTATAAAAAAAAATTCATTAAAGAGAATGATAATAATGAGAAAACATACCAAAATTTATGTGATGCAAACACAGTAGTGCTTAGGGGAAAATTTATATCCCTAAATACTTACAACAATAAAATAGAGGAATAATATATCAGTGAATTTAGTGTGCACTAAAAAAAAAACTTGAAAAAGAACAAACTAAAAATCCCCAATAAAACAGCAAATTGGAACTATTAAAAATCAAAGGAGAGATTAAGATAATTGATAGTAAAAAAAAAAAAACCAACTGAACTAATAAATAAACCAAAGGCTGTTTTTTTCTGAAAAATAACAAAATAGATAAACCACTAGTTAATTTGATTTGCCAAAGAAGGTGAGCCATGGTACCAGCACCAAAAATTAAAAGAGTGGAAATGAAATTAAAGCAATTATTAAGAGCTATTTTGTCCAATTATATGCCAACAAATCTAACAACCTAAGTGAAATGCATGAATATTTTAAAAATATAAATTGCCTAGATTAATAGAAGAAGAATTAGAATGCTTAAAGGACTCTATCATAGAAATATAAATTGAACAATCCATTAATGAGTCCTTAGGAAAAAATCCCCACCAAAACATTCCAACACTTAGTTCCTACACTTTATAAGTTATTTTGAAAAATAAGCAAAAAAAAAGTGTTAATAAGTTCCTTTTACAAC
>CM053581.1:497085151-497112757 GCA_028627135.1 Pseudochirops cupreus | reverse complement strand
TCATGTTTATTGGAGGCCTCTGGTGGGGGCGCTCTGGCTGTGCTCTCCTCCTCCTTCTCTCTCCCATGATGTTTCTTTACCCCAAAGAGGGTATCAAGGGTTTGGGAGCTGTTCTTACTTTGCTTCTTATGCTTATTCTTACTCATGGTTCTTCAGACCGTGATTTTTTTTTTAAATTTCTGTGGGGCTCTGCTTCCAGAAGGGAAAGCTCTATCCCAAATCGCTGGGGTCCGCCTGGCTGCCGTAGCTCTTAGAAAGAGGCTGGGAACTCTTCCTATATACTTCCAGCTGACTGGATAGTGAGGACTCCAAGACCAGGGCCCAAGACGGCGATCCGTCCAGGCCACTCAACGCGAGAGCTCTGGCCTGAGAACATTTGCTCAGTCCCCCTGCTGCCTGCAGGCCATGGGCGGGAAGCTGCAAAGCCAAGGCGGGTGCAAAACCTCTGCCTTTCGCTTTTCCACTCTGGAGGCCTTCTGCCCGGACTGCTTATCTCCCCCTTTCACAATTCCCATTCACAGCTGCCGCTAATCCGCTCACCTGAAGCTCCTCAGCTCCTCCACTCCTCCCATCCAGCTGCCCCTGGGGCACAGCCGCAGCATCAGGCCAGGCTGGTTTCGGTTCGCAGTGCTGATATGGTTCCTCATAGCTGAGCTGACTTTAGTGGGAAGTATCTTTGTGTGCGTTTTGGAGTTCTAGGATTGGTTTAGAGTCCTATTTTATGGGTATTTTGGGGTGGCTATGTGAGAGCTGCGATATGTTACTGCTGCTACACCGCCATCTTGGCTCCGCCCCCTAATTCACTTTAGATAAGAGGAAACTGAGACAAACAGGGTTAAGTGACTTGCCCGTGGTCACACAGCTAGTAAGTCCTGAGGCCAGAATTGAATTTGTGAAGATGAGCCTTCCTGACTACAAACCTGGCACTCTATCCATTGTGCCTAGCTTCCCTCAATGACTTCCTTTGAGAAGTCTAAAGAAACAACAAAAAAATCCAGATAAAATTAGTAGTTTTGAGGAAATAGTGATATGCAAAATGTATCCACAGAAATTGTTAGCATTTCTATATATAACTTCAAAAAAGCTTTTAAAAAGAGATAAGAAAAGTTCCATTTAAAATAACAACAAAAACTATTAAATATAATATTCTTTAACACACAGGACTTATAAAATTCAATAAAAATAGGTTTTTTTCATATATAAAGGAAAAGACAGTGATTGGAGAAATAGTCAATGTTCTTGGTTTGGTCATGCAGATATAATAAAAATAATAAAATGAAATTTGAAGAATAGTCCACTAGCAACTGGAAAGATTGGGATAAATGCTCAGTGGCATGAATTGAAGTCCACTGATTCTTTGTCCATTTCTCTTTCCATTATATCATACTTCATTCAGGAAAAAAAAAAACCTGAAATACAGTATCATGAATTCTAATAGAATTTCTCAGTTGGGAGTCAACATGAATTTTCCTTGCAGGTTTTGTCTATACCTATGAATATTAATCAGATTTATAATCATAGGTTTAGAGCCCAGAAGATATTTTTCTCACCCACTATATCACACCTCATGAACAGTCATACAGTTTTAAGTTGAAGACTTGAATGGAGGGGTTAGTAAAACTAAGTCATCTGCAAATTTTCTCAGGTCACCACACAATGACCTTTACCTTAGTCATGGATCTCTGGGGACAGGTATTACTTTTCATCAGAGTTTACTGTACCTAGAACCTTGTCCTATGACATATTCATTGCACATACTTGATTTTTTGAAATGCTAATTTGCTTAATTGAATAAGTCACCTCAATTTCCAAGTTATTAAATCATAATTTCACCAAGGAAAAAGGAAAGGGGACTTCCAAAGCAAAGAAGGCAGAATAAGCAGTAAATTGTTGTAACTCTTCAATATTTACCTCCAAACAACTATAAAATAGTGACCAAAAACAAATCCTGAAACAGCAGGAGCAGCAAAAAGATAGGGTAAAACCATTTTTGAGCTCCAGAAATTAGGAAATTAGCAGGAAAGATCTGTCTCACTTGGCTAAAAGGCAAATGTGTCCAGCACAGGAAGTATCCCAGCAAGCCAGCAGAAAGCTCCACCTCAGCAAACCAGATCCTGAGCTCCAGTGTAGTGAAGCAGACAAAAGCCAACACCAGGAACCCCTCATATGCCTCAGCTTAGCCAGAGGAATGAGCGGACTCCAGTTCTGAAAAAAAATGTACTTGCTTCAATACGGCCACAGGTAAACACAGAAAAACCCCACCAGAGTCAGCACATACCAGACAGTAACTACTAAGACCCCAGCTCAGCACCAGGTAAGTTGTTAGAACCCTAGGGCCTCCAGCAATAGCCCCCACTCACACCCAAGACCTCAGCACAGCACCAGATATGAGGTTCCTCCACAGGCCTCAAAGCAATGTCAATACAACACTAGGTAAATTGCTAAGGCCTGCAACCACTGGCACAATAAGCCCAAGACAGTGCCCTTCCACTCTGGTTGCAGAGCTTAAATTTAAAAGAAGGGAAATGGTGAGAAAATGTGAGCAAAAAAAAAAAAACCCCAAATAATCTGAACATAGAAAGCTTTTATGGTGACAGGGAAGTTCAAAACACAAACTCAGAAGAGGATAACAATGACAAAACACCTATGGGCAAAACCCCAAAGAGAAATGGGAAGTGGTTTCAGGCCCAGAAAGGACTCATAAAAGAGCTCATAAAGGAGTTTACAATCATATAAATGAGGTAGAAGGGGGATAAAGCCAAGATGGTGGAGTAAAAGCAGGAATTTGCTTGATCTCCTGCTCCAGCCATCTCCAAAACCTATAAAAAATGACTCTAAACAATTGACCTGGAAAATAGATCAGGTGAGACAATATCAGAATTATTAGACTACCTGAAAGCCATAATCAAAAGGAGGATGTGGACAGCAACTCTCTTATTTTTTTAGATTTATTTATTTTCTTCTTTACATCATTCATTTCCATGAAATGTTGAGTTACAAATTTTCTCCCCGTCTTTCCCTTACCCACCACCCCAAAACAGCCATCCTCTTGTATAACCCCTCCTCCAATTTGTTCTCTCCTATGTCCTCCCTCATAGCTCCTCTAACTTTCCAGTAGGGCAAGAAGGATCTCCCTACCCCAGTTCATGTAGTTAATAATAATAATTTTATATATATATGTATATATATATATGTATATATATATGTGTGTGTGTGTGTGTGTGTGTGTGTGTGTGTGTGTGTGTGTATATACACATATATTACTCTACTGACCTTTCAAATATCAGATGGTCCAAGCCTGAGTTAATCTCCTTTTGGTGCAGGAGTTCTGACTGTGTTGTCTTCCTTCTGATCCATGCTTTGATCCTTTTTGTCCCCAAAAAAGGAATCTAAACTTAGGTTGCTATGTTTACTTTGCTTCCTTTGCCTGCTCATGTTGCCAGTCAATTACTTGACTTTTTAGCTCTGTGGAATGCTGCTTCCAGAGGGGAGAGTTTTGTCCCAAATTGCTGGAGTTTTTGCAGCTGCTGGAGCAATTAGGAGGCCACAGTCTCTGCAGCCCCCACCAGCTTTGGCTCACTGGTCACACACCCCAGGACCACCACCCAAGACCATGATCCTGATCCAGGCAGGCGAAGGCAAGGGCACTTAGCTTCTGGATGAATGCTTGGTCCCCCTGCAATCTGCAGGCCATGAGCTCTGAAGCAGCCATGTGGAGGTGGCTGCAGAGCTGCCCCTTCTGCTGCTTTCTTGCCCTGAGGGCAGTTGGCCAGATCCACTTTTCTCCCCTAAATTTAGCTGAGTTCCTCTGACCTTTCACTTTGACCTTGTTTCTTATGGGTTGATAATTCTGGAAACTTCCACAGCTGCCAGTGATCCACTCTCCTGAATGCTCCAGCCATGGCTTATCCTGGTGGCCCTGAGGCTGAAGCCGGGACTGGTTTCAGCTCCCAGCACACTGTGATGAGCCCTTCCTGTCCCGCTTGCAGGGCTGCCTTTAGTGAGAGCTTTGTTGTTCTGTAGTTTTGTGGGTTCTGGAGCTCTAAAATTTGTTTAAAGTCATATTTTATAGGTATTTGAGGTGGCTTTAGAGGGAGCTGCTGAGTTTTCCTGCTTCTACACTGCCATCTTGACTCCACCCCTCAGGCTTTTATTAGGATTACAAGATTGCAATGTTAAGATCTTTGCTCAAATGGAAGGGAAAAAATACTCACAATCCTATCCAAACCACATTAAAAAAATTCATGACCTATATTAGCTTTACCTCTATTCTTTGCTTCCTTGGAATAGTTCTCGGGCCTACTGAACCTCGAGTTCCTTTTTTTAGGATGTTCAATAGCAACTATTTGAAATAAAGCTAGGACAAACCATACAGGTAAGGTTATTACTTAGTGCTTCTAAAGACCCATGACTTCATCGTTGCAGGTACTTATTCCAGCAGGTATCAAATTTGATCATTATTATTAGAGACAGATGATGATAAGATTATAGGTAGAACCATATATGTCTAGCTTGGAGATGGGGTGGTATAGGTTACGTAAAGGAAGAGGGGGCTAAAGAATCAGTCAATTCTGGGCTTGTAACTAAGGAGAGCTTCCCTCCTGCCTTATACATTAGGACAAAATGAAAAAGAGAAATTGGAAAATATACAGGCAGGGATTTCCCACTGATAACACAAATTTCTGAATTGGATGAATTACTAAAGCATTGGAATTATAGGACCATAGGCCTATATAGTGTATGTACTTCAAAAGCAAAGTATACAGAGAGACAACAGTAAGGAATGGCTAAAGCACTAAGCTTGGCATCTAGGATGGCTTAAGTTCAAGTCTCACCTCTGGTATTTACTAGCTATGACCCTGGACAAGTTACTTATTCTCTCTGTGAACCCAGTTTCCCCATCTATAAAATGAAGTGTTTAGACTAGATGGCTTCTAAGGCCACTTATAAATCTATGATCTAAATCATCAGTTGTCAAATATTTTACTCCCAGGTTCCTTTACTGTCTTAAAAATTAAAAAGGATTCCAAAGATTTTTTTGTTTATACAAGCTATATCTACCAATATTCACCACATTAGAAATTAAAACTGGTATATTTAAAAAATATTACTTTATTTAAATCAATAATGAAACTTATATGTTAACATAAATAACCTTATTTTAAATGGCTGTATTTTTCAAAGCAAAAATATATTGAAAAGGGAGGCATTATCCTACATGTATTTTCAAATCTCTTTAATGGCTATCTTAATAAGAGAAACCTGGATATACAGTGACACTGACATCCTTGCAGTTTCTTGAACAAGACACTCCATCTTCTGACTCTGGGAATTTTCACTGCTTAACCCCCATGGCTCATAAACCCCTCCTCATCTGTACCTCTTGCCTTCCTTGGCTTCTTTCAAGTCCCAACTAAAATCCAACCATTTGCAAGTTGTGGCAACTAGATGACGCAGTAGACAGAACAGTGAATCTAGAATGAGGAAGACTTGAGTTCAAAACCTGCCTCAGATACTTACTAGCTGTGTGGCCCAGGGCAAATAATTTAAACTCTGTCTGCTTCAGTTTCCTCAGCTACCAAATGGGAAAAATAATAATACCTACTTTACTTTAGGGTTGATGTCAGTATAAAATGAGATATTTATTAATGAGATTTTAATTTTATTAATATTAATAAACATGACATCTAAATTAAGATGTTTAATTTATCACAATGTTTGGCACATAGTAGTCACTTAGTAAATGCTTGTTCCTCTTCCCTAATTCCTCCTTAATTCCTAAAACAGACTTCTATCTGTTGATTATTTCAAATGAATCTTTTGAAGAACTTAGTTGTACAGTATTGTTTGTGAGAGATCTCTCCTACCAAACTGTAAGCTCCCTGGGGGCTAGAATTATTCTTGACATGTCTTTGTATCTTCAGCATTTAGTACAGTGACTGGTACACAGTAGGCACTTAAATGTTTGATGACTGGCTACATTCAAATATTTGTTTCTGCTTTCAATCCATTTATATATGTTGTTTTAGTTGAATTATGCAAAGAAAATCTGGTCTGACAGATATATAGTTGGAAAGGAGAGTATTTTAATAGGCAAAGAGTGTATTATTATTATTGTTATGATGATGATGAAAATATTTTGACCTGTGTAGTCCCTGAAAGGGTTTTAGGCACTTACAGGGTCCTGTGGACCACACTTTTAGAACTGCAGCTTTAGATGTTCATCAAACATCTCTTCAAAGATCTGCTCTATAGTTTCCCTAGGAATCAGTCATGATCACTGACCTGTAGTTTATGAACCCTGTTCTGCTTCCTTTTTGAATTTTGGGACACCATTTGATCTCCAGTCCTTAAATAGTTCTGCTGTTCTCAAGATTTTTCAAATAACACAGAAAATGAATCAACTATCACATTTGGGCCAGGTAACTTGAATTCAACAAAGCCATCTAAGTATTCTCTTACTTTCTCCTTACTTATCTTGGGCATGAACTCCTATCAGACAATTTTGTTCTGTCATTTCAGGAAATGGATAAAAGTCATTCTCCTTTTTGGAGAAAGCAAAAACAAGAGAAGAAACAAGAAACTGTGGATTCTCTCCTTTAAATTATCATTGTCCTTCCCACCCCCAAGAAGTGGTCCTATCCTTGATTTGACTTTTGTTTCATACACACCTGCATATACACACATATGTGTATGCATGTATAGTCATACACATATGTGTACACATATACAGATATATGCATATGTGTGTGCACATACATATACATAAACATATGTGTATGCAGATTTGTGTATATATGTGTGTGTATATATTTTATACCTTTTTTTTCTTTTATGTTCTCTTTAGCTTTATCCATTAGCCTCATTCTATTAAATACTTTAAGACTACTCAGATTCCTTTTTTGCCTTTTTTTTGGAGGGGGTAAGGTAGGGCAATTGGGGTTAAGTGACTTGATCAAGGTCACATGGCTAGTTTTTGTGTTACATGTCCAAGGCTAGATTTGAACTCAGGTCCTCCTGACTCAAGGGCGGGTACTTTATTCACTAAGCCACCTAACCACTTCAACTTGGACTATTTTTATAGGACTGTGAAAGATACAACATTATTTCTACTGTATGTTCCATTGTGATATGTCTCAGTCCTATGCTCTGTGACCTGTCCTTGCTTCAATCTTTTCCACCTGTTTTAAAAATATAAGTGGCTTGATGAGTTCCCTGTGCATAAGCTTGGTTTCTTTTGACAACTTCCATTTACCTTCCTCAATGGAATTGTTTCTCTTGGTTTCTTCAAAATTCCATTCTCAATAGGTTCTTTTCTCTCTTTCCTTGATATCCCATGTAGGACATTTATCCTACACAAAGGGTCTTCCTTTACAACAAAGAAAAACAATTAGCCAAAACCAACTGATACTATGGCTAGAGCTGACAGTGCAGGAAAAATCCCATACTGTAAGTTTTCTACCTCTACTGAAAAATTAAACCTTTTCTTATCTCTTCCCTTTGGCCAACATTCTCTGTAATTGCTCAGAGTTCATCTTTGCTCAAAGTTCAGCTTTGCTTTGTTTGTATTATTGCAGTCATTGTGTATACTGTTTTAGATACCAACTTTACTTACAGAATCAGAGAGCTAAAGTTTGAAGGAAACCCAGATATCACTTAGTCTAATCTTTTAATTTAAAAAATGAGGAAACTGAGACCCACAGTGATTGGGGCTTTTACAAGATGAAAAAAGTGATAAAAAGAAGATCAGAGGCAGGATCTGAGTCCTGGTCTTGGGCAGCTAGGTGGTACAGTGGATAGAACACTGAACTTGGAATCAGGAAGATTCATATTCATGAGTTCAAATCTGACTCAGAAACTTACCAGGTATGTGACCCTGGACAAGTCACTTTAAACATGTTTGCCTCAGTTACTCATCTGTAAAATGAGCTGCAGAAGGAAATGGTAAACCACTCTAATATCTGCACAGAAAACTCCTAAATGTGGTCATGAAGAGTCTGACATGACAGAAACAACTGAACAACAAACTTCTGACTCTTTGCATTGTAATAATACTTCCTCCACCTCTCTTTGTATCAGTGCACAGGAATCTTCTGATGTATCTCTGAATTCTTCACATGTGTCTTCTTTTAGAGCAGTGATTCTCAACCTGTGGGTTGCCACCCCTTTGGAAGTCAAATGACCCTTTCACAGGAGTCACAAGGGTCACCTAACACCATTGGAAAACACATATTTCCAATGGTCTTAGGAACCGAGACACCACTCCTCTATCTATCTCCAGGTGGGTCCACATGCAGATACACCCACATATGAGTATTAAAGGGCAGCGGCATTAGGAAGGTTGAGAACCACTGTCTTAGAGCATAATGATATTCTGTTGAATTCAAATACATTAATTCCTCATTCCATAGGCACATACTTTATTTCTATTGTTTTTCCTTTCTACAACCACTATTGCTGCTAATAGAGCTATGGTATATTTGCTTTCATCTTTGAGATTTCTGGTATATATGCCTAGGCATTGGACCATTGGGTATGAAAAGTTCAGTGTTTGTTTTTGTTTTTTTTTCCCTCACATTATTCTAAATCATTTCTGTAACAGTTGGATTAATTCATAGAGGTACCAGTGGTTGACACAGCCCCTCCAACTCGATTTTGATCTCTTATCATCCTTGCCAATTCAATTAATTTGATGTGAAACCTGAGAATAGTTTCAATTTACCTTAATCCTATGCACAGCTTTCATATAGGTATTATTTTTAATTCTTATTTTAACCTACTTGTTTATATCATTGATAATGTGTTTATTAGAGAATAACTTTTGGTCATATATTTGTTTCATTTCCCAATATACATTAGATATTAACATCTTGTCAAAGATATTTGATGCAAATTTGATTAAATCTTTCTTCATTAAACCATTTTTCTTCTTTTTCTAGTTGTGTTATATTAGTGAAAAAATATTAATTTTTTGAAACTGAAATTTTTATTTTAACTTTTATGAAGACATCTATGTCTTGTTAGGTTAAGAAATTGTTCACTAGTCTTCATTATGAAAAGCGCCTACTCCCTGTTCTCCTCAAGTCTTTGTTAGTGTTTTGTTTTGTTTTTTTCCTTTGTTGCAACTGGTTATATTTAGAGAATAAATCTATTTGGAGCTGACTGAGCATACTTTTTGCCAAACTAACTTCAAGTTTTCTCATCAGATCTTATTGAATATCCTTCCTCCATAAAACTGTATTCCTTGGATTAACAAATTTGGGACTACTGTATTCTTCCAGTTCTTGCTCACTTAGACTACGTAATTATTCTACCCTCCTGTTTGTTTGTTTTAAACCAGTACCAACTATTCCTGTCATTGCTTTTTGATATAGCTCAAGATCTATGATAGGCAGATCCCTTTAACTCTTGTTGTTTTGTTGTCGCTCTTACTCTTGTTGTTATTAAATAGTATTCTTGATATTCTAAATATTTATTGCTCAAGTAGAATTACCATTATTTTATCAAGTTCAAAAAATAACTCTTTGATATTTTGATTGGTATAGAATTTAGTTTGTAACTTACTTTAAGTGGTTATATCATTTTACATTATATTGCTACAAATTAGCCATGAAAAATAAATTTCTCTTCAGTTACTAATTTGTTCTTTTATTTCAGTTAAGACTTTGTTGGTGTGTTCATATGATTCTATGTGTCTTAAAACATTAATTGACATATTTTATTCAGTAGATATTTTAATGGATTTTCATCAAATAATAGGTTTAGATTTGTAAGGGAATTTAGAAGCAATCTTATCTAACCCCTTCATTTTACAGATGAAATAACTGAGGCACAGAGTAGTATTTAAGTGACATACCCAAGGACATATATCTAGTATCAGATAGAAGACTTGAACTCAGGTATTTCTACAAGTCCAGAATTCGACCTAGTATGCCATTATACATTTCATTTTTAAAAAGTAATTTATGGAGGTGCTGTTGATTTTATGGATTTATTTTGTATCCTGTTCCTTTACCAAAATCATTAACTTTATTAAGTGTTTCATTGATTTTCTAGGGTTTTCTAAGTAAACCACCACATTATCTAAAATTAGAGATTATTTTGTCTCCCTTTGCTCCTACTGATATCTTTGCTGTATCTTTCTTATCATATTGCTAAAGCTCTCATTTCTAGAACTTGGCTAACTTATTTTCCTTTACTTATTAGTGTGGCTTTCACTCCTATAACATAGTGGAAAAGACTTCTGACCTTATTAGAGAAGAAACATTCTATGCCTTTGCTTTTCAAGGCTTTAGGCACCTGCAAAAATCATCCCACAAAATAGCTGCATTTTGTAAATAAAATTTTCCCATATCTTTGGAAATAACCATGTGGGTTTACTAGTCTTGTTGCTTATGCAAAAATACGTATTATTCTTGTGTTCTTGATTTGGATCCAGCTTGGTGAAGGTAAATATTTTTGCTAAGTCTTTTTGCTAATATTTTATTTATGTTTTCTCTCTCTCTTTTGCTCTCATTTAGAAACATATTGGGCTTGGGCTCATGAAAAGAGTTTTTGAAAATGCCTTCTTTCCAAAATATTGATAATATTTCAATTTAAGTGCTAATTGCTCTTTATGTATTTAATAGAATTTTCATGAGAAATTTGTCTAGAGTAAACATCTTTTTCTTAAGTAATTCATTTATGGTTTCCTCAATTTTTCACTCTGAAATTAGCTTGTTTTTTCATCTATACAATTTTAAAAATTATTTTAGATATTTTACTTTCAATTTTGCCACTATGATATAACAATTTCTGATAATTATTGTCTGTTTTGTGAAATAAAATTACTTTTTATTTTATTAATTTATTACCTACCCTTTTAAAAATTATCTAATTGTTTATCAATTTCGTTAGTATTTTTGGAGACAGTTCTTAGTTTCAATTATTGCTTCTACAGATTTTTCTTTTTTTAAAATTTACCAATCTCTTCTCCACATATTTCCTAATCTATGCTTGCTTTTTATGTTTTAAATGCTTAATTACTTAGCCCCTTCCTCCCTTTTTTAACTATGTCATTACTATATTACATGGAGAAGCACTTTCCTCTGAGGATTATATTAGGGGGATTTCCTGTCCCCATTTGTATATTGTCTCATTTTTATTATTCCTTTTACTGAGTGATTGTTTCTAATTTTTTCTATAACTTACAAATTGTGTATGACATAATTATTTATTCACTATTTGGAGTTCTTGCATTATGTTATAATCATAACTAATATTTAAATATTTCCAAAATATTCTGTAAAGGGTGTATTTAATAGCCATGCCTTTTAGCATTTATTTATGATTTTGTTGTAGTCTAAACAGTGTGGTACCATGTTGTACTCAAAAATTTAATGTTTCCCATTAGAAGATTCCATGTCTTTCAAAGCTATTTTATTTCAATATTCTAGTTAGCTTTATGGTTTCATTTTAGTTTAATTGCTATTATACTTCTCTAGTTCTGAAAGAGAAATATTAAAAATTCTTCAATTGTTCTTTTAATAACTATGCCTTTTTGCAATTAAATTAATTTTCTATTTACAAATGTATATATTTAATATTATTTTATTGTCTCTGGTGGTTTCAAGTAAATTGTAGCTTCTTAATTTGTATAAACATTGGGAGCATTTTTAATTGTCTGAAATTATAATTGTCACTTTTTTTCTCCCTAACTGTCTGATGTATCATAAATGTTATGCCTACTCTTCTTTTTAATTTGGTGTTTTTCTTCATTTTTATGTATTTTGTATCTGTACCAAATTTTGGGGTTTTGTTATCTCTTGTGCTTCTCTTTTTTATTGAGGAGTTTAATATATTCACATTTGAGATAATAATTGACAGGTCTGTTTTCCTCCATTTAATTATTTTGTATTGATCTCTCTTTTCTTTAATGTCAGCATTCAATAGGCACTCATATTATGCTTTTATTATTTTGTTCTTGTATTATTTGTTAATTTTGTTATTATTGTTAATCTTTTTATGTCCTCTTAATTTTGCTTTTAATGGATAAAATTTACAAAAGGTATTGTAAGAACTATAGCAATTTTCATATATGTAGTTCATACAAATATACATAATTCACAGGAAGAAATGAAAGTTATGTAAGTGTGATATCTTTTGTTTTCTGGTGTGGATTTAGAGAACAGTTGCTGCTTAATATTGGGAAAACTGGAAAGATAACCTTACGTTTTCTGCCACTTAAAGCTCTAAAAACCTCAAAGTAATTCAATAGGTACTGGCATACCTCAGCATTATATTAATTTATACTCAGGACCTTGGTTAAGCACTGAATTGACAAGAATAGTTCCTTACTATCCATACCAGAAGTAATATGTTCATGTGACTGTGGAAATACCATTTTATGAGGGAGAAAATGGAATTCTGGAAGAAATGTAAAAAATAGGCTTTTGGTACTCATGAAAAGCCTAGGTAGTTTCACAATAATAACTACTAATAAAAACAAAGGATCTACAACAATTTGTTAAGTTTGTAGATAATTAAAATAAATATATCTGTGGTTTGGGTCCCATCTGTATCTTGAACAATCATATTTAGACACCCAGAAGTTTTGAGTGGTTTACTATTGCTATATAAGACACCTGGAAGTAGCTAAAATTGTACTCCATCTCAATTTCCATTCAAATACATCCAGACTCATAAAAGTCCTTTGTAGTAGGAAAAGATATCTGTGATGTGGCAGTAAGAATTTTATCACAACGTAATATCTCTTCCATTATAATTCATCTCTGTGCAGATTTGGCAAGGTAACTATAAGCAGAAAAAGAAACAGTACCAGATGGTAGAAAGAGTTGCTAACAATTAAGACTCTATTTGAGGTATGATACCAACACTTGGAAGGGACCCAGTTCCCCTCATACTACAGCCAAACCAAACCAAACAGAACAAAACAAAACAAAACCCTTAAAATACCCATGAATTAAAGCATATGTAAATGAAGTGGGCATTACTTTTCAAGGGCTTTTTAAATTTTCTATTATATATTTCACTAGCTGTTATAATCAGCAAGTTGAGGTCTTTTTCTAGAAACTGAAACATTTTATTTCATGTCCCAATGAGCCATTTCAGATAAGATTATGGCTAGATAATTTCAAGTTACCCTTCTGACCAAACTTCATAGAGATGGTCGGACAACACAAGATATAGGATATATACATACGTATATTTTTATGCATATAAACATACACGAAGGTAGGTTTAGCTATTGCATCCATGCTGATGGGATTTCCACTCCTACCACCATTATCTGATTGGTTGATCATGTATCCTATGCCATGATCCCCTTGGCAACAACTGCAGTATGCAAGAATGCCTCTCTCCTATTCCTTGCCCCTTTATACCTCTCCCTACCATCTTGTTTTCTTTCTCCTCACTTCCGTTTCAGTATGTGTGTGTGCATACACACACATATGTATGTACAAATATATATATATGTATATCTATATAATAATTATGATAATAATAAACATTTATACAGCACTTAATCTGTACCAGGCACTGTGCTAAGTGTTTTACAATTATTATTTCTTTTAATCCTTCTACAATACTGGGATATAGGTTCTATTATTATTCCAATTTTGCAGATGAAGAAACAGAGAAACAGAGACTAGGTGACTTGCCCAGGATCACATAGCTATTAAGTGTCTGAGGCCAGATTTGAATTCAAGTCTTCCTGACTTTATGCCCAACACTCTATCCACTGTGCCACCTAACTGCTTATATATCTATATTCATATATCTGTATCTATGCCTATACTCACAAAGCATCTCAGTATAAGAAATCCCTGAGAACAAATAACCCTTCCTCTTATATTTTTTGTCAATTTAAATTTTCACCCATTAGCCAATAGCCTCAGCAACATATATGAATAGGAAGGGCCATCGAAATCTGCCAGCCTATGACAACACTTAGCACAGTGGTTCTCAACCTGTGGGTCACAACCCCTTTGGGGGGTCAAATGACCCTTTCACAGGGGTCACAGGCATTGCCTAAGACCATGGGAAAACGCATATTTCCAATGGTCTTAGGAACTGAGACCCTGCTCCTCTATCCATCTTTAGGTGGGTCTGCCCACATGTAGATACACCCACATACGAGTATTAAAGGGTCATGGCATTAGGAAGGTTGAGAACCACTGACTTAGCATCTCAAAGTGAAATGGGAACAGGAAAAGCATTCTGTTTGTAGAGAAAGGCAAAGTCTCATGGCAATAGATTTATATGAGACAATTATTTTTCTCCCATACCTGGTAGTGTGCCCCTGAATTTCCTCAAAGAAAAAACTCTTTTTGCATTGCCCTCCAGTTCCCTACTTGTGCCTTATCCTTGAATATTGATAGCTAAAAAGTTTTTCTAACTATGAAGGTATGCCACATTGACTCCTCACTTTCCCTCATCCTGCACATATCCAATTAGTTGTCACTTTTGCCCCTGTATTTCTCATTTCTACCCCTTCTTTCAATTCACATGTTTCCCACCTGGTTCAGGCCCTCATTACTTCACCCATGGACTATTAAAATAACTTAGTCTACTTGCATTGAGTTCTCTCTCACTCCTCTGCACAGATGATATTTTTCCCCCCAAAACAAAGATCTAAATATGTCACTCTAGTGTTTGAGACTCGGTAGTGATTCTGTACCTCTCGGGGCTCAATAATGAAATACTAACCCTTCAGTTTGTCATTTAAAGCTCTTTACAGAAGGGCAGAGACAAGAAGATGCAGTAAAGGCAGAGACTTAAGTTCACCCAAATTTCCCTTTAAACAGCTTTAAAAGAACTCCTCAAAATAAAGAGAATTAGAACAAACAAAGGGGCAAGGTGAAACAATTTCCAGCACAAGACAACTTAGAAAGTCAGTAGGAAAGGTGTGTCTCCCTGGGATGAGAGGCAAGCACAACAATAGCAGGCCTTAGGGTGACTGAATTTGAAGTGGCTTCCAGGACCTTCGGCCAACTGACTGTAAGGGGGTCAGAAGATTACAGGGAATACTTTGCTGGCACTATTTACAAGATTCTGTTGCATTGTCTTTATGTGGTTCCAGAGTCAAAGCCCCAAAGCAAGGTGGAGCACAGAAAGGAGCAGGAACCATGGTCACAGTTCCAACATAGAAAAGAGTGTGGTTACTCTCAGATCAGAGCCCAGGCTAGGAGAGCATGGACTATGCCTCTCCTAAGATCATACCATCCTGGAAGAACTGAACACTTACAGACCTCTAGAACTAGTTCTGAAAATAGCTGCAGACAAAAACTTGAAACTTGGAACAGTGACCCCTCCACCCTAGGAGCAAGGCCCAATTTTAACTTAAAGTTGAAAGTCAATAAATAGGCTGGAAAAAAAGAGAAACCAGTTTAAAAAACACCTTGACAATAGAAAGTTAATACAATGACAGTGAAGATCAAAACATAAACTCAGAAGAAGATGGCAAAGTCAAAACACCTACATTTTAAAGTCTCAAAAAAAATTAGATCTGGTCTCACATCTAAAAAGAATTCCTGGAAGAGCTTAAAAAGAATTAAAAATCAATTAAGAAAGATAGAAGAAAAATAGGGAAAAGAAATTACAATGATGCAAAAATAATCATGAAAAAAGAGTCAAGAGCTAGGTAAAGAAGGCACAAAAATTACTGAAGAAAATAACACCTCAAAAAATAAAATAAACTAAATGGTAGAAGAGGCACAAAAATCCACCAAAGAGAAGAACTACTTAAAAAACAGAATTGATTAAATGGAAAAAATAACATATATAAATCAATTGCAGGGAAAAACTATTTAAAAAATAGAATTGACCAAAATGAAAAAGAGCTATAAAAGCTGATTGGAGGAAACAAATAAATAAAAATTAAAATTGGGTGAGTGGAAAACTGATGATTTTGTGAGGTATCAATAAACAATTAAAATCAAAAGAATGGAATAGAAGAAAATGTAAAATATATCCCTGGAAAAAACAATTGGCCTGGAAAATAGATTGAGGAGATAATTTAAGAATTACTGGACTACCTGAAAGACACAATCAAAAAAAGAGCCTAGATATCATGTTTCAAGTAATTATCAAGGACAATTGCTCTGTTATCCTAGAACAAGAGGGAAAATTAAAATAGAAAGAATTCATCTATTACCACCTGGAAAAGATTCCAAAGTGAAAACACACAGAATATTACAGCCAAATTCCATAGGCACTGGAGAAAAAATTGCAACCAATTAGAAAGAAACAATTCAAATATTATGGAGCCACAGTCAGAATAAAGATTTAGCAACCTCTACATTAAAAGATCAGAGGACTGGGGATGTGACATTCCAGAGGGCAAAAGAGCTAGGATTACAACCAAAAATTACATACCAAACTGAAAGCAAAATTGAACATAATCCTTCAGGGAAGGGAAATGGGTATTTAATGAAATATAGGAATTCCAAGCGTTCCTGATAAAAAAACAAAACAGAGCCAAATAGAAAATTCCATTTTCAAATGAAAAAGACTCAATTAAAACATAAAAAGGTAAACATGAAAGAGATTTAGTAAAGGAGTCAATAAGGTTAAATTGTTTACATTCCTACATGGAAAGATGATGCTTGTAATTTCTAAGATATTTATTAATTAGGAGTATACACAGAGACCACAGGTATAAGTTGACCATAATGGGATGATACCTAAAAAAAATAAAATTAAGGGTAATACTTATGGATGCACTGGGAGAAGGGGTAAGGAAGAGATAGAATGGGGTATATTGTCTCACATAAAAGAGGTATGAAAAAGCTTTAACAGTGAAAGTGAAATAGGAGGTGGCAGACAATACTTGTACTTTACTCCCATTAGAACTGGTTGTAAGCCAAGCAAGAGCAGCTTTCCAGAGGACTGCTGCTGTGAACACCTTCAAGGTTCTGATTACATAATATAATGAACTCTCTATTTATTCAGCAGTAAATTAAGTCAAACGTTTGAAGAAATCAAAGCACAGCATTCACAATGTTATGACATAACAACTTACCACTAAAATGGCCCTATAATTTTCACCAAAGTGGCCACATAGTTTTAAACAAAGTACAATCATTTAGTATCTCAATCATTTAGTAACTCCTTAATTCAACCACCCTCAGGAGGCTTGTTTCCTTAATGGAAAGTACAGAGGTCAAAGTTCTCCACCCCTAGGTCATAGTAAATCACAATCTTCTCAGTCAGCATCAGGTACCCCGGAAGAGATCTTTCCATCTTGACTTAAGGCTGGCTCTCCACTTCCATGGTTCCTCTTCCATGGTCCCAGCTCCTACCTGAATCCACACAACTGTCACCGGGGCTCAAAGGCAGGCAACTCCCAGTTCCTTGTCCAGTTCCTTGTCCAGTTATTTGTCCAGTTCCATTCCATATTGAAGCTCATAGTGTCCAGTGAATCTCAAGTCCTTCATGGTTCCTCTTTCTGGGAAGACAAAGCTTAACAGAGACTCAACAACATTCATACACATTGTCAATACCATCATCAATTCACTATCTGACTGTGAAATCAACTCAGACCCACGAACAAGGTCTGAGAACTCAACACAAATCATCAGTATAGAAATCAACATAGACTCACAAACAAGGTCCAAGAGGTCAATACACATCATCGATAAAGTCCCAGGACTTCCAAAACCCTTCTCCAAGACTTCTGCAAAATGACAACCAGAAAATGCTCTTTTAGTCATTCCAGTAAGGTCCGAGGGCTCCTGTAGAGAGTATCACAAACAAAACATCAACACAGACAGAAAAGACAAATGTAGAGTGCTGGGATACCACAAATTTTCTGCTTCCTAACTGTCATCACAAGAGTTCTCATCTTAGTTCTCAGCTCTGTTCAGTTCTTCTCAATTCTCTTCTCAGTTCTTCTCAATTCTATGTTTTTCTCTCTTCTCAGTTCTGCTCTCTGCAGTCTGGGCCTCTCCTTATATATGGTCATTACTTCTTCCTTTTCCTGTTGCATCAGCAACAGGAGTTCACAAGTTCTAGGGTTCACAAGTTGTGTGGTTTACAAGTTCTGCTTCTCAAAAAATCCTGGACAAAACTGAAACAAGGTGTCAACTAAATAACTGAAACAAGGTGTAAACTACTTCTTTGTTTGCCATTAAGCTGGTTCATTGAAGTAATATCATACATACTCATTTAGGTATAGAAATCTGTTTTGCCATACAGGGAAGTAGGAGGGAAAGGGAATAAGAGGAGAAGGTACTAGTAGAAGGGAGGGCAGATTGGGGACAGTGGTGATCAAAAGCAAAACACTTTTGAGGAGGAACAGAGTAAAAAGAGTGAGAGAGAAAGATAAACGGGGGGGATAGGATGGAGAGAATACACAATAATCATAATTGTGAAAATTTTACAGTAAGTTTCTCTGATAAAGGCCTTATATCTCAAATATATAAAAAACTGAGTCAAATTTATAAGTACCCAAGTCATTCATGAATTAATAAATGATCAAAAGATATTTACAAGAAGTTTTCAGATGAAGACATCAAAGCTATTTATAGTCATGGGAAAATAATTTTCAGATTGATTGATCAGAGAAATGAAAATGAAAACATCTCTGAGGTAGTGTCTCACAACTATTAGGTTGGTAGAAAAGGAAAATTACAAGATATTGAAGTGGAAGTAGAAGTGGAAATTGGGATACCAAAACACGGTTGGTAGAGTTGTGAACTGATCAAACCATTCTGGAGATCTTTGTCCAGTTGCTATAAAACCATGCTAACCCTTTGACCCAGCAATACCACTACTAGATCCATACCCCAAAAAGATAAAAAAAAGGAAGGAAGGAAAGAAGGAAGAGAAAAGAAAGAAAAGGACCTTTGTGTACAAAATATTTGTATTTTGAGTTGTTTTTGAGTTGTTGCAGTCATGTTCAAATTTCCATTATCCCATTTGGGGTTTCCTTGGCAGATACTGGAGTGACTTGTAATTTCCTTCTTTTCATTTTAAAGATGAGGAATTGATGCAAACAAGGGTTATGTGACTTGCCCAGTGTCACACAGTTAGTGTCAAAGGCCAACTTGAACTCAGGTCCTCTTGACTCCATTGTCAGCACTCTATGAACTGCATGACCTAGGCGATGCTAAAATATTTATAGTGGCTCTTTTTGTGGTAGCAAATAGTTACAAATCAAAGAGATACCCATCAATTGGGGAATGGTTGAACAAGTGGTATATGACTGTGATGGAATACTCTAGTGTTATTAGAAATGATGAGGAGAATGCTTTCAGAAAAACCTGTAAAAACTTATGTGAAATGGTACAAAGTGAAATGAGCAGAACCAAGAGAAGAGTGTATATAGTAACAGTAATATTATACAATGTTCAACTGTGAATGGATTAGCTACTCTTAGCAATACAAAGATCTAAGACAATCACAAAGAACTTATGAAAAATGGTATCTACCTCCAGAGAAAGAACTGGTAGAGTTATGAAGGCAGATAAAAGCTTGCTTTGGGGGGGGGGGGAAACAACTTAATTTTTTGTGTGTGTTTATTTTTTGTTCTGTGTTTTCTTTCACAACATGACTACTATGAAAATGTTTCATATAACTGCACAGGAATAACATTAAATTGCTTGTCTTTCTAGTGAAGGAGGATTGAGGAAGGGAGTCAGAGAATATGGAACTCAAAAAAATGTTTAAATTGTTTTTAAATGTAATTGAAAAAATGAAATATTAATTAAAACATAAAACTTCATATTTCAAAAATAAAAGTAAAGCATTGCCTGCCCCCAAAACCACGAAATATTTGTGTACATATGTACATGTGTAATTATAAGGATTATTTGTAATGTTTTCAGAGAGGTAATTTGGAAATAGTATTAGATTCTTTTTAAGTATAATAAAATATTATGCAAATTAAATTTCTCTTTAACAATTCCAGAGTATAATACTTATAAATACAAAAGTTTTGACAAATAAATAGATCAAGGGTGAAGTAAGGATACCCATTATTACCACTGTTATTCAGTATTGTTTTAGAATTGTTAGTTATAGCAATAACAGAAAAAAAAAGAAATTGAAGAAATTAGAATAGGCAAAAAGGAAACAGAACTATCACTCTTTGTAGATGACATAGTGGAATGCTTAGAGAATACTAGAGAATCAACTAAAAACAGGTGAAATAATTATCAACTTGAGTAAATTTGATGGATATAAAAGAAACCTATATAAATCATCAGCATTTCTATATTTTACAAACAAAATCTAGCAGGAAGAGATAGATAGAGAAATTGCGCTTTAAATTAAAAAAAAAATAAAGCTCTTTACAATATTGCTTCAGCACTACGTTCCCATATTAGTATCATATGATTTCCTTTCTCCTTCTTGGTATGCCATCTAAACTGGTTTACTCATTAATCCTTGAAATTTGTATTCTTTTCTTGCCTCCATACCTTTTCACAGACCATTTTCCATGTCTGAAATGTATTCCTTCCTTATACCTGCCTCTTAAAATCCCTAGCTTCATGCAAAATTTAGCTCATGTACTACCTGTTGGAAGTCTGTACTGCTCTACCTAGCTAGGTACTCTCTCCCTCTTCATATGATCTTGTATTTGCTTATATGTCAATGTGTCGCTTCCTCAAAAGACTATAAGGTCCTTGAGAGCTAGGATTCTTTTTCATATTTGTCTTTATATCCCCAGTGCCAAACATAGTATTTTAAATAGAGTTGACACCTAAATGCTTGTTAAGTTGTTCAACTGAATTGGCATTCCAATGAAATCTGGTTTTGTTTTGTTTTGTTTTTTACACAGTCTAGCTTCTAGTTTACCAATTCCCTTCCATTCTTAATTGAACCCTATTCCTCCTTCTCCAGAGTAATTTCATTTTAGGTCAGTACATTGCTCTAATCAATGGGATTTTTCACCTCTCTGTGGATTATATGACATCTCTACTAATTGGTACTATAGAATTGAACTGTGTGACCTCTTAATCTGTTTTCTTTGGCCTCTGAGAATTTTCTTTTCTGCATCAACTAATTCATTTTAAGACCTTAACCTTGTCTGCAACTGCTGAAGTCCTTTCCAGACACTTTCCCAATTCTCTAATTTCCATGTGTTCTCTTTGGCTCTGGCCTCAGGAAATATAAATGCCTTCCTCTATCTACCTAAATGCCATAGTTTTCAATTAGCTTTATCTAGACCCCCTTTGGAGTTCACAAATTCCTGTCAACTTGCCCCTAATCCAGACCACTGCCTGTGACTCCCAGCTCCAGTCCTAATTTTTACCACTTTTAATTTTCTACTATTCACATGCCATGGTAGCAAACTATGACCAAACTGCAAAGAACAATTCATTCATTGTTCTTCTTCAAATACATTCAAATACTTTTTGAAAGTTTATTTATTGAAAAGTATTGTACTAGATACTGTGGAGAATACAAAAATATCTCTGAAATTAGATATTGAATCTCTTGCTTCCACACAATTCTAAAATTACTTCAGATTGTGTAATACAACGTAATAAAAGCTATCCTCCATGAGCATTCCAAGCCACCTTATATTTATTTGGGTGTTATTCTTAATAATAACATATATCAACTGTCTATTATGATTTTTTGTTCTGTAAGATATGGCTTAAGGAACTATCTTCCTTGTAGGAATCACCCAATCCTTTAATTTTTTCTTTGCAAATATATATAACAACTCTTTAATTTCTAGTCCCAGTGCTATGTTTTTAAGTCATGCCAAGCTATTTCTCTGTCTTGAGTCTTTCCTTTTCCTCTCAGCTCTGTACTCTACCCAAGAAAAGCAATCTTTCTAATGCAAAGTTTTAAACACATCTATTTACATATCCATTGAAAAGTCTTCAGTTTCCCCAATTGTCTACTAAAATCCAAAATCCTCAGCCTGGGATTCAAGAACTTTCATGATTTTTACCTCACCCTAACTATCCAGACCTGTCTTTTACCACCCCTCTATTCATCTTAAACTCCAAACAGATTTGGGTATTTTGCATTCTCCATACATGTTTTCACACCTCTATGCCTTTGTACATGCTGTTGTCTCCTCCAAGAACCCCACTTTCATATTTTGCTGTTATTAATTCTAGCAGTTTATCAACACTTTCAAGTCCTACTTTCTCAATTAAAGCTTTTGGTTGATAAATTCTTCCTTAAGTGCTCCCCACACCCCCTTTCTCCAGTGAATCCCTAGAGGTTCCTGTTTATATTAATCTCAAGGAATTTACCAGGCACATCCAGGAATTGCAGGTTCTTGGTATGTGTTTGTTTGATTGTTTTCTTCCCTCATTGACTATAAACTCCTCAATGTTAGGGACTATGGCTCACTTATTTATATTTTACCCACATAACATACTAGCACAATGTTTTGCTGATACAGCAGGCACTCAAATGGTTGCTGAATGAATTATATATATATATATATATACTGAGATTTCCCTTTAACCTAATGTAAGCTCTTTGACTCTGACTATATACTGAGGATTTTAAAATCAATTTGCAAGTTGTTGAGTTCTCCTGGGTGTGAAAATGAGCTCGATTAATTTAAGAGCTTAGAAAATGTCAGTCTGAATAATCCTGTTTTCTGCCATGTTTAGACAAGTATCCAAGCTTTTCACAATCATTTGGCTCTCACTCTTCTCCTTTCTCTTGCTTTGACAAGCATCTTAGAGTTTGGGTTTAACACTTCAACTCATGTGTTTCTGTATTCATTTATTAAAATGATATTTGCAAACTAAATTTATTTGTTACCATATGCTGAGTACACAGATTTGTTTTACCTTATATACTAAAATGTTCTTGGTAAATGTGTGTGTGTGTGTGTGTGTGTGTGTGTGTGTGTGTGTATACATATCCTTAAACACAGTTTCCCATATGTTTTCCAATTTTTGCCTGGACTTTTTTCCTATTACATACACTTTACCTCAAACAAATCACAGAATTTTAGAGCAAAAAGTAAACATGAAGTCATCTATTCCAACATTTCATTTTAGAAATAAAGTTAAAATTCAGAGAGGGTAAATAACTTGGCCAATGTCACACAACAAAATCAAATAATTGTGCATGAATCCATAAGTTTCTCCATTAATGCATGCATACACATGTGAGCATATATTTAGTTAGCATTTAAAATATGTATGTATGACAAATTTTTGGAAAGGTTTCATATGACACGAATTTGTATGTGAGTGTTTTCAGGTTGCTTTCCATAGAGGCAACATCACAACAAAGTGTACCTCTAACTTTTAGGTTGTCTATTATGCAGCTGGAACCAAGTGTCATTAACCCAGTTCCTTCAGTAGATATTAATATATCACAGAATCAAGGCCCTTCTCCAATCTGGTTGCCAGTCTGTGTGCAATTTCCAGCTTACTAAAGTCCTTGTTAAACCATGGCACTCAGGACTGAAGACAATATTTCAGAAAAGGTCTGACAAGGGCAGAATACAATGAGACCTTCCTGATCCTGACCAAAATACCCTTCTTAATCAAGACCAAGATAATTATTGTGTTGGCTGCCATAGCACACTGATTATTGATACTGAGTTTGCAATATACTAAAACTACAAGATTTATTTTCAGACAATGTTCTTCTAACATGCCTCCTATATCATATCCTGGCATACTTGATTTTTTTGACCTGGATGTAAGATTTTACATATATTTCTATTGAATTATGACTTTTTACATTCAGCTCAATTCACTACCCTGTCCACATTTATGTTTAGGTTGATTCTGTCATCTACCCTTCTGCCATGCCTTCAGGGCTACCCATTCTGCCACTTAACCATACCAACCAAACCTCCAATTTCTGCTCTGGAGCTGTGCTGATTAGTGAGAGTTCACTATATCTAGTTATTCAAACATGTTTTCTTCCTGGTATACTACTTACATGTTACTTTACTCACCCTCCCCCCCCCACACACACCCCACACCTATTTCTGTCTACCTTCTACTGTTAACAACAATCATATCAATTCTCTGTTCTTTATTTGATTGCCATATGATTCCATTCAGCATCCCTGTGGCTTCACACTTCCCTGTTGACCACTCCTCTACATATGTTGTCTTTGCTCTTTTAAATGAATAAATAAAAATAAATGAAAAGGACTATGTTCAGAATCTACCATGTGCCAGGAATTGTGCTGTACTTTAGGGATGAAAATGTAAGCAAGTAAGATAGTCTGTATGTTCAAGAAGCTTAGATAAGAAAAGGATAAGATTACACATTTAGGGGAATGGTAGTCAGGGAGCATTTTGGGCAAGAAAATCAGAAAGGATGGTAATTGGAGCTATAGGGTATTTGACATGTCCTTTCCATGAAGGGTAATGTTGATTTGATTAAAACAATGTGAACGCCTTGAGGGTACTAACCTTGTCATATTTGTATTGTGTCCCTAGACTTTAGCCCAGTGCTGGCACATACTAAGAACTTACTTGAATTTTTGTTGCTGCTGCCATTTTTGTTGTTTACTTACTTACTGTGTTAAACATCCTTCCCAGCTTTTTTTTTAACTGGAAATTTAGCAAATATGCCAGGGGTGCTTTTATCTGAGTCATTCAGAAAAATATAATATTAAAATGCAGCACAGGGCTAATCACAGAACCTTAGGGAACTCCACTAAAGATTTCATTCCAATATGACATTGAACCAATGTTGACTATTCTTTAAATATGATTATTCGGCACATTCCAAATCCATCTAGGGTATTATGTAGCCTATACTTCCCTTTTCTATAAAAATAGTAAGGAGGCAGAGCCAAAACAGTGGCACAGAAGCAGGAAAACTCTGTGAGCTCCCCCCATAACCTCCTCAAATACATATAAAATATGACTTTAAACTAATTTTAGAGCTATAGAACCCACAGGGTTACAGAGAGAAACAAATTGTCCACTGAAGGAAGCCCTGCAGGCCTTCAGGAGGGGTCAATTGCAGTGCACTGGGAGCCAAGACAAGCCCTGTGTAAGCCTGAAGTTTTAGCCACAGCACAGCATGACCAGCAGTGGCTAGAGGAGACTTCAGGAGAATGGATCAACAGAAGCTGTGGTGGTTTCCAGAAATATCAACCCATAAATGCCAAAGACAAAGTAAATGGCTAGTGAAGAACTCTTTTTGAACTGGGGGGGGGACATAGTGTGGTCCTGTATCTGCCCCCTGAGTGAGAAATTGCAGAGGTGCCACTGCTGTGCAGCCACCTTCAAGTGGCTGCTTCAGAGCTCCTGGCCTGCAGATTGTAGGGGGGGGGGGGGCAAGCGACCATTCAGAGTTCAGAGGGTATTCATACTTGCCTGGATGTGGATCTTGGTTTTGGGTGGTGGTCCTGAGATGTGTGACCAGTGAGCCAGAGCTTGTAGGGGCAGCAGAGAGGGTACCCAACTAATAGCTCTGGCAGCTGAGAAAATCACAGCAATTTGGGACAAAGCTCTCCTCTCTGGAAGTGGAATTCTACTGTGGCAAAGAGCTCGAAAGTCAAGTAATTGAGTGGCAACATGAGCAAGCAAAGGAAGCAAAGCAAGCACAGCACTCAAACCTCAGATTCCTATTTTGGGGACAAAAAGGATCAAAGCATGGAATGGGATGAAGACAACAAAGTCATAACACCTGCACCAAAAGCTTCCAATAAAAATATGAATTGGTTACAGGCCATGAAGGAACTCAAGAAGGATTTTGAAAAACAAGTGAGAGAAGTGGAGGAAAAATTGAGAGGAGAAATAAGAATCATGCAAGAAAATCATGAAAAGAGAGTCAACAACCTGAAAGAAGAAAATAACACCTTAAAAATAGATTAACCCAAATGGCAAAAGAGGCCCAAAAAGCCAATGAGGAGAAGAATGTCTTAAAGAAACAAATTTGCCAGATGGAAAAATAATTTCAAAAGCTCACTGAAGAGAATAATACCTTCAGAATAGATTGGAGCAAATAAAATCTAATGACTTTATGAGATTTCAAGATACAATTAAATAGATCCAAACACATGACAAAATAGAAGGCAATGTGAAATATCTTTGGAAAAACCACCGACCTGGGAAGCAGATCCAGAAGAGATAATTTAAAAATTATTGGACTACCTGAAAGCTATGATCAAAAAAAGAACCTAGAAATCATCCTTCAAGAAATTCTCAAGGAAAATTGCCCTGATATTTTAGAACCAGATGGCAAAATAGAAATTGAAAGAATTAACTGATCACCTCTTTAAAAAGATCTCAAAAAGAAAACTCCTAGGAATATTAGAGCCAGTTTCTGGAGTTCCCAGATCAAGGAGGAAATATTACAAGTAGCCAAGAAGAAACAATTTGAATATTGTGGTAATACAATCAGGATAACACAGGATCTGGCAGCTTCTACATTGAGGGATCAAAGGGCTTGGAATATGATATTCCAGAGGCCAAAGGAGGGGATTAAAACCAAGAATCACATACCCAGCAAAACTTGAGTGTAATGTTTCAGGGGAAAATATAGTCATTCAATGAAATAGAGGACTTTCAATCATTCTTGATGAAAAGACCAGAGTTGAATAGAAAATTTGATATTCAAATACAAGAAGCAAAAGAAGCATAAGAAGGAACTTATCAAAGATGAACTATTTACATGTCTACATGGAAAAATGATCATTGTAACTTATGAAACTTTTCTCATTATGAGGATAGTTGAAGGGAATATAAACATGCCCTCTGTCCATGTTTCCTGTACACATATATACACATACTCACATATGTATTCATATACACATATATCCTCACATATAAACATATATATGTATACTGAGGGATCATCAAAATTATCTGTCTTATTACATGTGACAGAATATTTCTGTCCAAAAGACAGAAATTAATAAAGGGAATTTTCTATCTCTGAACATTTACATTAACAAAGAAGACAAAAGGAAAAAAAATATGGGGTTTACCATTAAAGAAATTAGAAAAAGAAAATTATACCAAAATAAAACACAAAGCAATAAATCATTGAAATAAAAGAAGAAATCCATGAGTTTTTCTAAAACAGGATGCACCACCTGGTCTATGAGTGCTGTTATAGAGCTAGGATGTTCTAGAAGATTCCATATCAGTGTTCACTAGTTTATTGACATCTTTGAACTTGGATTTGGGGGCTCCTGGAAAGAAGCAAGAAGTAAGAATTTTTCCTCTGTCTTGAGTGCCATGTGAAAGTACATGACTGGGTATGGAAGAGTCATGCCCTTACACAGGAAAAATTTCATCCTCAACTATGGCTTCTTGCACATTGGAATTCCAACAAGTTATTTTTGAAGGATTGAACAATCAGATCTGTGGGGTACTCTAGTGTTAGGACCCTCTCACCTCGGGTTCCCTGCTGGACCACCTTCCTCACTTACCCTCCCCGGGGTTATCAGACATCTCTGGCTTCCTTGTTCTCGAACAGAGATCCCACACACAGATGGGTTTAGAAATGCAGCTTTATAGTTACATCTTCTCTTCCCTTCTCGGGCTTTTCACATCAAAGTGAAGCTGTGGGGGTCTTCTGAACTTAATCAGACCCGTCTTAGTAATCGAGTAAACCCTCCCCCTAGACCCCGAGACCTCCAGGCATTGCCTGGTACGCGCTTGGTCTCAGGTCCTGATGGAAAGGATTCCCCCC
>CM053581.1:497059193-497084651 GCA_028627135.1 Pseudochirops cupreus | reverse complement strand
CAAGACTAGCTTGAAGAACTACCCCCCACAGAGCACCCAGGACTCGGGCAAATGGTAAAGATGTTTATTGCAGCGTATACAGGAACAGAGAGAGAGCAACACGCCAGCGGTTCCCCTTTTTATACCCTAGCTTTTGATTCTCGCCTCAGAGTGCCATCATCACCCGGTGAGCCACTCACGTACAGCCCCGAAGATAAGGAGACATCTCGCGTGATCATGCCTTCTTCATTGAGACATGCGTGGGCCTCTACCCTGTCCCCAGGCTGTCGTGGTGCACCCCCAGCGGCTGATGACGTCAAACACCCTTACACTCTAGGGATTTCTGAGACCTAAAATATCAGTTGATTAGATAATGAATGTGCTAAACTTGGATAACATCTTTTTCCCCAGCTTCATCCTCAAATGACCAAGAAGTCTCAATTAACTGCCCAATTCATTTGCATTCTTTTTTCCTTTCTGGTAAGAGAAAGGAGTGATAATGAAAAGGAGTTGATTCTGCCTCTGTAGCTGACAGTATAATCCTCTAGGTTCTTTCCAAACAAATTGCCCCCATCCTTGTATTGTTCACTGTCCTTTTTACTGATATCACTGCTTTCCTTTGGGAAAGTATGGCAATTCAACAGGCACTAATTCTTACTTATGGAGAATACTAACACAAGAATTTCTGATATTTTTACAGAGATGAGAGACATATCACGGCTTCAGCATGGGCTGAGGTGGAAAGGAGAAGGAATGGAAGGACACCAATCTCATTTGGAAGTCCTACAAGGAAGTGAGCTGTATACTTCAAGCATACTTCTTAGGCAAGTGCAGATTTCTATAAGCAGGATAACCTATAAACAGGGAGACATAATTTTTTATTCACACCCTTAGAACTAAGATAGATAAGCCTGAAATGCAATCACAGTCCAAGCCCAGGTAGGACTACTTTAATTTGAGATCATGATACCCCAGGAAATGAGGGCTGCCACTCATACCTCTTATAAGGAGAGCATATCATATGTTGCTATACGTGATCAAGTGACATACAGGAAATCCACAGCTATAATGCACTACAGAATTTTTTAATTAAACAAAACAGTATTTTAAAAATGTAAATATAATTGATAAGCCTTTAAAGCAATAAAAAAGAAGAAAACCAAATTAGGAAATAGATATTAGAAATAGAAGGTTACAAAAATAAAAAAGAAAAGGCACAGAAAATGATATACAGTGGTGGATTTTAAATTAAGTATAGGTCTAAGATCACATTAATTTGTGATATCTTCACAGTTGAAACTATATTAGTTTGATACATGCCAGTATATTTTCTGTAAATTATATTCTTAAATAGTTTCCTGGAGTACCAAGAGGTTAAGCAATTTGCTCATGCTTATCTACATACAACTTGTATGTGTCAATAACAAAACTTAAATCTGGAGGTTTCAGAATCTAAGGCAGGGTATCCTACCATCTGAGACAGAAACATATAAACCATAAAATTTATCACATAAAAATATAATATAATAAGAGTATATGTAATATTATATCATACATAATGATACTGTATATGTAATAATAATAATATAAAATAAAAGAATGATATATCAAATTACAAAATTTGTAAAAGCCAAGAAAATCTAAGCAATCCAGTTTTGGAGGAGAAATTAAACATTGAACAGTCCTTAAATTAATGAGCTTCCATCTGCAAAGGCTTCAGGATTTGTTCTTCCAATGAATAGTCTGAATTAATTTAAGTATTGACTCATTAGCTCTCCTTCCTGTCCAAAGGATTCTCAAAAGTCCTTTCCAGCAACACGATTCAAAAGCATTGACTTTCTGGCATTCTTCTTGATGATGCCTTAAACCCATGTCACTCTGTCTCTTACAGACTGGTCAATAATAGGTTCTGGTCCAAGCCTCACTTGGTCATTGTTTGGGTTTTGATGACTCAGAGTGAGTATAAATAGCAATGGTTTCTGCTCTAGCCAGAAACCCTGAAGGTCTTCCCCTCCTAGAATGATTTTTTTTGGGGGGGGGGGGGTCGGCAAACTAGGCCACCTTTTGCCTCATTTCTTATCTAGACTTAAAGCACTCAATGGGTATTGCCTCAGACAAACTGAGACCTGGGAAAGACCTTAGCTTAAAAAAAAAAAAAAAAACCAAAGACTTCCACTACATCTGGGCCATCTCCAGGTGTCCTGACTTGTCTTGCCACTGGCCTCAGACCACTCTAAGGGGGAGAGTGAGGCTGAAGACTTTGCACAACCCTGCCTTACTTAAATCTAATTCACTTGTGAATGAAGACATGACCCTCCTGACATCATTGGACCTCTTTGAGAATGAAGGATAAACAATAACTTTTCTTGTATACAAACTCTTACAACCATACATTGCTATGGGAGAAAAATCATAACTTTGACTATACAGAGCTTTGTCTCCCAGGTGATGTTTCTGCTTTTTGATATGCTATCCAGTTACCAAAACTATCATTCCAAAGAGCAGGCTTTTTGTACTCCTTTCTAGCTGTTACTTCTTGACACACACAAAGGCTTGTCAGGAAACAAGATAAATGATTTGGTGCTCCCATCTCTTTGATGACTTGCCACATTTTGTTGTGATTCAGAGAGTCAAAGGCTTTAATGTAGTCAATGATGCAGAAGTATATCTTTTTTCTGGAATTCTCTTGCTTTCTTCATAATCCAGCAAATTATGTTGACAATTTGGTCTCTAGTTCCTCTACCTTTTTGAAAACCAGCCTGCACCTCTGCAATTTCTCGGTTTACATACTGCTGAAGCCCAGCTCACAGAATATAAGCATAACCTTAATAGAATGTAAAACACAAAAGATTATTTGGTAATTTGAACCTTCTTTGTCATCGCCCTTCTCCTAGGATCAGCATATAAACTGATCTTTCCAAATCTAGCAACCACTATTGAGTTTTCCAAATTTGCTCACATATTGAGCACAGTACTTTAAGAACATCATCTTTCAGGATTTTAAATTGCTCAACTGAAACTCTATCACCTCCAATAGCCTTACTGTTAGCAATGTTTCCTAAGGTTCACTTGATTTCATTCTCCAGAAAATTTGTCTCTAGAATAGTGACTATACCTTTCCTTGAAGACAGAGTTTATATATTCACAGACACACACACACACACTCACACATGTATATATTTAATATTCATTGTTACTTTTTATTTATTTTTATTATTTTCATTTATTTATATTTTTGTTTATTATTATTTGTCTATTTGTTCACTTATTTGAAGCCTCATTGATACTCTGTGTGTGTGTGTGTGTATATACAATCATATTTCAGTATATTCCCTCCCATTGGATCTTCTTTTATAACTAAGAAAAGCAAATAAGTAAAACAAACTGATACAGTAACCACATCTGACATTATACCCAAAATTAAATATATACATGTAAAATTATTCTATACATTTTTCTATTTAGCAGTTCTTTCTCTGGATGTATATAACATCTTTGTTCATATATCCTTTATAGTTAATTTAGGTTATTTATAATAGTAAAACTTATTCACTCAGCATCATTCTTAAAATTGTTGTTACTGTATACAATGTTCTATTGGTTCTGCTCATATTGCTATTCATTGTTTAATTCAAGCCTTTCCATGTTTTTCAAAGATCATTGAGCTCATCATTTCTTATATCACAGTAGTATTCCGCCACAATCATATACTACAACTTTTTTCGGCCATTCCTCAATTGATGGGCACCTCTACAGTTTCCTGTTCTTTGCCACCACAAAGAGAGCTGCTATGAACATTTTCAACATATGGGTTCTTTTCCTTTTTCCCTAGTCATCTTTGGAAACAGACCTAGCAGTGGTATTGCTAGGTTGAAGGGTATAGGCAGTTTAATAACTCTTTAGGCATAATTCCAGATTTCTCTCCAAAGTGGTTAGATCAGTGTAAGGCAGGAGGAGGGAAGAAAAAAAAAGGAATAAAAGAAATTTACATGATAACTTCATATTTAAAAGGAATATCAAGTTGTACATAATAGATTGGCAGTTTAATGTGCAACCATGTAAAATATACCTTTATGGAAACGCTAGTTTTATTCTATAAATTAAAAGTAAGATAAATTTTGCAAAAAAAAAAAAAAAACCTCATTGCCTCAGAGAGTATCAGTTGTAGTGATTACGTGCAAGACCTCCTACCATTTAGACAGTGAGTCAGTCCAAAATTCCGCATGTATGGATAAGGACAGCTAGGTGTTTCTGACCATGTATCATAGTTACTAATAGTGTAGGGTCTGGTCTCAATTCTGTCAGTCTGGAATGCAATAGTTCAGCTTATACTGAAATGATGAGGTCTTAGGAACGTGACTCATGCTGCCCAATTCACACAAGACTAATTCATACCAGAAAGTCAATTTAATAATTTATAATAAGAAATATAATTGCCAATGAGAATTGATATCTATCTCATCTGGTCAGTAGATTTCCAGAGAAACAAAATTAAGAACATAATAAGACTTGGTATCTATAGGATCACAGTTAATGGAGTTGGATGATCTTAAAGGATTATTTTCACCAATTTGTAGTAGTGTTAGAAAATTATTTCTATTATACTTACTATATGGACCAGATTTTAACACTGGGATTCACATCAGCTCTGCCCTGGATAGAGCTTTAAAACACTTGTATATTCTTAGTATGTTAGTTTCCTTTTTTTTTTTCCCCAGGGATTACTCAGATAGTTAGCTTTATTCAACTAGAACACAGATCTTTTGACTCTTGCAGAGTCAACAGTTTTTGTTTTTGTTTATTTCATCAAACTATGATCCTCTTCCAAACATATGGTGATTTTGATATTCCTTTTTATGAATTTGTCTAAAACATATTATTAAAGGGACAGTTAGGCAGCATTAGAAAGGGAAGAAGTAATCACTGAGAATTAGGATGGTTTCATCAAAAGCAGATCATGACAAATTGCTTCCTTTCTTGACAGGATTACTTAGCTTATAGGTCACTGGAATGTTACAAATAATAAATATAGTTATTATTCATATAGCATATTAAGATTTGAAAAAAGTCATATCTATTATCTCATTTTATCCTTATAATAACCCTATGAATTAGCTGTTATTCTTATCTCCCTTTTACACATGAGGAAGCTAAGGCTGCAAAAAACATGACTTACACAAGTTTACACGGCCAGTACATGTCTGAGTCAGGATTCTAATTCTTCCTGACTCCAAGTTTCAATACTCTAGTCATTAAACTATACTTAGATTTCTGCAAAAAATTTAGTAAAATTTCTTAAGTTAATCTTGTGGAAAGATGTTACATCATTGGTTTCCAGTCTTTTTAATATGAGCATCCATTTTAAATTTTTTTAAATACAGATGTCAGTATCATAACGATTGTACCATATCAATATGCTAAGAAAAAAAACTACTACAAATTCATGGAAAACAATAGCAGTGATTACATTCTATTAATCACAATGGAATCTACATGTATTTGAAACATAATAGCATGTAGAAGGCATTTTATTTGTTCAGATTTCAGAAGGTAGGATCATAGATTAGAGTTATCAGAATACTAGCATCATTACTATCACACAGACAATATATTTGTAAAGGTAGACCAATTACTTAAGAAAATAAAAATATTTTGATTTATTTGCCCCCCATTTTCCCTCTTCCAGAAGAATGTATTGAACTAGACTATAAAGAACATGAGTCCCCAAAGTGATTTCTGAAACAATGGGAAGTTTTACATGGAATTGATTGACACCTTAAGTTTTATACTAGAAACTTTTTTTCAGCTAAGCAAAGTCAGTAACAGGAATAATCAGAGTGGTCTGAAAGGACATTTAAAAATGACTACCCCCAAATAAAGCTCAGAGGGAGTTATACCAGCACAGCAGCATGAGCAGCAAGGGAAGAGAGCCAAGGACTGCTGCTGAGAATTGAGCAGAGCAGGAAAAAAAATTACGTGCACATGCATTTCAGCTCTGGATTTAGCCAGAATAGTCTCTCCCTTAAGGTCATTAGCTATAAATTAATTTTAAACCAATTTTAATGAAAAACAAAACACAAACAGAAACAACTCCATCCCCACTGGTGCCTTTTAATCAAAAGGACTGGAGTATGGATATTATGCCTAAAGTAAAAGCCTCACTCACATTACCACCCCTTCTGTTCTCTTCTCTTTCCTGTCCCTCCTCCCCACCCCAGTCAGGTTTCCTTTCTTCATTGTTTCCACATCCTTCTTTTTATCTCCTATACTGTAGAACTCCTCTGTTCACCTACTTCACCATCTGTGTCTTTCAGGACATAGTAACAGGATAGGCCAGACCACACATAGCTAGGACCTTAAATCAGACAGAACTATAGAAAATAAGGTGGGTAATAGAAGTACATGGAAGCAGATGGAATCAAGGAGGCCCAGCAGCAGCTAGCCAACAGACATCCCAACAGACAAGCAGGAAGGAAGAGGCCAGTGTGAGGATGATGGGTTGGCACTAGTAATTAATTCAGGCTCTGATAGTTGGCATCAGGAAAGTGGTGAGCAGAGATACAGCCATGGAGACTAGGGATGAAGAACAGGATTTTTGTCCTTGTACGTATTTATTTTTCCAAAAATTAAATCAACTTAATAGACACAAAATAAAATTATTTCCAAATATGTGGAACAGAAAAAGAGGATTATACAAGAAACTACACATCTCCATTATGCATAGCTTGCTTTTCTTTTTAAATATATACATTTCAGCTGTCACTTTCAAAACTCTTTTGCTTGTCTGTGGTTCATTTGGTATTTCCTTCTGCTTTCCTGGCTACATTTTTAAAAGTTGCCTCAATGACTTCTTTTCATTCTCTTTCCCTTGTATTCTACCTTAGCCCTTTGCCTCATATGCACCTGCTCCACCCATTGGGAAAAGAAGTTTTTAAAAAAGCCTTTGTAAAAAATATGCATAGCCAAGCAAAATAAATTCCCTTTGGTCCTTCCAGGAAGACAAGGGCGGGGGGAGGGGAGAGATGATTGCCAGAAAGAGGACCATTGATTAGAACCTGGCTACAAGGTGTGTATTTGGTCTTCAGGAAAAATAATAAATGCAATTACTGGAACACTGTGCAAGGTTAAAGCAGACCGACTTGATGCTGTCACTTAAATGGCTTCTTTACTTGCCCTTTCCAGGTACGTGAGTAATTATGGATGCCTGTGTGAGATTGAACCAAGAGGTTAGCCTGGCTTCAAAGATTTCAGGGATGGGTAGGCAAATGAAGTAAAGATTTCTTTCATCTGGTATAGACAGCAAGAGGATTTTGTAGTGATACACAGAGACTCTAGTATGTTTTTTTCTGACAGTAGGATATGAGCTCCTTGAACACAGGGCCTGTCAAATCTTTGTCTTTATGTCCTAAAGGCCTATTTCAGTTCCTGGCATAAAATAAATACTGATTAAATGCCTATTGATTAATTGGGAGAACCAAGTCATAGCTATGAAAAAACAGTAATTTGATCTCTGCTAGATGGGTATAAAGGGATCAATGCATGTATCTCTACTCATCATGCAATTTGAAAGAATGAAGTCTTCCTTGAAAAAACAGAAGAGGGAATGGGGGTTTGAGTGTGGGGGAGCATAATCCACAAGATGGGAGTGTAATTGCTTGCAACCAAACTTCCTCAGCCTGTCCTCAAAACAAGAAGAAATGTGCCAAATTTGTAGTAATTAAAATTTTGGTAGCAAGAAGGAAAAGCTGGAAATCTTTCCACAACACAATGTAAATTCTTTTGAAATAACAGCAGAGGATTAAGATACAGTTCCCTCTCTTCTTAACCACATTAACCCTCATACACATGAACATCACAAGTTCACAGGACTGGTTTTAATCTGTGGCTATGGTGACCTCTACCTTCTTTCTTTGCAGAAGCAACTCAGGCTATATTCCCCTGAAACCCTATAAAAAGCATAAAATATTAATTGCAATGGAATAAAGAAAGGGAACAAATATTTACTGAACACTTTCTGTGTGCCAAGCAAAGTGACTTACAAATAATATCTTACTTAAAAAGAATGTATAACTATGAAGAGGTAAGGAATATTTTACAGGACAGAGTGGGATAGAAAGTACAAGGCTTCTATGTCCAAGTAGAAAAGGACTTACAAACTTAGTAGTGGTGAACCTTCTACTTTCTCATAGAGCTTATATAGGGAGTCATCTGGAGCTCCAAGAATGCCAAACCAAGAAGGCTGAAGCAACACACCTTTGGAAGGACTATCCAAAAAAGACTGTTGCAGATTTTGATGTTTAGGCAACTAACAGTGAAATGAGAAGCCTCATGCAAATTTCAAGGAATAAAAGGAAAAGGCTACAACAAAACAGCAACAGCTCCCAAGAGTATGAACTAAAAACCAAACACTTAAAGATTTTTTTTTAATGAGGAAGTATTCCAGGAAAGTTCACAACACAATGAATTAATATTATGATCAAAGGAAAGTGAACCAAAAACTCTCCATGAATAAGAGATGAAAGCAAAAGCTGGCATTTCCCAGAGACAGTGGAATAATGGGAGATAAAATACAAAATGGTTCCAAATAGAACTTTTAAAGGAAGAAATTCAGGATGGAAATTAGGTTAGAAACCAGAGCTTAGAAATAAATAAGGCAGAGAGATGCATATCAAAAGAACTCTGAGGTACCACTTCACACTCATCAGATTGACTAAGAGGGGAAAAAAGGAAAATGACAAATGCTGGAAGGAGGGGCAGAGAGGTGGCACAGTGGATAGAGGGCTGGATCCAGAGTCAGGAAGATTTATGTTCCTGAGTTTAAATTTATCCTGAGACACTTATTAGCCATGTGACCCTGAGAAAGTCATTTGGCACTGTTTGCCTCAGTTTCCTCATTTCCAGCTCAATGAGCTGAAGAAGGAAATGGTAAACCACTCCATTATCTATGCTACAAAAACCCCAAATGGGGTCACAAAGAATCAGGAATGACTTAAATGACTGAACAACAAAAAAATGGGAGAATAAATTGGTAGAATTGTGAACTAGTCAAACCATTCTGGAGAACAATTTGGAACTATACCCAAAGAGTTATAAAAACTGTGCATACCATTTTATTCAGCAATACCACTATCCCAAAGAGATCAAAGAAAACAGGATATGTTCCTGATAACTCTTTTTGTGGTGGCAAATAATTGGAAATTGAGGAAATCTCTATCATTTCGAATGGCTAAACAAATTGTAGCATATGATTGTGATAGAATACTATTACTTTATATGAAATGACTAAGGATATGGTTTCAGAAAAATCTCAGAAAATTTATATAAACTGATGCAAAGTGAAGTAAGAAAAACAAGGAGAAACTTGTACACATTACAAGCAACATATGATGATAATCCATTGTGAAAGATTTAGCTACTTTGATCAATAAATGATCCATAGCAATTCCAAAGGACTGAGGATAAAAAATGCTATCCTCCTCTGAAGAGAGAACTGATGAACTTTGAGTACAAATTGAAGCATATTTTTAATTTTATTTTTCTTACCCTTTTTTTGCAACATAACTAATATTAAAATACATATTGCGTGATTTCATATGTAAAGTGGGTATATGTGTGTGTGAGAATATATGTATATATAATTTGCTGTTTTAATGGGTGGGGAAGGAGTGGAAGGAAGGGAGAGATTTGAAACTTAAAGTAATGAATGTTTAAAAATATAAAGCTGGAAAAAAGATGAATGCATAAGGTAAATGAAAGGAAAATATAGAACACAAGAGAGAGATTCTGTAACAGTGGAGGCTCTAAAAATGACAGATTTGGAGCTCAAAATTCAAGAAATGGAAAAACTGGTGGAAATGAAGTAAAAGATGGAACTCTGAAAACAACACATCATTTTTATACTAGACAAAGTAATTAATTTTAAATAAAGGATGCACAGGGATAATTCAAGACAGGTCAATAATCATAATTATCAAGAAAAAGACTAAGAAATGAAATTAATTTTCTTATGATTGTAAGTCAAGAGAAGGCTATTGTTTAATATTTTTTACTGATAGGTTTTTTTAAAGAACAAGAAATGATCATCAAGCAACAAAGGAATCTATTTCTGTATTTTATGAACAACTAGCAGAAGACACAAGTGCTAACCAAAAAAGGAATAAATGAATTGAGGAAAACACAAAGCTAATGATTATTAACTTGAATATGTAAAAGTCAATCTTGCCATAAAAATTACAGACGACAGACTAGAGAAGAAAATAAAATCCAACAATTTACTACATAAAAAATAAACGTTTTTAAGTTAGAGGGGCAGACAAAATGAAAATAAGAGGCTAAAGACAAATTTACTATGTATGAGGTAATTTTTTTAAAGTAGGATCTATTGAAGGCAAAAATAAAAATTCACAATATGAACAGAAATAAGCAGAGAAACTGTATCATTCTTGAAGTAACCAAAGCAATAAAATCATTTTATTAAAAATATGTAAACTAATGCATATGGTCCATAAATGATGTATTGCATGAAATCCATGAAGGGAAAGATAACAGAACCTCAAAAAGACATAGCACAAAAAAAGGTTGCTGGGGACTTTACTTTTTCTTTATCAGACATGAGGAAGTTGAGCAAAAAAAAAAATCTGCTAAAAGAAAAACATAGGAATTAAGAAACTGCTGGAAATCTCAGCAATATGGTAAATTTTAAAAATAAAACATTCTAGGAAAAAGAGTTTATAAATAAAAGACATTACAATTAATTTAAATAATTTTAGCCTCAACTTCCTTATTTGTAAAATGAAAAAGTTATATCCAACATCCTTTAAGTTTTTTTGTTGTTGTTGTTTTATTTTCCTAACTATAGGTACTAAACACATCCTTTATGGACTTTAAAATAACAGATCTGCCATTTCCTAGGTATATGAAACTCCTGAGGTGGAGATTCCCTCTATGTATGTAGATTGAGATTAGTTTTTAAATTTATAACCTTATAATTAACTAGGATATTGAGAAGTTAAATGACTTGCCTGGGGCTACACAGGCTGCGTATGTCTGAGGCAATACTTAAACTCAGGTTTTCCTGACAAACAGGTTAATACTCTATCCACTAAACTATGTTGCCTTTATAAAATATGCAATAAAAACAGCGATATATTGATATCAATGTCAATGTTTATGTATAGGTCTAGGTCTAGATGTAATCTAGATTTAGGTCTAGTGCACATGAAATATATCTCTCCATATGGGTCTATGTGCATACACCTATACACACATGCATGAATATATGTGTATGTATACATGTTTGTATGTATGTGTGGTATTATGAGTATGCTTTCCAAAGTCAATAGATATTATTTAGTCTCCATTTAGGTCTCTGCATTTTCCTTGTTTCTCCTGCACATACAAGAACATACAGATTATTAATATATGTGTGTGTTTATGTGTGTATGTGTGTATGCATGCATATGCATGTACACATACACACATTGTCCACATGTACATGCACACATGGATATATATATGTAGATATATATGCCCACATGAATGTGTCTATGAGTGTGTGTGTGTTTGTGTGTGTGTGTGTGTGTGTGTGTGTGTGTATGGAGGACACAGGACTTAAATGAAGACTAAATAAGAACAATGTGCTGCCTTGGGAAGCAGTGTTTTCCTTTCATTTCAGAGTATGTTATAGAGGTGATATTTTGCTCATATGTGCCTTGGAACATATGGCGTTTGGGGCCCTTGAGATTCTGGGATTGTAGGATATCAATGCACCTGTCTTCTTTTCCCTTTCTATCTTCTAGTGCGTACGTATGTGTTTCTTTCTATTATGCCAAACCTGTCACAATTTTGTCTTTGTGATAGCCATCTCCCAGATACTACAATTGAAATTGTCTGTCCTACAGCTAATACTGTAGGAATGTAAACATAGAGAGCCCTGAGTGGAATAGTGGAAATGTGTATCTCTGATTCTTGACTCTCCTACCCATTATCCACCATGATATTTCCCAGGACTGTCCTGAGCTTCCATCCTAAAATACCTGTTCCCTATAATCTGGGTCTCTTTCATCCATCTGGGAGGGTCCACAAGACTTGGAACATGTTCACAATTTTTAGGGTTTGGGATGTTAATCGATGGAGACATGTCCATGTATCTGAGTACAAATATATATGAACACACACATGTGCATATATACACATGTGCATGTGTGCATATGCACACACATACACATACATGTATACATATATCCACGTGCATATGCAATCCACACATATGTATGCATACACATGCCTATACACACATACATATACAAACACATACATATATACACATGTGTGTATATACACACATGTACAATGCAATACATTCATGTATATGTGTGCATATATACAAATACGCACACATATACATATATTTTATATATAATAAAGTCATACAAGGTCAAGCTATTTGACAATATTTCATTTTTAAAAAAATTTTTTGTCTTTTTTTGGAGGAGGAAAGGCAGGGCAATTGGGGTTGTGACTTGCCCAACATCACACAGCTAGTACTTATTAAGTGTCTGAGGCCAGATTTGAATTCAGGTCCTCCTGATTTGTAATAGTAATGAAATCTGAAGTTCCTTTTGTATTGCTAAGCTGAGGGGTACTTAGCACCCAGTTTTAAATTAAGCTTCTGTTAAAGAAACAGAAGGCATAAACCTCTGTTGCTGATATAACAGGAAGGGGCTGAATAGGGAGGAGCAATACTGTGTATAAGGAGAATCCTTAGCTGGAATTTCAGATCTTCTTGGAGCCAGGTTCTGGAGGGTGAGGAAGAGAGGCCCAGGCTGGAGAAAATGATTTTCATTTTGAGAACTTGGATGAAGTGATTTTGATTCTGGGAACCAGCTGAAACTTCTGCTGAGTCCAAGGGACAGCTGGAACTGCTGAAGAGCTGCTGAGTCCTAGAGCCAACCAAGCTGCTGCAGATTCTGAGGACCAGTTGGAGCTGTGGAAGACTGAGGAAGCATGACTGTGGTGTTGGTATTTTGTCTGTTTGTGGCTTTGTTAAGCCTTGACTTCCTGGGAACAGAGACTGTGAAGGATTTAAAGTGGACTGGATGCTCTGAGCTTCAGTATGGTACAGGAACTGCAAGAGAGCTGAACAAAGAACTGGGAGCTGTCTTCCATTGAACCCAAGTGACAGTTTGATGAATCCAGGTAGGAGCTGGGACCATGAAAGTGGATCCAGGGAATCTGAAAGCCTACCTCGGGTCAAGATGAAAAGACCTCTCCCTGAACATTGAGTAGTGACTGACTCTGATGTGAGGTTTTGCTTCAGGACTCACTTTGGGAAGAGTTGTTTGATTTGGCCAGATGAGACTATGGGAGGCTGTTGAGCCTGCTCAACCCCATCCCTAACCCCTTGGCTTTGAAAACCCAGATGTTGGTGCCTCCCTTTCAGGTTACTAACTAGGTATGGGTGTAATGGTCAGACAGCTGGAAGCCCTGTCTGCTGAATTGCATTATTTTCTGTTGAGTAGTGACTGATGGAATTGTAATTTATCTGTGATTGTACTTTGTGATTGAATTAAGGACTCTGTGATTGACTAAATGAATGTACTACCCAGGGGTGAAGTACTTTAGCTTTTGTATTTTGTGACCCTTAATGAGGCAAACCTCCTTAAGGATGACTGAATGATTGAGTTGATTGATTGAGTTAGTAAGTGACTGATTGACTAAATGGTTGTACTTTGTTTAAAACTATGTGATCACTGTGGTGAAAACTATGTGGCTATGTTAGTGATAAGTTGTTGTGAATGGTGTATTTTGATTTTCTGTGAAAAGCTGTAATATTGTGAATGCTGTACCATGATTTTCTGCAAATGTTTTGCTCTGATTTGTTGTTGAATAAATAGAGTGTTCACTATACTATGTAATCAGAAACTTAAAAGCTGTTCACAGTAGCATTCTTCTGGAAAGCTGCTCATGTGTGGCTTTACATGCTTCCAGGGCCGGATCTCTATTCACTGCACCACCTAGCTGCCTCTATTTAACACTATTTGAAAGGACTTATGTTATACTTACTGACCCACTGATCCACTGATATTTGGCCCCAAGAAAGACAAGACACTGGCTGGAAACAGGCCATGGCATTAATTCTGAGATACAAAATTTGTTGTAAAAACAGAAAAGAGAGAAAATGCAAAATTTCTCCAAGTTTAATAGGCACACCTAATTTTCTTCTGTACTTAGGTGCTAATGTGTTTATATCCATCCAAGAATCCTGGTCACTCTTCCTGATAGTGGGAATAGTCTTGTATGGTGGGAAATGGACTAGAATTTGACTTAAAGAATCTGAACTGGAATCTGGACTTTGCCACTGTTGATCTGTGTGTTATTGGCTACTGCTTAATCTTTTTGGTCCTCATTTCCCTCATTGGTAAAGTGATATAATTTGAGCAGTGGACTTTCTGGTTCTCTTTTAGCACTAAATGTATGATTACATGATAGTGAATAAGATAAAAAATGAGGTCCATTTCCCTCTCTCAGCAATGGTAGAATCAAGGGTTAGAAAGGTAAGGCAGATAATTCAAGATGGTTGTCCAAGTGTCTCCTCCCATATTTTCTCTCTCTGTCTTTCCTGAAAGAAAACTATGGGAGAATTTTTTGCTGAGGCCTCACATTTTCAAACACAACTAACGATTTAAAGAGAAGTTGTTTAATTAGAGAACATATACTTAAGAAAATATCAGTAGAATGAAGTTGAGAGAAAAATTAAAGAAAGGGCAGGGCAGTGTTGGAGAATAGAAGACAAGTAAGAAAGGAAAAGGCAAGGCAAACTTGTAAAATATACCAAACCCTTTACCTCCTGTTCTGTCTCAGCAGGTTCAACTGTCACAACTAAGAGACAGGTTTAGTTTTCAACTTTAAAACTATTTGTTAGAGACACATAAAGAAATACCACGTTCCTAGCATTGTAATGTAAACCTGTGGGGGTGGCAAACATACAACCTGGGCATGAAGAAATACTAGGGATTCCTTTTGTTCAGGGAGACATATCTGCAACTACTTGGATAAATATGTGTTTGTGTTATCTCTTCCCTTAAATATCAGTTATAATCACCACTCTGGAATATTATTTCATCTCCAAACATGGAAGCACTATATAGACCCCACATAGCCTAGAAATGTAGGCCAGACCAAGAAGATTCAGATCCTTTAACATCTTACATGACTGACTTTCTAGAAAAAAAAACATAAATAGATTCATAGATATAGATATATGTTCATATGTATGTATAGATACATATATGTGCATACGTATATGTATATGTGTATGTGTGCTGATATGTATAGACAGTTAGATTTAAATATCTATCATATTCTAGATCCGATAATGAAGCCAAATGTCCAATTCAGCATTTACATTGATTGAGTATGAATTATAAAGATAGCTTTAATGGGGTATATAGGTGGCATAGTGAATAGAGCACTGGCCCTGGAGTCAGGAAGACCTGAGTTCAAATTCAGATTCGGACACTTGACATTTACTAGCTGTGTGACCTTGGGCAAGTCACTTAACTCCAATTGTTTGGCCTTCCCCCCTCCAAAAAAAAAAGATAGTTTTAGTATTACTGGTGGAGATCAGATTTTGTTGCTGTTATTTTTCATAATCTCACACTCTCTGGTTATTCTTATACATGAGGGCCATTCTGCTTCAGTTATCCATTACCCCTGAAAGATGTGAAGCCTGAACATAAGTTAATAAGTCAGATGCCAATAGATTGAAGCATTTATTTTCAGGTCTAAATAACCATTTCTAAGATTTAGTTGCTGCCAAAAGATCCCACCTTATCTATCTCTCCTGACAGCCTGCTAGGGTGCCTGATATTTCCACTATTAAGGGACCATTTATGGACATCTTAACTGTAGAAATTCTTATATTATGGGGTGGAGCCCCATTCATGAATTAGCATAATCATTATTTTTTAGCAGTCAATAGGTTTTGGCATAGTATTGCCAGGTGGTAATTTAATCATAACTATATGTGCTCTGAGCTGGGAATATTTTTTTCTTTTCCTTTCAATTTTTTTTATTAACCTAAACACAAACTAGAACACTTCAAATATCCATAGAACAAAATAATTTTACATATGAAGATATGAACATGTCTTATGTAAAGTTTGTTTTTAAGTATATATTGCATTTAACAAGAATGTAACAAAACATCCCTCTGGGTTTCTCTCCTGATTTTCCTTCTATTTTTTTCTGTGTATTTTGCTAGTAATTTCCTTGATAACTCTTTCTTTCTCTGTCTCTCTCTCTCTCTCTTACTGCTATTCACTCTACCCTGCACAAAAACCTTTCCTTCAACAAATACAGTCAAGCAAAACAATTCAATACGTTGGCTATCTTCACTTTTATTCTCATACATTAATTTTTTCTTGATTTAGGATTGTGTATCACAACCCATAGACTTATAAGCATAGATTTCTATTACTTTATGCTACACACACACACACACACACACACACACACACACACACATTTATTAGACAATTAAACTTTAGCAAACTTTAATTAATACTGAATTTAAAGATTATAGAGTAATTTCTTTTAGCAAATACATTTCTTACTATATAAAGTCCAGTGGGGTGGCAGAGTGGCACAGTGAATAGAGCACCAGCCCTGGAGTCAGGAAGACATGAGTTCAGATCTGGTCTCAGATACTTAACATTTACTAGCCATGTGACCTTGGGCAAGTCATAACCCCAATTGCCCTACCTTCCCCCCTCAAAAAAAAAGCAAAAAAAAATTTAATAAATTCCAGGAGAAGTAATAATGGAATAGTGGATTCAAATTCCACTTATGATATGTAACTGGTTAGGTGACACTGAGCAAATCACTTAACCTCTTAGCATCCTACACAGCTCTTTAAAACTGTAGTTTGAAGAGAAAGTGCTGACTTGCAATGATACCTCTGTCCAGCTTTTCTTATAGCCTGTTCCATTGTGCACTTTGTGTTGAATCCTTCTAGCTCCCAGTAAGCTGAAAGCATATAACTGGAAGGTATAGGACAATTTATATTGCTATTTGGGACCATGACTTTGGGACTATATTATTTTTGTCAGCTCTGGTGTCAGAAAAATAGAATTAAAAATAGAGAATATGTCAGCCTTTTGTTGGCCAAAACAGAGTGCAAAATGACCAGAGGCTAAACAGGCATATTCATGTAAAATGATGGAGATGGCCAGTAGATCAACAACAGTGTGAGAAAGAACTTTGGATTTTAAAGCAGTGAGGCATGAGAGAGAGAAAAAGGTCAAGATTAAGGTTCTAGAAAAAAAAACATTTCTAGAAGTCAATAACATGCTGATGTTCTCTGATCTAACAGTCATCCTGCTGGACATATCTGACAGGATGGTGGGAGGAGTGAAAGGGAAGGAAACGTGTTATATAGAGAAAAATGTGAATACTAGCTATTTTAATGGCAGTAAAACATTGGGGGGAAATCTATGGAGAATAACTGTATAATCTATAGTATCTGAGTATAATGAAATATTCTTTCACAGTAATAAATGGCAAATAGACAAATGAGAAGATTATTATAAATGAATACTAAGTAGTAGAGTGCCAGGCCTAGAGTCAGGAAAACTCATCTTCCTGAGTCTAAATCTGACCCTCTCTGGACACTTAATGTTTATGTGATCCTGGACAAGTGACTTAACCCTGTTTGCCTCAGTTTCTTCATCTGTAAAATAAGCTGGGGAAAGAAATGGAAAACTACTCCAGGATCTTTGCTCAGAAAACCCTCAAAAGTTTCACACAACTTAAAAATGACCAAACAAGGAGAGACAAGCTGTGTGACTTCAATTTTCTGTGTCTGAATATCCTTATCTGAAAAACAATAGTGTTAGGCTAGAGGCCTCCAAGGTCCCTTCTAGCTATGAATTTATTGTTTTGCTCATTTTACTCAATTATTTTTCTGTGCTACAAAGAGAGAACTCAGGGGGTAGTAGCGTTGGCAATAGATCTAGAAATGACCGTGATCTAAAATATAATTAACAACAACAACAGCATCTATATAATGCTTTAAAATTTGCCATGTTAACATATTTGAGGCTCACAAAATCCCTATGACTAATGGACTATGTAATAACACATGAAGAAACTGAACCACAATGATGTTAAGTGAATTGCCCAAGGTCACAAAGATGAATATTTCTTTTGGTTTTTTTTTGGAGGGGCAATTGGGGTTAAGTGATGTGCCCAAGGTCACACAGCTAGTAAGTGTTAAGTCTCTGAGGTTGGATTTGAACTCAGGTCCTCCTGACTCCAGGGCCAGTGCTCTATTCACTGCGTCACCTAGCCACCTCTAGCTGAATATTTCTGAGACAGGATTTAAATTCAGTTTTTATCAACTTCAAGTCCTTTGCTCTCTTCAGTATGCCACAGAGTTAGGATACATAGGAGATAGGAATTGGACACAAAATTTCACTGGCAGAGGGAATAGTCAGGTGAAGAAATTCCCACTACCAAGACAGGGCTGCAACTTCTCTGCAACTTATAAACATAAATGTCATGGATTTATTTAGTGGAGTCACTGACAAAAATGTGAAAATGCACGAAGCCTAGAAGTCAATAAAATCCTTTGGATACCTCATGAGATATTACCTGCTCTTACCACAATATCATATTTTCCAAGGGATCTCATGAATAGGAGAGCACTGTACTAACATTAATAAAGGATACTGTTAACCTCTACAACTCCTCACCCCCCATCAGGGTCTCTCTCTTCTTTTTTCTCCTGGACAAATATCTTCCCCTTGAAAATAAGTAGAATTTTGACAGTGGGTTTAAGGAAAGAAAAAAGAACAAAACTTCAGCTCCTCCCATCTATTTTTATACTACAGTTGAAAGAAACTAGTGTGGTGTAACCTGGATAAATGAAATTAGCAAGCAACCCTTTCAGCTGTCCCTCTAGCAACTTTACTACATGGGTCCTTTTAGAAACTTAATTCACTTATACTTTAAAGTACTAGTATTTCTTAGAAGAGAACAGTAAATTTTATTGCTAGAATTAACTAGCTTCATCATTTCTTTTGGAAAGTGGAGTCTGGAACTATGATTTTATCAAAGCAAGGAACTGCCACGATAGAAACTCACTTCATCAATGCGGATCAACAATTTGCCATTACTCTTCATCTTAGAAAGTTACTTCTACCACTCAGAGGTTGGGGGATATGTCCTTGGTTGCACAATCTCCATGACAGGCCAAACCTGAACCCAGGTCTTTTAGACTCTAAGGCTGCCTCTCTATTTACTGTACCCTGCTGCCTCTTTTCTTCAGTGTACTCACTACCTAAAATCCCTTTATGAAGAGCTTTCATGCCTTCTCGGGTTCATTTACTTTCACTGATTTTTACTCCAACATGTTTTTTTTTTAACCCATCTTGTCTCTTACTCTGATTTTCATCATTTTAATCAAGTATTTGAAGCTACTCTGAAGTTTTCTCTGCTATTTTATTGATGATTTCTTATATTAATGTTTGATATTATTAAATGAAGCATCTGGAAATGTCAAGAGTAATAATCTTCCATCTCTGTCTATGTCTGTGTCTATCTATGTACATGTGTATATGTATATGTATACATATGCATGCACATGTGTTTGTGGATACACAATACACATGTCACACATATATGTACACACACGTACACAAAACCAAAGCAATATATTATCTTGTCATGAGTCAACTGCTTTGGACTTATAGTCATATGGACATCATTTAATATATTTCCATTTTGGATTACAAAGGGAATTGTAATAGTATGAAAGTTAATTATCTATCAACAATTAATAAACAGTCCCAGGAACTAACTTTTCTATTATCAGAGCCTTTCCAATCATCTTTTAAGAAAAGGGATGGAGTGGTATGGTTCCATTAACATTCTTCTCTGATTTTTCATTGTGGCCTGTAGATGACCATGAATTCTAAAAGGCTACATCCCTGGAACTCAGAGTCTGGTAAGGAACTATTCTGTTCAAGTTACCCAACCCGGAAAGGTATTGAACATAGGTCTGCCTGTATCTCAGTTGTTCCAAGTCCAAGAGAGATGTAAAGAAACCCAAACCTGGAGGCCTGGCCACTAGGCATTGATTTGGGGGAATGTTGGAGGATAGTGAATACTGTCTACTAAAGTGTGAACAGGTTGTGACCTTCCTTTGTGGAAAGAACAGCCATATTTATGAAATTATGCTTCATTTGAAATGTTAAAATATGGAATACTAAAATATTGGAGAGGGGAAAACACATACTACTTTTTAAGAAGAAATGATCTATAAGACATAAATACTGTTGTACTTAAAATATGCCAATAGATGTAAGGATAAACATTATCCTGTCTCTCAGGAAATGTGCATATACAGTCAAAGGAATCAATTTTAATTACTCTTCTGGCATCCTCTCTTCTCCTCCCCATCTTTGTTCTTTATTCTATAACTTCAGGCTTCTCATTAATATGGATGTTTAGGCTCTAATTATATTTGCTATGGTATTAAATGGGATAAAAGTAGCCATGAATGCACCATGCTGGCTTTGCATTTTAAAGATTGTAAATCTAAATCCTGTTATGGTGAAAGAACAGAATGTTCATCAATTTGCATTTTCCTGTTAAACCTCACTCATTTGGAATCCATGAACTTCAAATCTGTGATCATTCAGGCAAAGCTGGGCTGAAGTTTAGTTCTGTTCTATTTGTGAAAGATTTACTAAGCAAATGGTTGTCCTGAGCAAGATATCAAAGAATCTTTACATATTCAATACTTTAATGGAAATATGATCTTATTGCTATGGTGAGTTTCTCCAGTGTTATACTCCCTAATTCATCCAAACCTTTTCTTCTGATATAACTCTTGCCCAGGTCATCATAAATACTCCACATATGATTGGCCCATTTTGCTAGGTATCTTTCTATATATCTGTAAACATCACAAAGTTCCTTGCATAACACCTCATTTGTCCTGTTATTACTTTCTCCCATAATCTTAAGCCTACCCAGTGACAAAACATCAGAGTTGGAAGGAATCTAATGGGCCATCTAAACTTGAACAAGAACACTCTCTATTTCATCCGCTACCAGTCATTATCTAGCCTTCACTTGGCTTCCACTAGCGAGTGAGAACCAGCTAAGTTCTGACAAGATCATTCAACTTTTGGACAGCTCTAACTGGTGTAAGATTTTGTACTTGTTTTCCTTACATCAAGCTAAAATGTGTTTCCTTGAATTTTCAGCACATTTCTCCTAGTTCTATGGTTTAGTCAAGGAGAATAACTCTGCTCTTTCTTTATTATAAAAATTCTTCAAATATTCGAAAACAGCTTTTGCAGCCCCTTCCCCTGCCTTCACTAAAATATAAACTCCTGTTAAGTTGGGATTTTTTCATTTTTTGGCATGTATCCCAACATCTAGCATTGTGCTTGGAACATATAATGTACTTAATAAATGCCTGTTGATTGATTTTTTTTCTCTACACTAAACATAAAGAGGACCTTCAAACAATTTTATGTCTTATTTTTCAACGTATGTCACCGTCCTACTCACTCTCCTTTGGAAACGTTCCAATTGATAAATATTCTAAATGTCATATTCAAAACTGAACACAATAATCCAGATATGATATGACTGGAGCACAGTATAGCAGAACTATCCCCACCTCCCATTCTGGATACTTCTAATCATTTTTAAAAATTAATTTTTATTTTCAGTTCCAAATTTTCTACTTTCCTCTATTTCCTTTCCCACTCCTTGAGAAGGCAATAAATGTTACCTATTATATACACAAAGTCATGAAAAACATTTCTACCTTGGCCATGTTTAAAAAAAAAAGCAGGAAAAATAAAGCTTAAAAATAAGCTTCAGTCTGTACTCAGAATTTATCCATTCTCTCTCTGGAAGTTGATAGTTTTTTGTTTTTCATCTTGAGTTCTTTAGAATTATTATAGATCATTTTATTGATCAGAATAGCTAAATCTTTCAAAGTTGATTGATATACAGTATTTTTGTTACTCTGTACAATGTTCACCTAGTTCTATTCACTTCACTTTATGCTAGGTACCTTTCTTGTTCAGCAATTCCTCAACTGATTGGCATCACCTCAATTTCAAATTTTATGCCAACACACACACACACACACACACACACAAAGCTGCTATAATTTTTTTTTTTTGTACACACCTTTTAACTTTTTTTATGATCCCTTTGGGATACAGACTCATTAGTAGTATTGCTGGATCAAAGAGTATGCAACCCTTTGAACACAGTTATAAATTGCTCTCCAGAATCATTAGATCAGTTCACAATACCGCCGACAATGCATTAATGTTCCAATTTTCCTACATCTTCTCCAACAATTGTCATTTTCCTTTCCTATCATATTAATCAATCTGATAAATGTGAGGTAGTACACCTCAGAGTGGTTTTCTAATCAATAGTGATTTAGAACATTTTTTCATATGACTATAGATAGCTTTAATTTCTTCATCTGAAAATTGCCTGTTCATATCCTTTGACATTTTATCAATTGCGGAATGACTTGTAGTCTTTGTGGAAAAAAAAAACTTTTTTAAATTTAATGTGATCAAAATTATCTACTTTGCAGTTCATAATATGCTCTCTTTTAATTGGTCATAAATTTTTCTTTTCTTCATAGATCTAACTGGTAAACTATTCCTTGCTCACCTAATTTGCTTACGGTTATCACCCTTTATGTCTAAATCATATACCCTTTTTGACCTTATCTTGGTATATGGTGTGAGATGCTGGTCTATGCCTAGTTTCTGCCATATTATTTTCCAGTTTTCCCAGAAGTTTTTGTCAAATAGTTGATTCTCATTCCAGGAGCTGAAGTCTTTGGATTATCAAACAGCAGATCACTATAGTAATTTACTACTGTCCTGTGTACCTTACCTATTCTATTGACCCATGACTCCATTTCTTAGTACCAAATAGTTTTGATTGCCACATTATAATATAATTTTAGATCTGGTATGGTTAAGTCACCTTCCTTTGCATTTTTTTTCATTAATTCCTCTGATATTCTTGATCTTTTATACATCCAGATAGATTTTGTTATTATTTTTTCTAGCTCTGTAAAACAATTTTTGATAGTTTGATTGGTATGGCACTTAATAAACAAATTAGTTTAAGTATACTTCTCATTTTTATTATATTAGCTTGGCCTACCCATGAACAACTGATATTTTTCTAATTGTTTAGATCTGACTTTAATTTGTATGAAAAGTGTTTTATAGTTGTGTTCATATGATTCCTGGTTTTGTCTTGGCAGGTAGACTACCAAATACTTCAGATTGTCTACAGTTATTTTAAATGGAATTTCTCTTTCTATCTCTTGCTATTGGGCTTAGTGGTAATATTTAGACAGGCCAATGAATTATGTGAATTTATTGTGTACCCTAGAGCTTTGCTAAAGTTGTTAATTATTTTAAGTACTTTTTAAAATTGATTCTCTAGGATTATTTAAGTGTACCATCATATCATCTGCAAAGATTGTTAGTTTTTTTCCCTCATTGCCTATTCTAATTCCTTCAATTTCATGTTCTTCTCTTATAACTAAAGTTAATATTTCTAGCAATATTGAATAATTGAATAATGGCATCCTTATTTCACATTTGATCTTACTGGGAAAGCTTCTAGTTTATCTCCATTACATATAATGCTTGTTGATTGTTTGAGGTAGATATGGCCTATAATTTTCAGGAAAATTTCATTTATTCATATGCTCTCTAGTGCAGGGGAGGGGGACTTGTGGACTCGAGGTCACATGTGGCCTTTCAGGATTTCTCTTAGTTTTCTTATTGACATGGTCAATTATGTCAATGATTTTCCTAATATTGAACCACCCCTTCATTCCTGGTATATCCCACCTTGTCATAATGTATGATCCTTTGTACTAAATTGCTGAAATGTCTTTGCTAATATTTTATTTTATAATTTTTGCATCAATATTCATTAGGGAAATTGGTCTATATTTTTTCTAACTCTCTTCTAACTCTTCCTGGTTTAGGTGTCAACACCATATTCATGTGAAAAAAGGAATTTAGTAGGACTTCATCTACTTTTCTTAATAGTTTATATAATATTGGAATTAATTGTTCTTTAAATGTTTGAAATAATTCACTTGTAAATCCATCTGGCCCTGGAGATTTTTTCTTAGGGAATTCATTTATGGCATATCAATGAAAATTTCTTTGTCTAAAATAGGGTTACATATTTTATTTCTTTTTTCTGGTAATCTGGAAAATTAATGTTTTTTGTAAATATTCATCCATTTCACTTACATTGTTAAATTTTTTGGCATCCAGTTGAGTAAAATATCTCCTAATTATTGCTTTAATTTCCCCTTCATTGGTGATGAATTCATCTTTTTCAGTTTTGATACTGGCAATTTGGTTTTCTTCTGCCTTTTTTATTAAATCAAATTAACCAAAAGTTTATCTATTTTATTGTTTTTTTTCCATAAAACCAGCTCTTAGTTTTATTTATGAATTCAATAGTTTTCATACTTCTTAATTTTTTCAACCTCTCCTTTGGTTTTAAGGATTTCTAATTTGGTATTTAAATGTGGATTTTTAATTTGCTCATTTTCCAGCTTTTTTAGTTTCATACCAAATTCATTGATGTCCTCTTTCCCTATTTTATTCATGTAAGTATTTAGAGAAACAAAAGTCCTTTAAAAACTTCTTTGGCTTTATGCCATAAATTTTGGTATATTGTCTCATTATTGTCATTCTCTTGGATGAAATTATTTATTGTTTCTATGATTTAATGTCTGTCCCATTCATTCTTTAGGATTTGATTATTTAGCTTCCAAATAATTTTTAGTCTATCTTTCCATGGTCCTTTATTACATGTAATTTTCACTGTATCAAGGATGAGTTTAATATATTTATCTTTCTGCATCTGATTGTGAGGTTTTTAATGCCCTAACACATTGTTGATTTTTGTGTAGGTGCCATGTACCAATGAGGAAAAAGGTACATTCCTTTCTATCCCCATTTAATTTTATCCATAGGTACAACTTTTCTAAAATTCTATTTACCTCCTTAACTTCTTTCTTCTTTATTTTGTGATTAGAGTTATCTAGTTTTGAGAGGGGGAGGGAAAGGCTCTCAATTAGCATAGTTTTGCTGTCTATTTCTTCCTAAAACTCATTTAACTTTTCCTCTAAGAATTTGGATAATTTGGTATACACTTAGTGTATATATGTTTAGTATTTATATTACTTCATTGTCTATGCTATCTTTTTGTAGGATGTACCTTCTTTCCTTTTCTCTTTTAATGAGAACTATTTTTGCTTTTGCTTTGTCTTAGATAAGGATTGCACCCCTGCTTTTTTTTTTCTTAATTCAGCTGAAGCATAATATATTCCGCTCCAGTCTTTTACTTTTACTCTACATGTATCACTCTGCTTCAGAT
>CM053581.1:497039994-497058693 GCA_028627135.1 Pseudochirops cupreus | reverse complement strand
TTAACTTTTGGAAACTTTCTGACTTATTAATGTCGTTCCTAAAATATTGTTTCTGGTGTAGAATATACAATGTAGATGTGGTCTGACAAAAGTAGAGTCCAGCATGGCTATCCTTTTCATAGTTTTGGGAACCATATTTCTTTAAATTCAGCCTAAATCACAATAGCTTACTGGGTTGCTATATCATATCACTGATTCAAGACACAATCCACTTAAGCCCCTAGACTTTTTTCAGGAAAACACATTATTATTATTTTTTTTAGCTATGTCTCTCTCATCTTATATAGATTTGATTTTTTTTTTCAAATCTATGTGTAAGAATTTACTTTTACAGCAATTAAATTTTATCTTATTAGGTTTGGCGTGCTGTTTTAGCCTTTCAAGAGGTTTTTTTTTTTAAGATTATGGTTCAGTTATCCAATGCATTAGCTATTTCTCTTGTATCCCCTCCCCTCTCCCTTGACCCCTTTCCTTCCTATTTTTCTATTGGGAAAGGTGAATTACCTTACCCCAAAGTCTGTAGTTATATGTACATGCACAAACATATGTGTACATGTATGTGTGTGTATAATTGTCTCTTCAAACTAGTTCAGATAGGAGTGAGGTTCAAGCTTCTTCCACTCCCCCACCTGAACTTCCCCTTCATTTTATAAATTATTCCTTGTGGGCCTCATTTATGTAAGGTAATTTTCACCATTGTCTTCTTCCTTTGCCTTCTGCCAATCCGTCCCTCTTTCTTACCTTTCCATTTTTCTTTTGAGATCATCCTAACAAACTAATCTTATACTTATGCCCTTTGTCTAAGTAGACTCTTTATAACTGCACTAATGATGATAATATTCTTATTGATTATTATTTTCCCATACAAGGAGTTTAACCATATTAAATCCCTTATGATTTCTCATTAATATTTACTTTTTTATGGTTCCTTGAGGCTTGTGTTGAATATTAAAAAAAATTGTTCAGCTTTTTCATGAGGAAGGTTTGAAATTTCTCCATTACATTGAATGTACGTTTATCCTCCTGTAGTATTTTATTTAGTTTTATTTGGTAGGTTATTATTGGTATTAATCCTATCTCCTTTGCCTTCTGTAATGTCATATTCCAAAACTCTATACTCCTTTATAATGATAGATGCTTAATCTTGTTTGATCTTTACTGTAGTTCCATGTATATGAATTATTTCTCTTTTGTTTCTTGAACTATTTTGTCCTTGACCTTGGCAATTGTGGCATCTTTATTCATGAGGTTATTGGTGGATTCTTTTGATTCTTTCTTTGCCCTCCAATTAAAAAATATTTGAGAAGTTTTCCTTTCATGAAATATGATATCTAAGCCCTTTGTTTTGCTCATGGCTATTATATAATCTAATTATTTCAAATTTATCTCTCCTTAATCTATTTTCTAGGTCAGTGATTTTTTTTCTATGAGATAATTCACATTTTCTTCTATTTTTTCCATCTTTTGTCTTTATTGTTTCTTATTACTTATTGAATAATTAGCTTCTACTTGTCCAATTCTAATATCTATTGAAGTATCTTCAGTGTGGTTTCATATCTCTTTTACCACTTGGCCAGTTCTTATTTTTAAGAAGTTATTTTCTTCAGCATTTTTGGTGCATTTTTAAAATCCAGCTATAAAATCTCTTTTCAAAAATTTCTTGCATAGCGCTCATTTCTTTCCCTTCTTTTTCCTCTACCACTCTTCTTTGATTTAAAAAAAAATCTTTCTTTTGCTTTTTTAAAAATCTCTTTCTTTAGGTGTTCTATGATATCATGTTGGTTTTGTGTCCAATTTGCATTTTTATTAACTAGAGCTTTTTAAATCATAGTCTTCTTCTCTGTATTGGACTTCCCTGTCACAATATAACTTTTTATGATCACGTTCTTTTTTATTATTTGCTCCTTCTGTTGCTTTCACAGCTGGGTCTGGGAGCTTATAAATTTTGGTGTTTCTAAAGTCTTGCGTTCTGGGGAAAGGTCTTGTCACTTCTCTGTTGTTCTGAGCTCTGATCTTCACCCAGGTAGGTCTCCTGCTCCCTCTTAAGCACAATTGCTCCTCTGTACAATGGAGCTGGCATAGGAGGCTGTAGAAATCTTTTTCTGACCAGGTATTCAGTCCCTTTACACCATTATTCACTAGATAACACTGGTACTTATACCAATTTTGGTGTTCCTTCTCCTTCTAAGGTTCACAAGCTATGTGGCTTCTACTTTTCTCACTCCTGGCCAGTCTTAGTATTTGTGAACCCTCTCTGTCTTCCAAAGCTGCTCTGGGTAGGGAAAATGACATTCTGACTTCTTGGCTTTTCTGCTTTTAATTCAGTTCAGCATTTTCTGTGGTTGTTTTGTAGAAGAGGTTTTGGGGGAAATTTAACAGTTGTGACTCTTTACTCTGCCATCCTGACTCTTCCCCATTCTAATGTAAATCAGTTGAAAAGTCTTACTTCCTCAGAATGATATCAATCAATAATCATTTAGTAAGTTCTTATTATGTACCAGACACTGTGACAACCACTGAAGATACAAAAAGAGGCAGAAAACAGTCCTGTCTTTGGGGAACTTACAGTCTAATGGAGGAGACAACATGCAAACAAATATATACAAAGTAAGCTAAATACAAGATAAATAGGAAATAATTAACAAAGGGAAAATAAGAAGGGTTGGGGAAGGCTTTCGGTAAAATATGGTATTTTTGGGGGGTACATAAAGTTAAGGGATTGATTACAGATGACAGTAAAAGGATGTTGGTTTGGGAAAATGCAACACATGGTTTGGTACTTTAAAACCCAGTATAAGAGGACATATCCATATATTAAGGCAGCTATTGATTTCAAGAAAGAGATTGCCTGGCTTTTGCATTGTTTATAAGCAACCTCTTTTTGGTGTGAGTATAAGAGGGTTGACATGTAATATGCTGTGTCCCTGAGAAGGCAGGTCTATTGTAGTTGTTGGAAATTATAATTTGTAACTGCAGCCCAAACAAGGTCCTCTGGGCAATTGACACCATTCTCAGAAACAGCAGGTTCTACTTTGCTGCTTTATTTAAAAGTCATAGCCCTTACCTTTCCCAGGTATGAAAACTTTGACAACAAAACTGAGAAGACTGGTAATGGGGTCTAAACTTTATAACATTTCTACTGCTGAATTCAGAAACTTGTGAGAAAGAGTAATTGCAAGTGCCTAAATAGTTTTGTTAACTCTTGCTTCTGAGACCTTTTCTGTTTTTTTCGATAAAGCAAGTCACTCAATCTCTTTGCTCCCAATTTTCTCCTCTGTAGAACCATAGGCTTTGGCAATATGACCTCTAAGTTTCCTTCTAGTTCTAATATTTTTGAGTCAATAAGATAAATTCTCATTGATTGCTTTTATATATCACATGTGTAAGGCATGCATATTCATACTACATATACAAATATATGTGTAGTATTTAATGTATTTTGAGAGAAAGAACTAGAATTCATAGTGTAGTTTTATGAATCCTTGATGAAATCCATGCTGGGGAAATAGCCTTCTTGCCTGGATAGGTACTTAAAAATATGCCATCATATTGTGCCAACTACTTAAATTGTTGATATAACCTTAGTGAAAATCACCTCCACAAACATTTATTGTATGCCTGTTGCTTACAAGGAAATATATAAGGTGTTAAGGATACAAAGATAAAAAGGAAAATCTTTTCCTTTGACTATGTTACATTCTTCTAGAGCAGCAGTTCTCAACTTGTGAGTTGTGACCTCTTTGGGGGTCGAACGACCCTTTCACAGGGGTCACAGGAGTTGCCTAAGACCGTCGGAAAACACATATTTCCAACGGTCTTAGGAATGGAGACACCGCTCCTCTAAGCATCTCCAGGTGGGTCCATCCATAAGCAGATATGCCCATGTACAAGTATTAAAGGGTCGCGGCATTAGAAAGGTTGAGAACTACTGTTCTAGAGGAATACAAGAGATAAGGCAATAAATTTTCCTTAAGATGACAGTTTAGTCAAATTTATATCTTTTTTTGTGTGGAAAAATATAGCTTCACATGCAGAAATATCTGTGCCTCAGTCTTTGACCCTCCTACTTTACAAGTACATGGCTTTGATCATGGTATGGGGGATGGATGAAAGAAGGAGAATAGCTCAGTACAGCTCATTCCCAGTTCTAATAAAAACAATTCAAAATGCAAGTCTCTCCTCATAGTGGGTCAGGAGAGCCCTTCACATATATGGAGGACATTTTTAAAGGGGAAAGTGAAGAGGGGTTGGGGTCTAAGACTGTGAGTTCTTTGATATAGGAATATCCTAGTGAGAGAACTCACTCTACCAATGCAAATTGGCATTATGATGTGAAAAGAGTTTCCTGCAACTCAGAAGTTAAGTGACTTAATTTATGGGTGGCACATTCAGTATGTGTGATAGAACTTAAAAAAGGTCTTGAGTCTAAGACTGACCCTTTATCTACTATGCCATATTGATTGTCCATATTAAAGCTATCTCATTGTTATATTGCTGTAGTTCTGTTAACTTTTGTCATGTATCACACGCAACTATGCCTCTCAATATTTCTCTTCCTTCTTCCCCGTAATTACCATTGGATATTTTCAAAAGTTTTCTACATTGCTAATAATAGACCTTCTGAGTATGGATGTCATTCAAACATAAATGTACATCTACTTACCTAGAACAAGGATTGACCCAAGTTAACATTTCAAATGACAAAATAAAACCTAATGTATTTCACTAACACAACCTCTTAAATTCAAGTTGACTCAACTTTAATGTCTTTCAAATGTGGAAGACATATGACTTTCCTTTGGACTTTATAAATACTAGGCCTCTTTGAGTTGACATCACTAATGATAGCTGTAGAATAAGAAGCACATTAACATCCCAAATTAATGATCTTTAACAGCATTAAAAATTATATGACCTCTGGTTCATCCTAGTACCACCACCACCACTCAAAATAACTTTCCATTGTACCATACTTAAACCCTGGTAGTTAATGAGGAAAGGGAGTTACATGACCTAGGAAAATTCCCCTTTGAAATTTTCCATCTTCCTTAATTCCTTTGTGTACTACCTGAAGAAATTAATTGTAGTTAGCTATGCTTGCTCTTAGAGGATACTCATTCCTAGTCACCATGAAGAGTCAATCAGGGAAGTCATATTTTCTTTTGCTGGAATGAATGATAAATAAAACACCCTTTCTATCTTACTTCCTTTTTTGTTTTCAATTTATTGTTAATTTTCCAAAATTTCTTCTCAGGAAGTTAGAGCATTGCTGGCCTCTGAAACAACAGGTAATGTTGGAAGTCTTGGTTATAGAGTTATTCATCAAAGTTTGACATAAAAGCATATGGCAGAAGGATCAATTTTCCAAATGACTTCCTTTTATTAACCATATCTTGAAGGCCAGTACAGCTTTAGGAAATGGGTACAGATTAGGAAAAGATCAGAAGCAGTTTAAGAGATCAGAGGTAAAGCAAAAAGTTTTATTTCCAGGGAAAATTTGCGACCTACTTCAGTCTTTCACCAGTACTCTCCTAGCACTTTCCTTCTTCCTGAATCATGTATCCACAATTTATTCTGCATTTCTGTTATTACCTGTGTCAAAGGGAAGTCTTTGTGGGGCTCAGGGTCACAGCCCACAGTTTAAGAAGCACTGAAAGGGTGACTAGTGGAAAAAGTTTAAGAAACCCTGATCAAAATGATACTGCACCTTGGCTGTCTATTTCCACTCTGTTTTTCCTTTCCTGAGTAGATGACCAAGCACTGACCTTGAGATAGACATGTCATAGATTACAGGCAAACACATGAGTTCAAGAGATCTGGAGGTCCTGAGTTCCATTAAAAAATGAGTGAATAATTGTTGAAGATGCAAAATTTACTGACTGTAGAAGTGTGAAGATCAGAGGAGGAGAATGATAATGCAAATCAGAGATAGAAATTAAAATGCCCAATTAGCAATTTTGCAAACTGCCTTATGTTTAAAGTTTAAATATTACTATTTTTGGAGACGGTAACAATAGTTATTAGTGTTACTGAGTTTTGTTCTAGTCATATCATTAATACAAATTCTGATTCATTTATATTTAGCATCCCATTTTATGTGTTGGAATATACTACCTATCCTATACCATGATTCATGTTCTACAATGAATTTTTTTTTCCTTTTCCCATTCTGAGGAAACCTTTAGAATCGTGGGCCACAATTTAATTGTCTATGAATACAATCATCCCTGGGATATGCTCATATTTTTAATGAGCCAATCAACACAAGAAAAGGAAACTCTCTCTTATAAGAAAACAAGCTCCTGGGATTGAGACCTATCCAAAACATATGCCTGGGTACAATACAGGAAGTGGTTGTGGATTCAGCCAGGTAGTGTCCCAATGTCAAACTAGGGTATCTGATTCACTCTCCAAATAATATATATTCAAAGTAGAGATGTCAAACTCATGGTTCCTGGCCACAAACTCTCACAAAACTCAAATGCAGGGGGCAGTAACTAGATTATAAAGTACAAATGTTTAACATAAATAAAAATTCAACACAATATAAATCATTTTGATTTATTATTTTCTATGTCAATGTGTGGTCTGCAGGATTGAGTGTGATACAACCAAAGGAGAAATCACAAAATCCAGATCAGTGATCCTGGCTTTGTACTTCTCTTTAAATCTGGTCTAGAGTCCAGCTACCTTTAAAAGGACCACTCCAGTACCATACTTAATTGGACCAGAATTGTAGATCATGTACCAGAGAAATTCTTTATGTACTATGGATGAGAGATATTTTAGATCCCCAAGGTTCTTATCAATGTCAATCTGAATCTTTTCCTGTCTTTTCACATAAAAGTACTGATATCAACCTACATTTCTAGAATAGTCCTAAACCAAATAGGCCTCCAAGGTTGGAACCAGGGCTAGCATAGGATATTAAGCGTACTATACTTCTTCCGACCCACCTCAAATAGAAGTGTCAAATTTCAAACTTAATATTTTGACCTATGACTCCTTTCCCACTGTTCTGTTTACAATCTATGTCAGTTTTGCTGATATACATAGTGTATGTAACTAACACTTAGCACCTGTGTGACCTTGGTTAAGTAACTTAACTTCCCTGCTTCTCAGATTGATCTCAAAAATGAAGAGATTGGATTAAAGGGATTTCAAAGTTTTCTTCTATCTCAAAATCAGATCTTATGATTTCTTGTATTTTTTTCTTTCTTGTAAATCAAAATCATTTACTAAGGTTTACTATCGATGATAGTAGCAGTAAGCCATAAACATACACCAGGGCCAAAAATATCATCCTCCAAAAAGGACTGTCTGGCTGTGCCTCTGGTTATTTGAAAGTATTTCAAAGCCCTGAGTGTAGCCTAACCAAAGGAGACACTGCATCCCCCAAATTGGCTCTATTGAAGTCATGATTTCCCTACTCCAAGGAGGTATCATCTAGAGACAAATAAAACAGGTATACTCATGCTTGAATTTGCCTTGCTTTGTAGGAGCTTAATAGTGGGACTGAAATGAAAATGCTTTGAAAATTTCAAAAGCATTAGAAAATGTCAGTTGTTATGACTATTGTAATTATTAAAGGTTTGTTGAATTGTATTGATTTGGACAGCAAGAGGAGATTTTCTGAAACATTTCTCATGCTGTCATTGGCTTTACCTCTGAAGCAAAGAGGGCTGACTCCAGCAGTGATAGGGATGGGATATCTACTGGTTCAGTCTGGCAGTGATAAAGGAGACTTTTGATAAGGTGGGAAATATAGCCTTCCTATGGTACTTGTTTTTTTGGGGGGGCCTAGAATAGATCTCAGAGTTTTCCCCTTATTGATTGGAATACTAAGAACACTCTGATATAATTTATCTTCACATTGGATCTGTAATATTGGGGTTAACCTGAGCTGAACAAGATGTCCATGGGGAATTTAAAATTTCAGTGTCCCCAGAACCAAAGCTGGCACACAAATAATGGAATGAATGGATGAACCAGAAACATTCAAATACCATAGTGACTGTCATGATAAGGCTATCTGGCATTTTTGCCACAATTTAAATATTGATTCTTTTTCTTCTCACTAAGGCACTGCTATAGATAACTGTTAGCCCCTGATCTAACCTTCCAGTCTTATTTAACCATGGTTCAGCATGTTCCATACTTGCTAAATGGAAATATGTCAACCTAGTTCTTGAAGTGTTACAGAGCCATCAGACTGGCATTCACTATGCTGGCACCCTCTGATCTGTTTATTTATTTTAATCTCCCTCCCCTCACCCAATTAGACACAAACACATCTTTTTACATTCATTTTTCAAAATTTTGAGCTCCAGATTCTCTCCTTCCCTCATTCTACTCTCCCTGCTTTGAGAAGGCAACCAATTGTATAGGTCATACACTTGTAGTCATGCAAAACATATTTTCAGATTAGCTATGCTGTGAAAGAAAACAGACCAAAAAATACCCCAAACAAAAAGAAATATAAAGAAAACAAAGCGTGCTTCAATCTTCATTCAGATTTCATAAGGTATGTATTTGGAGGTAGATAGCATTTCCTGTCATATGTTCTTTGAGATTATCTTGGATCATTATATTGTTAGAAATAGTGAAATCTTTCTCAGTGATCACCATACAATATTGCTGTTACCAGGTACAACATTCTTCTGATTCTGCTCACTTCACTTTGCATCAATTTATGTAACTCTTTCCAGTATTAATGAAAGCATCCTGCTCATTTCTATAGCACAGTAGTACTCCATAACAATTATATGCAGCATCTTGTTTAGTCTTTTCCCAATTGATGGACATTTCTTCAATTTCTAATTCTTTCCTACCACAAAAAGAGTTGCAATAAATATTTGTGTACATATAGGTCATTTTCCTTTTTTAAAAAATATTTTCCGGATGTAGATCTAGCAGTGGCATTGCTGGGTTGAAAGGTAGGCTCAGTTTAATAGCCCTTTGTGCATAGTATTAAATTGCTTTCCAGAATGGTTGGATCAGTTTCCAACTCCTTCAACAGTGAATTAATGTCCCAATTTTCCCACATCCCCCCTTTAACATTTGTTACTTTACTTTTCTGTCATATTAGCCAATCTGATAGGTGGGGAAAGTGAGAGCCCTCAGGGTTGTTTTAATTTGTGTTACTCTAATCAATAGTGATTTAGAACATTTTTTCACATGACTATAGAAAGCTTTAAATTCTTTCTCTGAAAACTGCTTGTTCATATCCTTTGACCATTTATCAATTGGAGCATGACTTGAATTCTTATAAATTTGACTCAGTTCTCTTTATATTTGAAAAATGAGGCTTTAATCAGAGAAATTTGCTGTAAAAATATTTCTAGTTTTTACATTCCTTCTAATCTTGGCTGCATGGGCAAAAAAAATTAAGTTAATGTTGTCAGATGTATTCATTTTGCATCACATAATGCTCTTTATCTCTTGTTTGGTCATAAATTCTTCCCTTATCTATAGACCCAACAGGTAAATTATTCTATGCTCCCTTAAATTGGTTATGATATCCCTTTTTATGTTTAAATCATGTACCCATTTTAACCCTATCTTGGCATATGATATGGGATGTTGGTCTATAGCTAGTTTCTGCCAAACTACTTTCCAGTTTCTCTGGTAGTTTTTGTCAGTGACTTCTTGTCCCAAAACTTTCTGTCTTTGGGCTAATCAAACACTAGATACCTATGATCATTTACTACTTACTGTATATTGTGTACCTAATCTATTCCACTGATCCACCACTCTATTTCTTAGCATTACTAGATTGTTTTCTTTCAATTTCTATTTTACACTCTGGATCTAGGATGTCAGCGCAGTTTTCCTTAATTTCTTGAAACATAATGACTAAGTTCTTTCTTTTTTCATGGCTTTCATGCAGTCCAAATATTCTTAAATTATTTCTCCTTAATGTATGTTTCCAGGTCAATCATTTTTCTGATGAGATATTTCAAATTTTCTTCTATCTTTCATTCTTTTGACATTATTGTTTCTTGATATCTCAGAGTTATTAGCTGCCCAGTCACTCAATTCTGTTTTTTAAGGAACTATTTTCATCAGGGAGCTTTTGTACCTCTTTTCTTATTTCACCAATCCTGCTTTTTAACATTAGATTTTCATCAGTGAAATTTTATACTTTTTTTTTTTTTTACTATTTGGCCAATTCTGTGTTTCATGGTATTATTTTCTTCAGTGGTCTTTTGTTCCTCTTTTACCAAGCCTTTAGTTTTCTTTTTAAAACCTTATGGTATAACTCTCATTTCTTTTCTCAATTTTTCCTTTGCCACTCTTATTTGATTATTAAAAGTTTCTTTTTTAGTTCTTCTAGGAGTTCTTGTTGGGCTTCTGTTCAATTCACATTCTAAAAATTGTTTTGGCTTTGCTTGTAGCTGTTTTGATATTCTCTTCTTCTGTGTTTATGTCTTGATCTTCCCTGTCATCTTAGTCACTTTTTTATGGTAAAATTCTTTTTTGTTGTTTGCTAATTTTTCCAGCCTTTTTTTTGACCTTGAACTTTATGTCAAAGTTGTGCTCTGTTCCTAGGGTAGTAGTTAAGGGGGCAATGTTCTAAGTTTCAGACTTTTCCCCCCTGCTCTTTTTGGAACTAGTTTTGGGATTTTGTAAATTTTTGGTGAACCTAAAGTGGTGTAATCCAGGGAGAGGTATGGTCACTGCTCTCCTGGTCTGTGCTCTGGTCCTTATATAGGATCTGATCCTTTGAAGATGAAATTGATACTGCTCTTTAGAGGCCACACTTTTTTGTGACTGTAATCATTCCTATCCATTCTGGAACTGTGACTTGTAAATGAGTATATTCAATGGAGTTGCCAAACTGCTCTATGTCCTTTGTCCAGTTCTAGTGCAAGTCCACCCATAATTTCTTTTTACCAGATCCTGTTATTATCTCTAATTTAAGAGTTTTCAAAGCTGCTACTTCTGCTATTGTCACCTCCATAGACCACAGCTGGCGTTGCTACCATATGGGTTCTGTGTCAACCCTCATCCCAGGATCACAGATCTCTTGTTCCAACCTCCTAGAAAACTGTCTCACACTGACCTTTTGTTGGTTCTGCCATTCCAGAATTTGATGTAAGGGGTTATTTTAGAATTGTTTGAAGGGGAATGTTGGGATAGCTAAGCTGCTTCCTTTACTCTTCCATCTTGTCTCCTTTCCTGGAAGTCCCCTACCTGTATAATTTTGAACAAGCCGCTTAACTTCTTGGGTCCTTAGTTTCCTAATGAATAACATGAAGGGTTTGGACTCAAAAGCTTCTGTTATCCCTCCTAGCCTATAGCTGTGATCCTACAAGGTTTTATAAAGATGTATATATACACATACTATGCTTCTGGAGGTGAAAGGTGTTAGAGAAAGGTTCTATCTGTCCTCCTGAACCTGCCCTCTCTACCCTAGCACCAAATTATAATAGAAGTAATATATTTTCTTCTTCTTATCTAATATTTTCCATTTTTTCTAGATTTGATGATGAGTAAATGTACTTAGGAAAGAAATCTATCCCTTTAGCAGCAGTTCATTAAGAAGACCCCACTATTAAGCTCATTAAGTAGGGATATGTAGCATTCCTATTATCATTTAGAAATTGGTTTAGTACCCTGCAAGGCAATGAAAATAAGACATCTCATTTCAATGGATGCTTTAAAACTGTGAGGTTTAGGTTTACACAGATAGGATCTACCAAAAATGGAATAATCATAACTGTTTTTATGGATATTCTAGCAGTGAAATATTATGTTCCCTTGCATGTTTGTTTATTCAGCCTGACAGAGGGGCCAGAAAAAGGTGCTTTTGATTAAGCTCTCCAATATCTCATATTTATATTGCACCTTTCATGCCAAAGGGCTTAATAAACTATATTTATACTGCTTTATAAACCTTGCAACAGAATCAGCTTTTTTCTCCTTTTTTTTTTCCACTAGGAATGTTAGCCAAGCATTTTACAGTGAAAGGTGGCAAGCATATGTAGAAGATGGGGGAAGTTTCATCCAAGGTGCAAAGGTAAACCAAACTACTTAAGAAATGATCTGGGATTCCAGTTATCCACCTCAGGATCTCTTTCCAAAGAACTTTTTTGGAAGATTAACATTGAGTACATGAATTCATCAGCTACAAGCTGGAAAGTATTGTCATCCTAGCAGGCATTTGAATTTCTTGGAAGTAAAGGGTGGGGTACAGTAAAGGTGAAATGGTTTCTAGGAAGTGTAGATACCACACATTTCAAGCCACTACCTCCTCCTAATCAACTTGTTTAAAAGGGACTTTACATTTGCAAAGTCCTCCTTAATTTTACTCTTACTCTTAACTAGAGTGAGGAGTCATTAAGAATATTTTTTTGATTTATATCTCTATCTTTACCTGTACCTCTACTATATCTCTACTTGAATATATGTATGTAATAATACACACATACATATGTACACGTATTATACAAATATAATATAACGCATATATGTATATAATCTGTATCTCTATATAAAATTCTATCTCTCTCTATTCCTATCAGAGGAAGCTAGGTGGTACAATAGATATGCTAGGACAGATCTGGAATTAGGAAGATGTATTCCAATCTAGCATCAGATATTTATGTGTGCTACGCAGTCAAAGGATAATGTAGTTACAGAATTATTAGTATATTGTGTAATATTTAAAATTCTTTTTTCCATAACATAATTGGTTTGTTTAAATAATGGGCTTTTTTTGGCTACCATTAAGTGTGAAAAGAGTCCTGATGCTATTGATTAGACTTCTGATATTATCTAACTTTAGGGAATAAAAATTAGATATTGGAAAATATGGTTTATTAATTCTATGCTTATGCAGTTTTGACTTAGTTTAAAGAAGATACATAAATTCAATACATTATCAGCAAGAGTACCAATAGTATATAGGGATCACTTTGTAATGCTAGTCAAACTAGTATAATTTACAGCTAAGGGAATTTAGAGTATATTCTAGTTATATTTCATTAAGGGCAGCTAGTTGGTGTGGGGGATAGAGCACCAATTCTGTGTGCTGTGTGACCCTGGGTAAGTCAATTAATCCTCTTTGCCTCAGTTTCCTCATTTGTAAAATTACCTGGAGAAGGAAATGGTAAAACCATTCCAGTATTTTTACCCCAAATGTCATCAGAGAGAGTCAGACAGTACTGAAAAAAGAACTGAACAACAGTGAATACTTCACTAAATATAACTTAAATTATAGTATATCCTCCTTCATTATAATGTTAGCTCCTCCATTAGCTTCTCCACTTCTTGTGGGCAGGAACCATTTTTTGCCTCTCTTTGGTATACCTAGTGATTAATACCGGGCCTGCCACATAATAAGTGCTTGATAAATGTTTATTGATCGCTTGAAGGTCCAGAGGGAGAAGAAAAAAAGTGGGAGAGGGGAGGAGGAGGACATATAGGGAAAAAGACAGAGAATGCTCATGTCATAGCAAACAGAGTACTCTCTCTCATGTCAGAGGCCTGAACAGTGAGGCTTCCTTAGCCACACTGGGCCACAGTTTCCTGAGCTGTGAAATGAGGCCCTTGGACTAAATGACCTCTGATGTCCCTTTCAGATCTAGATCTCTGAATCTATATTTACAATGTCATTATCATAATGATGATCAATTGTTACTCCCTACTTTCATTTTCCAGTCTCCATCAATGATACAAAGCTCTTAAGACTTTTATGTACAGATTGAAAGTTAAGGAGTTGAATAATTGTGTTCCTATTACTGTTCATGTAGGGGTAAAGGCTGAATAGACACAGAAAAAAAGAAAGATTATGTGTGTGCTTCATTATATTGTGACAGGTATAATTTCAGATGAGATGTATTTTTATCTTGTTGTTGCTCTTAATGGTACAACAACCTCATGCCTTCTTGATAGCACCCAGTTTAGAAATTATAAACTCCACTCTCTTTGCAACCTATTAAATTTCCCAGGGAATTACTTGAGTGAGGAACTCCCCCACACTAAATTGCTGTGCATTAGGAAATGGATGATGGCTCTGAACTTGGAAAAAGTAACTGCTATTCCTCTAAGCTAGATTTGAAAGTGAACATAGAAATTCAGGAAACAAAAATACATTTTGGCCACACTCACTGGTTCTATCCAACCATCCAGATCAATCACCAAAGGTTGTGCATGTTATAAATAGATGTGCAATTAATTTATTTTACCAAAATAACCATGGGTGTTATGTTGGGTATTGAACAAAACATCATCTGTCTTTTTTTCTTTCAGCTCATTTTACTGGAATGGTTTGTCATTCCCTTCATTTTATAAATGTGGAAACTGAAACAAACACAGTTAAGTGACTTGCCCAGGGTCACACAACTAGTAAGTGTCTGAGGCTGGATTTCAACTCACAAACATGAGTCATTCTGACTCCAAGTCCTATGGTTTATCCGCTGCACCACCTACCTGCCCTCAACAAATGCTTGTTACATGCAAAGGACTGTGCTAGGTGCCAGACATACACAGTAGTTGTGATACAGTCCTACTCTCGGCAAACTCACAATCTAGTAAGGCAGAAGATTAATAAACAAATAATTTTGATAAAAAGGGAAGCAGTAAAATATGGATCCTCATGGTATATTAGAAAGAACACTAAGGAATCAGAGGAAGTAGGTTCAAATCCTAGCTCTTATGTACCATCTGTGTCATTTCTGAGCATCAGTTATTTTTTCTTCTAAATGAGAAGGTTAAGCTAGATTATTTTGGATTTTTTTCAGACCTAGATCTTCAATAAAAACAACAACAGCTAAGCATTTATATAACGCTTTAAGGTTTGTAAAGACTTTAGAAATATCTCATCTTATTGCTACAACAACCCTGTGAGATCGGTGCTATTATTACACTTATTTCACAAATGAGAAAACTAAGGCCAAAAAAATGGCAAGTGATTGGCTCATTGCTCAGTGTCTGAGGTCACATTTGAACTCAGGTTTTCTTGACTAAAGGCCAGAACTCTATAACCTGTGCTATATAGTTACCTCTTCCCTATTATTACAATGACAAAAGAGACATCTAGGCAAAATGATTACTTGAATTTAAATAGGGATAGATCATTTTGACTTGGAAAAGTCAAACAAGATGTCTCACTTCTTTTAATGAAAGGAAAGAAGATCTGATTCAGACCTTAAAAGAAGAGAGAGACTTCTGTGGAGAGAAACAGAAGTAACTGAATAAAAAGGAGATGACCTAAATAAATGCAAGAAAATTAGAGGGAGACAGGTTAAGGAAAAAAAAAAGAAATAGAGTACTGTTTAATGTGACTATAACATAGAATTCACGAAGAGGGGTAGTATAAAATAGGATTGATGGGTAGAATGGAGTTAAATTATGGAGGGCCTTGTATGTGACAAAGGAAACAAAGTCTTTGCCTTTGATGGGATTGTACTCTAGGAAGACAATACATACAATGTGAAACAACTGGAAAAGCATATACTAAGAGTTTAAGGTGCCTTTAGGATTTGATGACAAGAGCTAACTTAGTACCTGACAATGAAAGCCACTTGATCAATGACTCTTGAAGACAGGACCACAGGAAACTCCATTTGGGAAAGGATCAGCTTCTTTCTTTTTTTTCACATTAAATTTACTTATTTACTTTTAGTTTACAACATTCAGTTTCACAATCCCTGGAGTTCCAAATTTTCTCCCCCCCCCCCCCGCCCCGCCCTTCCCGCCCACCCGTGGTGGCATGCAATCTGAATAGGTTTTACAAATATCTTTACACTAAACATTAGTCAAGTTGTAAAGAAAAATTATCCCCAATGGAATGAACAATGGAAAAGAAGGAACAGAACAAAACAAAACAAAAAAAAATGAGAGAGAGAGCAAATTGTTTGCTTCCATCTGCATTCAAACTCTGTAGTTCTTTTCTCTGGATGTGGATATCCTTTCCATCATGAGTCTTTTGGAGTTGTGTTATAACCTTGCATTGCTGAGAGGAGTTCAGTTTATCAAAGCAAGTCATCACAGATATGATGTGTCTATAACTGTGTACAAAGTTCTCCTGGTTCTGCTCTCCTCACTCAGCAAGTTCATATAAGTCTCTCCATGTTATTATGAAATCTGTCTGTTCCTCATTTCTCATAGCACAATACTATTCCATTACATTCATATACCACAACTTGTTCAGCCATTCCCCAATTGATGGATATCCCCTCAATTTCCAATTCTTTGCCAACACAAAAAGAGTTGCTATACATATTTTTGTACATACAGGTCCTGCTCCCACTTGTATGATCTCTTTGGCATATAGCTCAAAACTGGTATTGCTGAATCAAAGGGTATGCATATTTTTATAGCCCTTTGGGCATAGTTCCAAATTGCTCCCCAGAATGATTGGATCAGTTCACAACTCCACCAACAATGCATTAGGGTTCAACCTTTCCCACATCTTCTCTAGCATTTATCATTTTCCTGTTTTGTCTTCTTAGCCAATCTGACAGCTGAAATGTGGTACCTCAGAAATGTTTTGATTTGCATTTCCCTAATCAATAGTGATTTAGAGCATTTTTCATATGCTAATAGATATCTTTAATTTCTTCCTCTGTAAAACAAACTTGGCACTTAAAGAAAAGGGTCTTTCATTAAAGGCCTCCTGAAACTAATTTCTGTCTTAAAGTAGATTAGAGAAGCAACATAATGTAGAAGAAAGAAATTCACATTCGAAGTCAGAACATCTCAATTCAAGCCTAGCTGGATACATAAGTCACTTAACTGTTCATATATTTAGTTTCATCTTTGGAGAAGCATTATGTAAACCATGAAGTGATATAAATGTGATACATAAAACCTCACATTACATCCTCTCCTATGCTCTAGGATCCAGTCAAACAGGATTATGTGCCATTCTGTTATCTCAGTCCCACTACTTCGTTTTTATTCCTTTCTTTTCTTTCCCATTGCACACTACTTGATAAAATTCTTCCTACTCTTTCTAACTATGGTCTTCAGCTTATGGTATCAAGTCCTATCTCTTCAGATCTCTCAGAGAATTTTGTTTTTATTCCTTGACTATACTTAATCTACTTGTTTAAGTACATGTTCTAACTCACCTGTTAGAATGAGAGTCCCTTGAAGGTAGAGACTCATATTTTGCTCAGTCTTCATTTCTTAGTACAGGTTCTCGAATACAGTAAATTATTAATATGTTTCTTGAAATAATACATTTAGAAAATCATTGGTAATGTATATGTCTTTGTATTCCAAGCCAACACTAATATATTTCTCTCTATGATCACCAGAAAACCTGGGCATAAAGAACTGATTTAAAATTGTGATCAACAAACATTAAATCATAGCATAGATGAGATTAGTATATAAATAACAGGCAAGATAATGTGCCACATGAAGCAGAAGTTCTTAATCTTTTTATTTTTGTAATATACTGTGGTAAAGCCTATGGACTCCTCATGGGGAAAAATGTTTTTAAATGCATAAAATAAAAAATAGCTGATAATAATAATAGTAAACATACACATGTGTGTATATATAACCCTAAGGTTTTGTAAAATGCTTTACAAATATAAGATTAAAAAAAATCCTTATACCAACCCTGGGAGATGAATATTATTATTAGGCCCATTTTACAGAAGAGGAAACAGAGGTTAAGTGACTTTCCCAGGGTCATTAAAATTCTTCTTACTCACCCTAGGCCCAGCACTCTATCAACAGCTCTATATAGCTACTTCTTTAAAATTTATTATGTGGAATTACAAAATAGATTTATTCTATTGAGTTGTTTTCATAATTTTTAAAAAATATGTTGACAAAACCCAAGATGTCAGATTAGAGGCAACCTAGCTGAACTCTCTCAACATTCTCCTACAAAAACTTTAAAAGAACATCTCAAATCAAATTTTAGCGTGGCAGAGCCAACAAAAGTTCAAGGTGAGATATTTTTCAGGCATAATAAAACTTAAGAGGTTGACCTAAGAATTTTATGACACTGGAAGTCCATACAGAACCCATACATACAACAGCAACAGTGACTGCTGCAGTAGTAGTTTCAGGAGCTCTCAACCAGAGATGGCAAGGTCAGAGAGTTGGTCAGAAAGAAATTACAAGGACCCTTTGCTGAATGCTACTGATTGACAATTCTTTTGCCTATACACAATGGGGTCACAGTTCCAGGGTGTGGAGAAGTGATATAGATTAATCATAAGGGATCAGGAGCCCTGGTTACAGTTTTTTTTTTTAAGTGACTTGTTTATTTACTTTTAATTTACAAGATTCAGATCCACATTCACTTGAGTTTCAGATTTTTTCCCCTCCCTCCCCCCCCCAACCCATGGCAGCATGCAATCGTGTATAGGATCTGCAAATACTTTCACATTGTACAATAGTTTGGTCATATAGAAGGGTTGTAACCAATGAGTGATCACTGGGAAAAAAAAGCAAAACCAGACATGAAAGAGAACAATAGCGTGTTTTGCTTAAGTCACCATTTAAATTATAGTCTTTCTATATCTTTCTCTGAGTTTAGATATCTCCTTCCATCCTGAGGCTTGTAGAGTTATCTTTAGTTGTGCGTTGTTGAGGATAGTCCAGTTTATCAAGGTTGGTCATCATACGTACGATTGTGTACAGGTTTTGCCTGGTTCTGCTCTTCTCACTTAGCATCAGTCTGTATAAGCCTCTCCAGGTAATTATGAAGTCCATCTCCTTCCCATT
>CM053581.1:497023435-497039494 GCA_028627135.1 Pseudochirops cupreus | reverse complement strand
ATGAAAAGGGTGACTATACCATTAATGAGATGAAATCAAAGCAATTAGGAGCTATTTTCCCAATTATATTCCAATAAATTGAAATGAAATAGAAGAATACTTCTAAAATTATAAACTGCCTAGATAAACTGAAGAGGAAATAGAATATCTGTTTTAGAGAAATAAGCCTGTTTTAGAGAAAGAAATTGAACATATTATAAACGAGTTTCCTAAGAAAAAAAGCATCAATACCAGATGGTTTTACAACCTTTAAAGATCAAATATATTATTTGGAATAATAGGCAAGGAAGGAATCCTACCAAACTCCTTTTATGAAATAAATATAGGGTTGATGGCTAAGCCAGGAAGAGCAAAAACCAAGAAAGAAAACTGTAGACAGTTTTATTAATGAATATGGATAAAAATATCCTAAATAAAATACTAGGTAGGAGACTACAACAATATATCACAAAGTTATACAATGTGATCAAGTGAGATTTATACCAGACATGCAGGGATGGTTTAACATCAAAAACTATTAACATAATTATTTATATCAGTAAGAAAGGTAACAAAAATCATATTGATATATGCAGGAAAAGCTTTTGACAAATTAGAACACTCATTCCTATTAAAAAACACTTGAAAGCATAGGCATAAATGATTTTTTCCTTAAAATGATAAGAAACATCTACCTAAAGTCATTAGCAAGCATTTTTTGTAATGGTGATATGCTAGAAGCCTTCCCAATAATATCAGGGTGAAACAAGGATACTCATCATCACCAATATTATATCAGAATGCTAGCAAATAGAAGTAAGAGAAGAAAAAGAAATTGAAGGTATCAGAATGGGTAATGGAGTGTCTTTCTCTGTTATGGGAATCTGAAGATCTTCCCTGCCCCTAGGTCCCTTGATAGGCTTAAGGGAATCTGAGAACCTTCCCTCATTTGAAAATATACTCTGCCCCCTAATAGGCTGAATGTAGTCACATGGAGCCTGTGGTGGGAGGTTTGTTTTTCAGGAATGCCCACAGCTTATTGTTTTGTGGTTGGGCAGTGGGTCAAGAGGGTTATGACTTTCTCTGAGCCAGGAAAAGGCTATATATATATATCCTGATGTGAGATTTTGCTTTGGGGCTCACTTTGGAAAGAGTTGTGTGATTTGGCCAGATGAGACTCTGGGCAGCTGTTGAGCCGCCCAGCTTTGAAAACTAGATGTTGGTGCTTCACTCTCTGGTAATTAACTAGATATAGATGTAATGGTCAGACGGTTGGAAACCTGTCTGCTGATCTGTTTTTCTGTCTGCTTGTAACTTCTATTTGTATTCTCTGAAGTTCAAGGTGTTGACTTTCTCCCCTGAACTAGGTAAATGATATATGTTTGATTAAAGTAAGATTGTTAACCCATTTTGAGTTGCTTTCCTTTAGAAAAGTAAATCAAAGAATTTGTGCTAGCAGCCATCCTGGGTATGCTAGGGTGTTTGCTGTTACAGTCACTTTTTGCAGATGTGTGATGATGCACTTGGAAGTTCCTAGAGATTCAATTAAAAAGCTAGTTGAAACAATTAATAATTTTAAAAAAGTAGCATGATGTGAAATAATCCCACATAAATAAGTAGCATTTCTATGTATCATCAACAAAACCCTGTCAGAAGAGATATCCTATTTCAAATAATTGTAGACAGCATAAAATACCTTAGGTTATACCTGCCAAGACAAACCCAGGAACTTAATGAACATAATTGTAAATAAAAATTGGAACTTGGACAGGTGGTAAGGTGTAGAAGCTAGGATTGTAACTAAAGAGGAAGTTGGCAGAACATAAGTATAAGTGAATGGAGAAAGGAAGAATGGGACTTCTGATCATGAACAGATTGCCCATTAATTAAATGATCTCTCTTTATTTAGCTCAGTTAGTATGAGTGCACTGCTAATGGAACTGAGATCATGTTTGCTTGATACTAGCTTGTCTATAGATTGTTCATGTAATTGTATTATATATCTTGTAAATATATGTCAATAAGGGGTACTGCTGGTTATAAGCTTCACATATCATAGTAAAAGAATAGATTTAAAAGGAGCTTGAGAGGTCATTTCTACAGTACCTCAAAACAAGTAGTTACCCAACTTCTCTGTGAATAGCTCTGGTGATAGTAAATTTCTATGAGGAAGAGTTGAGGTTTCCAAATATCTGCATTTATTTGGGAGACTCTCAATGGAACAGCATAAATTTCTCTGCTTTTCTGAAGACATAAATAAGAGCACATGCCATACTGATAGCTGATTAACTGAGTTACACTTGGGTAGGAAAGAATAATATAAGCAACAATCAGGTCCAGACAAAAAGGAGTGGCAGCAAGTGGATGAGCAATCAGAACCTGATGATGTCTACATGACTGGGCAAAAAAAAGTATTCCATAAATAGTCAAAGAAAATATTTTTACCTTTATTAAATATTTAATTGTTCCATTTTTCCCCTAGAATATGTTGATGATATTCATTATGCTTTAAAACATTTTTAAAATCAGGTCATACAGTTTCAGGTGAATCCTAACTGTCCTGGTTAAAAACAAACCTAAACATCTGAATAATTAAAGTATCTATTCCACAACATATAAATATGCAAATTGCATAATGTTGTTTCCTTGCCATGTAGGCTGTCTCGATTGGATATGAACTCCTTGAGAGCAGAGGCTATCTTACTTTTCTATTTATGTCCCCAGAACCTAGTATAATGATTTGCAGTAGTAAGTGCTTAATAAATACACTTTCATCTGCCTATCTATCCATCTATAGCAGTGTATCACAGTGTAAAAGCACTAGAATTGAATTCAGAAGTTCTAGAATTGAATCCTGCCTCTTGACACCTGTATGAACATCATCATGTCACTCAAATCTCCCTCCCTCAGCTTCAATTTCTTCATCTATAAAATAGGTTTAAAATACCCATAATGCTTGCTTCATGAGATTATTGTGAAGATCAATTAAGATAATAAATTTAGAACTGAAAGGGATCATAGAAGTCACATACTTAAGGTAATAAGTGTCATTGGGGATAGAACACTGGACTTGTGCATCAACAATGCAGTATTCACAAAGCCTACAGTAATTATAAATATGCTGATATGGTTATTAATCACAAAATGTAACAGGCTTTCTACATGGGGAATATAACTAGAACATTTATTGAAATACCAGAAAACTCAATCCCAGAACCAGAAAGTTAAAGCCATCACAGTAGTTATGAAGTTGGGACACATAGTTAATATAGTAAACACCCACATTCTCAAGCCTTCAAAACAGAACAGGCTACCTCAGGCAAAGATCTTCCTCTCCTAACTCACAGCAACTGCTCAGCATCCATACAGCTTGCTCCCAGCATCTCTGGCCCCGCTGCAGTTCCCTTCCCCGGCAGTCCTCAGCAGGAGTCCTTGGCAGAAATTCTGGCTGGCTCAAAAAAAAAAAAAAAGGAGTTCATGCTCCAGCCTCAGCCACTACTTCCAGTCACCTCACTGCCTCTGGCTTCCTCTTGCCCCACCCATTCCTGCTATATCAGGAAGTTCAAGGGGCATGGAAGAACTTCAAATCCCATAACCATTACAACTTGGCATAAGGAAAACCTAGATTCAAATCCTGATTCAAATAAAAGTCAAAAGATTCTGGGCAAATCATTTATCCTTTCTCAGACATACCTTCCTCATCTTCAAAGTAAGAGGATTAGAAGTGATGGCTTTTAAGATCCCTCTTATCTCCTTCATTTTAAAAATGAAGAAACTGAGTCACAGTGATTTACCTTAGGTCAAGTGCCTGAGATGGCCTTTGAACTCTAGACTTCCAGATCCATATGTTAGTCAGCATTCACTATTTTAACAAGTTGTTGACGTTATTCAAATTCATGGATAAGCATAGGGAGTGGACCTATGATTTCATGAGTATAGGGAACTCCCTGGTAAGGAACTTCTTTCTATCCATTTAAGTTGGCACTTTCTTTGCAATTTGCAGTCTTAGAAAGTTGTCTAGAGAACCTATGTGTTAAGTGGCTTGCCCAGGATCACACAACAATGTGTCAGAAACAGGGCTTGAGCCGAGTTCATCCTGCCTTATGAAACACTCCTATTTTTATCTCTTTCTTCTTATCTTCTTCAGTGGAATTCAGATAGAAACAGTTCTGGGACAAATTTCTATTCTGTCATTATTCATATATACTACATGTTCTATGGACTAGTAAACAGATAAGTAAAATAAGGCTTTTAAGTTGGAAATAAGTAAGTTATCCTTTCCATATTGTAACTTTACCCATAAGAGTTTTGATATGTCATGGGTCAGCATAAGAAATTAAATGGGCATTTTTAGGACTTTTGCAGAAACTGTAGATGACATATGAAGACCATCAGATGACATAGATGCCATGACCAAATACTTAACCCAACTTTCCAATAAGGTACTGTCAACAACCCATAACAGAAAAAAAAAACATTCAGACTTCTCTGGTATGAAGAGAGGGCCAAAAAATTTTACACAGATTTTCCAGATTGCATGACACCACACCCCTAGCTCCTAAGATTTTGAAGAGATAACTGTATTAGAATATAAACTCAAGGTCTATAGACTATCAGAAAAGATCTTTGATACAACACCAGTTGCAGATAAGATGATGGGGGAGATGAGTGGAATGGTTGATGATGATTTCAGTCATTTGGTGTTTACTGAGTCCCTTTGTCCTACTATGAGAATCTTATTGCATCCATTTTCTGGAAAATAAGTCTGTCCTTCAAGTTGAATGACATTTTATGAAACATTATCTCCTTGTGGTTATTTAGATAAGGGATTGAAATTACCCTTGAGTATTTGCTCAGTTTACTGACTGGATTTTTTGATATCTCTTCTAAATGTTTACCCCCTCTTAGCTGCTTTACTTATCTCAAAGCAGGGCCATGGAAGTGTAAGAAAGGGAACAAGAACGACAACATAAATCAGTGTCTCTGTAAGTACCCTGGGTGTAAATCCCACTGAAGGATTTCTAAGGTCTGGATCCATATTTTATTGAGGCCAAGAATGAAACAGTATTCCCTCCTCTTGACCTTCTTTTGCTAATTCTGCAGTGATACAATGTCCACCAGAATATCTCCCCTGAGCACAGCTGGACTCTATAATGACTCTGAGGCAGGAAGAAATGAATTCATTAGGAAAAAGGCAGTTTTACAGAATCTGCTGGAGAATGTTTTGTTGTTCTTAAAAAGGGAGTTTAACAAAGAAAATTTGTAGAGAAGGCAAAATCAGATCTCAAAATCTGTGTCAATGAGGGCTGCCAGCCCTTGCAAACCTTTACTTTCTTTTTAGTAAGCAAGATGATCCCAGAAAACACAATATCTGTAATACAGTCGAAACAATCAGCATATCCCTCAAACTCCTGGTTTAACAAACAATATGACTATTGCTCAAAAAAAGGATTCTCTACCAAATAAAATCTATTATGTCTGAAGTCAATGCAGGAGATGGCACTATTTGCCATTTGCCATATTGGCAGGGGCTTTTTTTTAATCCAAAGCATGCCATCATAATGGCTATGGATAAGAGCAACTGTATCAAGTTCCACCACTAGGTCATTTATTGTAAATCATTTATTGTAAGTGGTTCAGAAATGGAGAAGAAACCAGGACATCAGATGTTCAAGATGTTGCTATCCTTTCAGATTGTCAATGAGAAGAGATATCAAGAACGTCAAGGCAAGGAAGTAATAAAGGGTGGCCCATCAGGAATAACGAATTAAATGGGATAGATTAAATGGAACAAAGAATCTTTTATAGTAGACAGTGCCGGGAATGATGAAATATACTGGCCATCTTTCAAAGGCAACTTCTATTCACCTCCTTAGAGTATGGTCATTGAATTTAGAGAAGGAAAAGCATAGATTTTCTTAAGCCAAACCGTTAGGTATACGTAATATTTCTGCAGATTCTGATATGATGCCTCTGGCTAGGATTTGACTGGACTCATTTGTAGACATCTAAAAGGAATCAGATCCAATTAGAACTACTGACTGCTTTCTCAGTCAGGGCCACATAGCAAGCAATGAGAAAAGTGGGAAGAGACATCACCAACCTGTCACAGATGAGCTAGTATAAGCTTTCAAAGCTTATCATTCCAACCTTCTTTTATATATGGAATGAAAAAAATTACTAAAAATGAGCAGATCTTATAACAAATAGTAATAAAAGGTTTATTCTGTTACAGATTGATGTGGTAGGAGCATATTGCTTTCCCCACGTCAAGCTAGTTTTGTCTTTAAAAAGTGTTAAGATGATTATCAAGTCTAACTTGACTCAAGGGAGTGAATGTTCATATTGTCAACCTTATTTCCTCATTGCCTTAGGAGGCAACTCTTAGGAGCACCAGAAATTCTTTGACGCTTAATTGTTAGATCACAAAGGCCACTCAGGCAACTGACTCTCATTCATCTGAACCAACTTAAGTTGTCCTCAGATCCTATCCTTGTTGAGAAAAATCTATTTTTAGTCCATTGTTACTATATTAATTTTTTCAATGTTTCATTTTGTTCCAATAACAAACATAAACTCATAGGGGAATGGCCTAAGTAAGGCCCAGTTCAGATCAATTGGGGAATGGCTATAGACTCTGATATTATGAATCGAATGCAGTATTATTACGTACTAATAAATGACAATTAAAAAGAATTAAAAGAATCATGGAAATATTCGCATGAATTGATAAAACTTGAAAAGAACTAACCATTCTGAGAGTAGAGACTATTTCATTTTTGATCATTCATCCCAAGAACTTAGTAGATAATAAGAGAATAATTAGTGAATCTGTTGATTGATGGATTGAACTGGTACAAAGTAAAATAAGCAGAATCAGAAGAACAATACCTATAAAGACTAGAAAAAGATGAAATAAAGAGCATGCTAAGTGGAATTTTAACTTGGATTAAGTGAAAAATCCAATTGTCCCAGAAAATAGATGTTAAAATAGGCCTCCCTTTCCAAGGCAGCGAGGTCGGGAGGGGAGAGAGACTTTAAGTGTAGAATGTTATGTACACTGCTGAGCATGGTCACTGAATTGATAGCTTTTGCTTAATTCTTCTTTGTTATAAAGCAAATCTACCTCTGGTATGGGGATGGAGATGAGAAGTTATATCCAGAAATAACAGCAATCTTAAAACAAAGGATGTCAATAAAATCAAAACAAAACAAAAATGAGCTAGTTTGATGTCTGTCTGAAGACTCTTGGTAGATCATTTTAAAATACTGTGTTTTCTCTGTCCTAAATGCAAATGAAACCTTCAGAGTTCTCTGCAGAATGGCTCCAGCTATGTTGCTTTCTCCTGCTCCCTTCACACATTGCTTAACAATGTAATTATTTCTAGAGGAGAAGAGAAAGTAGACAGATTGCCAAGCAAAACTATTTACCTCTGGGCAGCTTACTTTTAACTACAACAACAATAACACAAGTATCTTTTCCATTTCTTAGCACTGGTCCTGGCACACAGTAGGTGGTTAATAAATTGTTGGTTGTTTGTCCTTTATTCTGGAAGAGGACTACAGCATCAGGGAGTTGATGCCGTGATTTCCAAATGCATTGGATTTAACTGAGAGAGGGCTATGCAAAGTCACCAGCCTCACTTTGTTCTCCAGAGACACCTGGATCCAGTGGCAAGATATAGATCAGAATGACTTGAGATGGTCCTGCATTGTGCTTGGCATGTACTTACTTATTGACTGACTTATTGACTGACCAGATTAGAAGGATATAATATATTCCTCCTAAGGCAGTAAGGGGCATAGTGTTCAATAGAACACTGAGCCTGGAGCTCAGAAGATCAGAATGCAAATCTACTCTCAGATACTCGGTGCTCCTATAAAAGTATTGTGTGTAGTCTTGCTATGCTTCAGGCCTTTGAAGGTCTTACATGCAAAGAAAACTAAAGTGTTCACTTATGACTGTGTATTCACTTATAACAATATTAGTTACAAAGTAATGTCTGACTACATTTTCTGAGATTTTATCTTAGGCATACTTATGACACTAGGAGTTGTGTGACCCTGGACAAATAACTTTACTGCTATTGGCCTCAGTTTCCTTATCTGTAAAATAGGGATAATATTGCAATACTGTGGCTTACCATGTAGACAGCAAAAACAAATGTCAGATTCCTTCTCCATCTCATATAAGTTGCTAGTTGTCAGTGACCTGCCACCACACGGTTACAGACTCCTCAGTAGCATCCTCTGAGGACTTTCCCTTTGGCAATATGCCAGATATATTACTATTTGCTTTTTAAATGGTCCAACTTTCTGCTAAGTAAGAATTGAAAAACCTGTACTTTACAGACTTAAGACTCGTTGCATAGTAGCTATTTTATTATTATTTCAATATATGTTAGAGACTTCCACATGAAGGGATGCGTGTGTGTATTGGGGAGGGAACAGGGTTCTTCTCTGCCTCTTTCTCCTACTCAGATAATTAAGGAACTGACAACTCCCAATTCCACATATAATCACTAACTCCCCTTACAAGCACACAGGTTTATGAGGCTCAAAGTATAAATAAATTTATTTATGGATTAAGGAGAATAAATTGAACTAATATCAAAGTCCACAGAGGGGAAAAAAAAAACAAACATCTGTTATTTAACAACTTATCTCCAGAATCTGATATAGTCTCAGTCACTTATGATATCCTTAGTAGTGTTCCAGCAAGGGCTGCCAGAAGTTGTTCATCTATGTCCTCCCCTCTATCATACTTCTGGTCATATGGACTACATTGCTTTTGCTGCAGCTCATGACTTGCAGCTGTCATTCATTGATGTTTCACATCATATTCCTTTAAATTCATCTGCATTGCTCTACCTGGAGTTGATACCTCCTATAGTTTTCCACAGCTCCCAGCAGATGTCACCATTACCTTCACAAGGGATCAATTCTTTGTTTTCAAATTTTCTGGCAAACTGGATCATCAGCTCAAAATTGAGCTCCAGACTATCTCTGTTTCTGAAGTCTTTTCTTGAGTGATTGCTGGCATCACACACAACTTGTCAAATAGGAATCAAAAACATAACTCTCTTGCATCTCAAAAGTGGCTCTCCTTAAAACAATCAAATAAAAAGGTTCAGAATGATTAATCTCAGTTTGATGTCCTTTCTCCTCTCAACTCATGTTAATACCACCCTTCCATATAGATCAGATTTCTCCCAATGTATAAAAGATCAACAAGAGAGTAGAAAAAAAAGGTTTCATTTCATCCTTCCTGGAATAGCCAACTGGGACCTTAGCTCCTAATTAATATGACTCCCTCTCAGGTCTGTACAAGGTCCCAACATCACTCTTTCTATCCCAGCATGCACACTTCAGAGTGGTTATCTAGCTTTGACCTGGCCATACACATCAGTATATGGAACAGGGAGGGTGGGATGGGAACAAGCATTTATATATGCCATCTATGATGTGCCTGGTACTGTGCTAAGTAAGCACTTTACAGATATTTCATTTGAGCTTCAAAACAACCCTGTGAGTTATGGGTTTTGCTTATTCCCATTTTAAATTTGAGTAAACTGAGGTAAATAGTGATTTGCCCAGGATTAAGGCAAGATTTGAAACATGATTTCCTAACTGCAGGTCCAGTACTCCATTCACTGTGCCACTTACCTGCCTCAGCTTTATAGTTGCCATTGGGAAAATTCACTTCTTCCCCTCTCTGTTCCTCAGATCATCACTAAACTGCAGCAGGTATCCCTCAGTTATCTCTGTGATCTTTGGCTAGTTCTGTTTTTCTGGTCAATTAGCAGTGAATTAGGGAACCTCTACAACCTTTTTATTTGAACTGGGACAGACTGAGTAGAAGACAATGAGCATGTGTGGATCAGTTGTAATTTGTATAGGAGCTTAGATGTCAATATATTTCTCTTTCCCCCCACTCACATACATTGTCACTCTTCTGAACTTTCCTATTACTGTTGAGGGCATAGCCATTCTCCCATTCATCCAGCTTCATAATCTTGGTGTTATTCTTGACTCTGCAGTGTTATCCAATTCCCTCTACATCCAATCTTGCTATTTCTACCTCCACACAACCCTTGCCTTTGGCCTTTCCCTCCACTTAACCAACATCTCATTTCAGGCTCTTTTCACATATCTCCTGTCCTGTTGCACTAGTCTCCCAGTCTCTCTTCATACCAATCCATCCTTCACCAAGCTAGCTGTCAAAGTGACATTCCTAAAGCAAAGGTCTGACCATATCTTTCCCCCACTCAGCAAATTACAGAAACCTTTATACTCATTCATCTTTATCTTATCTTTTAAAATTTATATTGCATATATTTCATAATGTACCTAATTATCATCATAGTAGGACATGTATATATTTTATAAACCATAAACATGTACATATTAGGAGTGAAGTAAATTTTTTATTGATAGGAATGACAGATCAAAAATATTTGGAGATCACTGGTTTAGAGGTATAGGCAACAATATACTCTTTCTCCAATTGTTCCTTAGTCTTTATAATTCCCTACAAGCAGGTAGTGGAGTAATTCTAATTATCAAAGTTTCTGAAGGAATAAACTGCCATCATCACCCCACTCTCATATCCTAAAGTCAGAAAGCTACTTTTAAGCCTGTAGACATTTGAGGGGATTATCATCTTATAGATTAGGGTTTTTTTTTAACTTTTAAAATACTTTAACACATATTTTATTTTGTAGATACAACCCTGTGGTGTTGATATTTAGTTTTCAGGTTTAGTTTTTAGTAAGTAAGTAAAACAAGAATGTGTTTTTAGAGAAAGGTAAGGTATTATAAATGAGCTCTAAACTGTGTTTGGCAACCATAAGCTAATCAAATGGATGTGAGAATATATATTTATAAGGAAGAAAAAAAAACCAACCAGTACAAATGACTGAGAAATATGCCTTGTGAATGTTGGTTTGTTTATGTGAAGATAAATTATATAAGAGCATATATAACTACATAGAGTCCTTTAAAACTGTTATGCTTCATTCCAGTCTGTTGTTCAGAGATAAGAAAACTAAGCAAAACAATTTGTTCTGACCCCTAGAAACAAATTGGTCTGAGCATGTTCTAAAACTCTAGTTAATCAAAGAAGTGATTTAATGTTAATTGGGTATTGATAATTTTTTTTAAAGAAAAGAAAGGAAGCAAATTGTAACTTGATCACTATAGTAACTTTCTGATTTCTGATCAGAAAGTAAGAATCCCAATTCTGGAAAAAAAAATTAAAGAGTTGTAGGAAGAGTTTGTGTATATGGAAGAAAAGAGATATTGCCAGATCCTTCCCTTTTTCTGTCTGATAGGTCAGAAGAAAAATTAAGGAATTGAATAGTAGAGAAAATGTGGACCCTCTTTAACAGATGGACTAGATAATCAGTGATAACTGAATATAAGCCTTGGAAACCATGCCATCCACTACCCTCACTTAACACAAGCAACAAGAGGAAGGGCCAGAAGACCTTTGTTTGGAGAGATTATGGAGGGGCTGTGAATCTAAGGCATTTCAAAGTCTACAAGTACTGTAAATGAGAGAAAATAAAGGCTTGCCTAGGAGTAGGATAGAAAATGAAAGCTTAGTTAGTGGGAACAGCTGAGCTAGCTATTAAAGGTTTCATTTTGTATTAGGGTGTTTTTATTTCTTTCAATTTTTCTCTAAGCTATATCTCTTAAATTGAAAAAAATCAAATCAATCAACTATTAAGTATTTATTAGGCACTTATTACGTGTCAGGCATCATTTTATATTGTGGAGGTACAAAGAAAAAGCAAAAAAGGGTCTCTGCTGTCAAGTTGATTACATTGGAAGTGGGGAGCCATTTTGCACATAAATAGATTCAAATGTAAGATCTCTAAAGGAGTGATATGTACAAGAGTATATGTAAGGCATTAGCAGCTGGAGAGACCAGGAAAGACTATTGTAAGAAGGTGCCCGAGTTGAGTCTTGAAGGAAGCCAGGGATTCTAAGAATTGGAGGTGAGGAAGGAGAGAACTCTAGGCAAGAAGGATAGCTAATGAAACTTCTCAAAGAGGGGAGATGCAACTTCTTTTTGTATGGAAGAGCAAGTAAGCCAGTAAAGTTGAAAAATAGAGTGTGCGCAAAACTTCCTGGAAGAGACTTAGTTGTGAAGAGCTTTCAATGTCAAGCAGAGGAGTTTACTTTATATTAGAGCTAATAGAGATCCAGAAAAAAAATGAATCAAAAGTGCATGCTGTTTCTTATGCTCTTTTGCTAATGTCTAAGGACAAAATCAACTTACTTTTATACCTGTCTAGAGATACTTAAGTCACCAACTGCCCTTCACCTAGTGACAGTTATTAAAACTATAGGCAGAGTGCCTAAAAGGAAATAATAAATAGTCTCTATAGCATCATCCTTGAATTTTTAGCTCTATTAGCTGATGACAAACATCATAGATTATTTTCTAAGAGGACATCTGAAAGAGAATATCATCTTTCTTTTTTTCCCTTCCTATACTTTGCACAAGAGGCAGATAACATTGTTCTTTAAAATACAATCTCATTTCCAGAAAGTCAGTGTCTGGACTCACTGCTTTTGCAAGCATTAGGTCTTTTTTTGCCCAGAAAGTCTTAGCACAGTTGCTGCCCTTGGGTCCATTGTCAGACCTGTTGGGTTTCACAGAGCCTGCAGAGCTCAGATGCATGCAATCTCTTTATTGACAGTTCATCTTCGTGGTAATGCCTTCAAAGCAGCCCTCCCCTCCTACCAGGTAATTAGAATGATCCTATGCTTTTTCAAGTAATGATATAGATTGTTGTAGCTTTATGTTGCATAAAGCTAAAAGGAAAATTATGATATAGACATTAAAACCTGTGGCTTCCCACAGGGTTGGGGAGAAATTAAAAAAAAACCAAAACTTCTTATAGGACCTGTACTAAGAGGAATTAATGATAGGCCATGAAAAAATAGTAAATGTTGGATCTGTTGTCATTATACTTTTTATTTGTATAGCACTTTAGAACTTACAAAATGCTTTATCATTCATGATCTTTTTTTAGCCTCACAAATAAAATTCTAGACCTATACTTCAAAAGAGATCCAAAAAAGAAGAAAAAGTACAAAAATATTTATAGCAGCTCTTTTTTTTTTTTAATGGCAAAGAACCCCTGGAAACTCAGGAGATGCTCATCAATTGAGTAATGGCTGAATAAGCTGTGGTATATGAATGTGATGGAATCCTATTGTGCTGTTAGAAATGAATGTCTATTTCAAAGAGACATAGAGTTATATGAACTGATGTGGAGTGAAGTAAATAGGACCAAAATAACAAATTATATTACATCAAGACTATAAAAATGACAAATTTTAAAGACTTCATAAAATGATGTAGAATGAAATGAATAGAACCAGGAAAACAACTTATACAATAACAACAATACAATAAAAACAAATAATTTTGAAATCTATAAGAACTATGATCAATTAAATGATCATTCATGATTCTAGAGAACATAAGATGAAAATCACTATCTGTGTCTGAAGTGACTTGGGGTGCAGAATGAGAGGTGCAGGTACGCGTTTCACACTCATATATAAACATATATGTATACACACATATACATATATATATATATATGTTTTCTTTTTTTTTTTCAATGAAGTTGGATAGGAGAGGGAGAATATAGATTTCTATTAATGTTTTTAAATAGAAAAGTAGGGGTTGAGCCAAGATGGTAGATTAGGCGCAACCACCCAGCTGAACTCTACCAACATTTCCCTCCAAACAACTTTAAATTAATACCTCAAATCAAATTTTGGAGTGTCAGAGCCAACAAAAGTTTAGGGTGAGACATTCTTCCAGACTAAGAAAACTTTTAAGAGTTTAGGAAGAAAAGTCTATGAGACCAGGTTGGTGGCCTGTCCAGAACCTTCCCCACCCCACAAACACACAGCAATGGCAACAATAGCCACAGCATCAGCAGCACTTTCAGGAATTCTCTGCCTAGATACAATAAGAGGGTTGGACAACTGGTCAGAAAGACATTGTAGGGGGCCATTTGCTGGGACTGGATAAGCTAGGGCTGATTGGCAACTCTACTGCTTATATGCAGTTTAGGGTTGCAGTTCCAGGTTTGAGAGGAGTGCTGGTCATCAGTCACAAGGGAATAAAGGCCTTGATTTACACAGTTCCAAAGCAAAGAGGATCACTAGCACTTGCAGCTGCAAGGGACTAAGGGCCATTTCTGAATGAAGACCAGAGCACAGATAAGGAGAGCAGTGGTTTTACCTCTCCCTGTATCACACCAACTTGTAAGTACTGGAAACTTACAGACCCTCAGAACTAGCTCTGAAAAGAGCAACATGAAAAAACATGAACTTCAAGAGAGTGATTTCCCTCCCACAAGTGAGTAGAGCCCAATTTTAACAAATGAGCAAACAGCAAAAAGGAATTTGACTACAAAAAACTTACTATTATGGCAGGGAAGACCAAGGCATAAATTTAGAAGACAACAATATGAAAACAACTAGAAACAAAAGCCAAAGGAAAAAAGCTAATTGGACCCACACCCAATAAGTATTCTAAAAAGAGTTAAAGAGGTAAGTGATAGAGAAGAAATTGGGAAAAGAATGATGTTGAGGGAAGAATATTATAAAAAAAGAGAATTAACAGCTTGGTAAAAGAGGCACAGAAAAACTGAAGAAAATAAATACCTCAAGAAAAAGAACTGAACAAATGGTGAAAGAAGTACAAAAATCAACTAAAGAAAACTCCTTTCAAAAGGAGAATTGGCCAAATGTTTTTCCATTTTTCCAAAATCTCACTGAAGAAAATGGTTCCTTAAAAATGGCAGTTGGGCAAGTGGAAGAAAATGACTCTATGAGACTTCAAGAAACAATAAAACAAAGTCAAAAGAATGAAAAAATAGAAGAAGAAAGAGATATAGCTCATCAGAAAAATAACTGACATAGGAAATAGGTGAATGAAAGATAATTTAAGAAATATTGGGCTACCAGAAAGCCATGATTAAATAAAAATCCTAGATATCGTATTTCAAGAATTATCAAGAAAAATTGTCCTTATATCTTAGACCCTCAAGATAGAATAGAAATTAAAAGAATCTACTAATCACCTTCTGAAAGAGATCTGAAAATGAAAACTCCCAAGGATATGATAGTAAAGTTCCCGAGCTTCCAGGTCAAATGGAAAATACTTCAAGCTGATAGAAAGAAACAATTAAAGTACTGTGGAGCCACAGTCAGATCACACTAAATTTGGTGGCTTCTACATAAAAGGAACAGAGGGCTTGCATGAAGTATTATATTCTAGAAGACAAAGGAGCTAGGATTACAGTGAAAAATAACCTACCCATCAAATCTAACTTATCAGGGAAAAATGGATATTTAATAAAATAGAGGACTTTGAAGTCTTCCTGATGTAAAGACCAGAGCTGAATAGAAAATTTGACATTCAAACAGAAGACTAAAGAGAACCATAAAGTGGTATAGTGGATAACATATAAGAGTCATCATAAGGGACTTAATAAAGTTAAGTGTTTTTCTTTTTATATGAGAAGATGATACATTTAACTTCTAAGAATTTTATCATTATTAGGGCAGTTAAAAGAAAATTTCATGGAGGGGTGGAGCCAAGATGGAGGCGTAGCAGCAGCAACATATCGCAGCTCTCACATAGCCACCCCAAAATACCCATAAAACAGGACTCTAAACCAATCCTAGAACTCCAAAACACACACAAAGATACTTCCCACTAAAGTCAGCTCAGCTATGAGGAATCATATCAGCACTGCGAACCAAAAGCAGCCTGCCCTGAAGCCGTGGCTGTGCCCTGGGGGCGGCTGGACGGGAGGAGTGGAGGAGCCTCTCAGGTGAGCAGATTAGCAGCAGCTGCAAGTGAGGATTGTGAAAGGGGGAGATAAGCAGTCCCGTGAAAGGCCTCCAGAGCAGAAAAGCAAAAGGCAGAGGTTTTGCACCCACCTCTGCTTTGTAGCTTCCTGCCTACGGCCTGCAGACAGCAGGGGGACTTAGCAATTGTTCTCAGGCCAGTGCTCTCACGTTGAGCGGCCTGGATCT
>CM053581.1:497000815-497022935 GCA_028627135.1 Pseudochirops cupreus | reverse complement strand
AGAAAAGCAGATCTAAGAACCTGTGCTAGTAGCCGCCCTAGGTATGCTAGGGTGCTTGCTGATACAGGCACATAGGACTGGCCAGGGGAGCATGGACTGTACAGGGGCTACACCAGCACAGACGGGAGACCAGACCACAGCGGAGTCAAAGTGAGCCCTGGTCAGCAGAGTCACTCACCCAAGGGGTGATTCTCAGACCTCAGCACCACTGGATGTAGGTTCTGTTAGATATGGGTAAGAGAGAAACACAGGGCCTGTGGAAGGAATAGCAGCTTCTCCTGGAGCTATCAACCCATAGCTTGGATGTTTAAAAATCACCTACCTGAATGTCTGGGAGCCAACATAGTAGAGAAAATGCCAGCTGCCCTAATCCCTCTCCCCAACCCTGAAAACCCAGAGATTATTGTCCCAGTGTAAAATCCTGAAATAGTGGAAACAGTGGCAAGCTTGGGATTCCTAGAGGAAGGGTATGACTGAGGCTGTGCCAATCCTGAAGTGAAGGGCAGGAGGTATTCCATCCAGCCCCATCTCAGCAGGAGATCCTCAAGCCCAGGGGGTGGGGGATGGAGGTGGAGCCAGCAAGCTCTAACACCAGAGGTCCAATTGTGTCTTAACACAATCAAGGAAATCTACAGACACCAGAAAGGCAGGCCACCAGTTGCTGAGCCTGCCCAAGCTCTAGCCCAGGGGCACAGAGTCAAAACCTGAAGTAGACAGACTACCCCTCTCCCACAAATTACTCTGTGAATCTAAGGATAACCCAGGGGAAGCTCTGAAAATCCTGGCCTTGGCCTCAGTCAAGACACCCAGAGACTACAGCACACAAAGTCAACAACCAGGCCCCTAGTTCCTAGTTTGAGAAGCATGTGTCAGAGCCCTCTGTACCCCAGAAGCAGAAATCCACTTTAAAAGCCAGGGAAGAGGCAATCACAATAGGCCAGAAGCAAGTGGTAAAAGCAAAACCAAAGACAGTTGAATCCTATTATTGTGAGCGGGGAGAACCAATTTCAGAAGGGGACACTATTAATTCTATACTCACACCTGAGACCACAGAAGGAATATGAATTGGTCTCAATCCCAGAAAGGATTCTTAGAAGAGCTCAAGAAGAATTTTAAAAGCCAAATTAGAGGGGTAGAAGAAAAATTGACCAATTTTTCTAAAATTACATTGGCCAAAATGGAAAAAAAAATCTCACTGAAGAAAAAAAAAATCCTTAAAAAGTAAAATTTGTTAACTGGGACTGGAGGTTCAGTATCTAACTGGAGAAAATACTTCCCTAAAAATGAAATCTGAACATATAGAAAAGAAGCTTCAAAAACTAACCAATGGAAATAATTCACTAAAAAATTAGAATCAGTCAAATCGAAGCTAATGACTCTATGAAGCATCAAGAATCAAACAAAACATAAAGATTGAAAAATTAGAAGAAAATGTGAAATATCTCATTGGAAAAACAACTGACTTGGAGAACAGATCCAGGAGAGATAATCTAAGAATTATTGGTCTACCAGAAAGGCATGATGAAAAAACAGCCTGGACAATATCCTCAAGAAATTACCAAAGAAAAGAAAACTGTCTTGAGGTCCTAGAATCAGAGGGTAAAATAGTTACTGAAAGAGTTCACTGGACACCCCCTGAAAGAGATCTGAAATTTAAAACTCCAAGAAATATTGTAGCCAAATTCCAGAATTATAAGTTCAAGGAGAAAATATAGTAGGCAGCCAGAAATAAACAATTCAAACATCATGGAACTACAGTCAGGATCACACAGGACATAGCAGTGTCTACATTAAAAGATCTGAGGGTTTGGAATATGATATTTTGTAAGGCAAAAGAGCTTGGACTGTAACCAAGGATTAATTATCCAGGAAAACTGAGCATAATCTTTCAGGCAAAGAGATGGTCATTCAATGAAATAAGGGAATTCCAGACCTTCCTGATGAAAAAGCTAGAGCTCAATGGAAAATTTGATCTCCAAACACAAGACTCAAGAGGGACATAAAAAGGTAAACAAGGAAAACACACACACACACACACACACACACACACACACACACACACATTCACACAGTTGATTCAATAAGAGCAAATTGTTTACATCCCTATATGGGAAGCTGATACCTGTCAATATTAGGAATTGTATAATTATCACAACATTTAAAAGAGATATACATAGATAGAGAGTGTGGGTATAAATTAACTAATCTGATGATAAAAAACCTTATGAAGGGTGAAAGGGATTGTAATGGGAGAAAAGGAAAGGAGGAGGCAGAAAAGGGCAAATTAAGGCACACAAAGAGGCATAAAAACATACTATAGTAGAGGGAAAGAAGGGAAGGAGATGAACATAATATGAGCTTCACTCTCATTGGTTTTGGTTCAAGGAAGGATTAACATAATCAATTAAGTATAGGATTCAAATGTGAAAAGACACAAAAACCTATTGCAGTAGAGGTAAAGGAGGGAGTGAGAGGAGCACTGTATGAAATTTACTCTCATTGGTTTGAGTTTAAGGAGTTAATAACATAGTTTGATAAGTATAAAAATCTATTGTTCCCTACAGACAGTAGGAGGGGAAAGGAGGAAAATGAGGGGGGTTGTTGAAGGGAGGGAAGTATAAGCAGGAAAGTGTTAGTAAAGGGAGGGTGGTTCAACAGAGAGAATACTGAGGGAGGCAGTGGTCAAGAGGGAAACTCTTAAGGAGGGGAAGGGAGATGGGGGAAATCAAAACATAAACAGGAAATAGGATGGAGGGAAATACACAGATACTAATCATAACTGAATGGAAATGGGATGAACTCTCCAATAAAATGGAGGCAGATAGTGGAATGGATTAAAAACTATAATCCTACAATATGCTGTCTACAAGAAACAAATATGAAACAGGGGGATACAGACAGGGTAAAGGTGAAAAGGCTGGAGTAGAATATATTATGCTTCAGCTAAAGTAAAAGAAAAGCAGGAGTAGCAATCCTTATCTCAGATAAACCAAAAGCAACAATAGATATAATTAAAAGAGATCAGGAAGGCAACTATATATCCTGCTAAAACTATCTCTCTATTGAGAATGAAGCAATATTATTACTAAACATATATGCACCAAGTGGTATAGCATCCAAATTCCTAGAGGAGAAGTTAAGGGAATTAGAGGAAGAAATAGATAGCAAAACTATACTATTGGGGGGCCTCAATCTCCCCCTCTCTGAACTTGATAAATCTAACCTTGAAATAAACTAGAAAGGAGTTCAGGAGGTGAATAGAATTTTAGAGAAGGTAGATACGATAGACCTCTGAAGAAAATTGAATGGGTATAAAAAGGAATATAGCTTCTTTTCAGTGACACATACATAAAAATTCACCATGTACTAGCACACAAAACTCTTAACATTCAGTGCAGAAAGGCAGAAATATTAAATGCTCAGATCATGATGAAATAAAAATTATATGAAATAAAGGGCCATGGAAAGATAGACTATAAACTAATTGGAAACTAAATAATTCAATCCTAAAGAATAAATGGGTCAAACAAGAAATTATAGAAACAATCAGTAGCTTTATTCAAGAGAATGACAATAATGAGACAACATACCAAAACTTGTGGGATGCAGCAGCCGAAGTTCTCAGGGGAAGTTTTATATCCCTGAATGCATACATGAATAAATTAGAGAAAATTGAGGTCAATAAATTGGACATACAACTGAAAGAGCTAGAAAAATAACAAATTGAAAATCCTCAATTAAATACTAAATTAGAAATACTTAAAAGCAAAGGGTAGATTAATAAAATTGAAATTAAGAAAACTATTGAATTAATAAATAAAACTAAGAGCTGGTTTTATGAAAAAAAAACAATAAAATTGATAGACCTTTAGTCAATATGATAAAAAAAAAAAGAAATAAGAAAACCAAGTTATGAGTATCAAAAAAAATGAAAAGTGTGAATTAACCTCCAATGAAGAGGAAGTTAAAACAATAATTGTGAATTATTTGTCCAATTGTGTACACATAAATTTGACAATCTTAGTGAAATGGTTGAATATGTATAAAAATATGAATTGCCCAGATTAACTGAAAAGGAAGAAGAATACTTAAATAACCCCATCTCAGAAAAAGAAATTAAACAAGCCATCAATGAACTCCCTAGGAAAAATATCTCCAGGGCCAGATCAGTTTACTAGCGAATTCTATTAAACATTTAAAGAACACTTTATTCCAATACTTTAAAACTATTTAGGAAAATTGGAGAAGAAGGAGTCCTACCAAATTCTTTTTATGACACCAATATGGTACTGATATCTAAATTGGGAAGAGACAAAACAGAGAAAGAAAATTATAGACCAATTTCGCTGTGCACTGCTGAGAAGAGTCCAGTTTATCAAGGTTGGTCATCACACATATGATGTGTCTGTGATTGTGTACACATTTCTCCTGGTTCTGCTCTTCTTACTTAGCATCAGTTTATATAAGCCTCTCTGGGTAAATATGAAGTCTGTCTCATCCCCATTTCTCATAGCACAATACTATTCCATTACATTCATATGCCACAACTTGTTTAGCCATTCCCCAATTGATGGGCATCCCCTTAATTTCCAGTTTAGCTCTGGTCTTTTCATCAGGAATGCCTACAAGTCCTCCATTTTGTGAAATGTTCATTTTCCACCTTGAAGGATTATATTAGTTTTGCTGTATAGTTTATTCTTAGTTATAATTCTAAGTCCTTTGCCTTCCATAAAATCATATTCTAAGATGTCTGCTGCTTTAATATGGTAGCTGCTAAATGTCTTGTGATCCTGATCATGGCTTCATGCTATTTGATTGTTTCTTCCTGGTTGCTTGTAATATTTTCTCTTTGACCTGGGAAATATGTAATTTGACTATGATATTCCTGGGAGTTTTCATTCTGGGATCTCTTTCAGGAGGTGATTGGTGGCTTTTTTCAATTTCTATTACGCATTCTGGTTCTAGAATATCAGGGCAGTTTTTTTTTTTTTGATAACTTCTTGAAATATATCATCCCTTTTTTAAATCATGGTCTTCTGACAGTCAAATAATTATTAAATGATCTCTCCTCAGTCTCTTTTCTAGGTCAGTTGATTTTCCATTGAGATATTTCACATTTTCTTCTATTTTCATTCTTTTGACTTTATTTTATTGTTTCTTGAGATCTCATGGGGTCATTAGCGTCAAGTTATCCAATTTTAATTTTTAAGGAATTAGATGCTTCTCAGTAAGCTTTTGTTCCTCCTTTTCTATTTGGCCAATTCTGATTTTTTTCTTTTTCACTAATTAAGCCAATCTTGCTTCTTAAGGTGTTTTCTTCAGTGGATTTTTATACCTCGTTTTACATTAGGTTGCTTCAGTTTTGTAAGGTATTTTTTCTTTGTTATTATTTGTGCACCTTTTACTAAGCTATAAATTCTCCTTTTATAATGTTTTTTCCATTACTTTCATTTCTTTTCCCAATTTTTCTTCTGCCACTTTAATTTTTTTAAACTTCCAGGCATTCCTGTTAGACTTGTTTCCAACTTGCATTTTTTTTTGCAGCTTTGCTTATAGGGTTGTTTTTTTTTCTTTGTAGTGTTGTCTTTTTAGTTTTTTATTTAGTCTTCCCTGCCACTGTAGTTGTTTTTTATGGTTAATTTCTTTTTTTTTTTTAGTTGTTTGCTCATTTCCCAGCCTATTTCTTAACTTTGAACTTTAAGATAAAGTTGGTCTCTGCTCACCTGGTGGTGGCACTTTCCCAACTTCAGACTTTCTCATGCAGTTGATTTCAGAGCTATTTCTCGCGGTCTACAAGTTTTTGGTGGTTCCAAGATGGTGTGATCCAGAGAGGTGTGGTTACTGCTCTTCTGCTCTGCCCCTCTGATCTTTACCCAGGAAGATTCTCCGCTTTCCTGTAGCTGCAAATACTAGTGTTCCTCTTTGCTTTGGAACTGTGACCAGATCACATACTCTTTTGTGTCTGACCATAAACACTCCTCTCTGGCTTGCAATTGTGACTCAGAACTGCATATTTGCAATAGAGTTGTCAATCAATACCAGCTGAATTCAATGCTAGGAAAGGATCCTTTGAAATCTCTTTTAAACCAGTTGCTCGACCCCTTTACATTCTCTAGGCTGAGAGCTACCAAAGTTGCTACTGCTGCCACTTTTGAGGCCACCTGTAAGGCTCACCACTGGTACTGCTACAGTTTGTGCCCCACCTTGGTGCCACAGACCTCTACTGCTGACTTCTTTAATTATCCTATGATAGAAAAAATTTCTCACCTCAACTTTTTTTTTGTCTCTGCTTCCCCAAAATTTGATTCAAGGCATTATTTTAAAGTTGTTTGGAGGAGAATGTTAGGAGAGTGCAGCTAGGTTAATGCCTCTGTTTTGCCAACTCTGCCCTTGTAGCTAAACTTCTATTGAGAAACTAAACTTAGTTGAGAAAGCCAACTAAAATAAATGCCCTTCTTTCCTCTCACTTTCTTAACTGTCTATAATTGTTTTCAACTTCAGTCTCTTTTGCTGGATTTATAACAAAGTTATGCCTGCTTGGCATACGTGTGCCACAAGGCTCTGTTCTGTACCTTCTCCCCTTCTCTTCCTTTATATTCCTTTTCCTCTCGTCTCATCTCAACCCTTCTTCTCCCATTCCTTCTTCTCCCTTCTCCTCTTATCTCCTCCCATCCCTCCTTCTCCTATTCCCTCCTCTCACCTCTCTTTTATTCCCCTCTTGCCTCTCCTCCTTTCTTCCCCCTCCCTTCTCTTTCCCTTTATCCTCTCACCTCCCTTCTCCTTTGCTCTTCTCTCTTCCCCTCCCTTCACTCCTCTCCACCACTTTCCTTCCTTTCTTCTCTAGCTAGACTATTTCACTTGCTGATCTCATTAGTTCAGATGTATTTAATTATCTCTATTGCTGATGGTTCTCAAATCTATTAATCCAGTTCTCACCTCTCTCCTTACCTCCAATCTTGCATCTCCAACTGATTATTGACATCTTGATCTGGATGTCCTGTAGGTATCTTAAACTCATCATGTTCCAATGTTGAATTCATTATCTTTTTGCTCAAATTCTCTCTTCTTCTTAACTTTGTTATTAATATCAAGAGTACCACCACCTGCCCAGTCATGCAGGCTCACAGCCCAGTTATCATACTCAACTTTTTTCCACTGTCACCCTCTATATCCAATCCATTGCCAAGGCATATTGATTTTACCTTTGTTACATCTCTTCCATATACCTCCTTCTCTACTTTGACACTGCCATCTATACCTTGGTGGAGGAACTCATAACCACACACCTGGACTATTGAACTAGTTTCCTAATTGTTCTCCTTACCACAAGTCTCTTTCCATTCCAGTAGATCCTCTACTCAGTTGTCAAAACAATTTTTCTGAAGTTCAGGTCTGACCATTTCACTCAACTAATTAATAAACTACAGTGACTTCCTATCACCTCCAGGATCTAGTGTAAAATCCTTTCAAAGTCATTCATAACTTCTCCCTTCTCTATTCTTCTTACATATTACCTTCTATATACTCTGGAATTCATTGACATTAGCTTTTTTGCTATTCTTCACACAAGACACTAGTGTATCTCTGGACTTCTGCCACTGTCACTGTCTGTCTCTCATGCCTAGAATGCTCTCATTCCTCATCTCTACCTCTTTGCTTCCATAGATTTCTTCAAGTCCCTGTTAAAATTCTGCTTTCTACAAAAATTCACAATCCCTATGAATTATAGTGACTTCCCTCTGTTCCAGGATATAACTTGCTTATACATAATGGTTTTCATGTTGTCTCCCCAAGGGCTGAGACTATCTTTTTTCCTTTTGTTGTATCTCTAGCACATCGTATGGTGCCTGACACTTAATTTTTGTTTGTCTTTCATTCTTGAAAAGTATCTTGATATCAGGAAGGTGACTCCATGATTTGCAAGTGAATTGGATTTGACTGAGAGAGGGCTGTGCAAAGTTACTAGCCTCACTTTCTCCTCCAGATCTGTTTGGGTCCAGTGGCAAGATATACATTAGGATGATTGGAGATCTTCCTCTCCCCCCCCCCCCCCCAGCATTGATGGTGGGGGAACTGAAATCTTTTCTCTAATTTAATTTCCCATTTGATTAAATGTCTTTTGCATTAAAGTAATCTTTAGGTTGGTCTAGTAATAGGAAACATTAGTTTTTTTTAGTAGGGCTTGTGGCCTATGATTTAGAGTAGATACTGACTCACAAAAAAATTCATTCTGTCATTTATCCTGACAGTGTTTGTTTCTTAATTATGCCATTCCATCTATGTTTTTCATATATAATTCCTGTAGATTTCTGTTATAATTTTCTAACATTTAAGATACATTTGAATATGGAAATCACTGTCCACTTAGCTCAGGTTTTTCCCAGGGTGAAATCGTAAGATTACTGCACTTGGAGTCAGAGAATCAACATTCGAATCCTAGTGTTGAAGTTCAGTAGCTTTGTACATATCACTTAATCTTCATAGGTCTTAATTTCCTCATCTCTAAATAGAAGGGGTTTGACTACATGATCTCAAAGGTCCCATTAACTTTTAATCTATGATCCTATGACATAGCCATTGCTTTTTTTGATCAGGTAGGATTGTTTCCATACATCATCCTGGTCAGATTATGGTTGATAGATAGGTGACTGTTACCATCCTGGCTTCTACTACTGATATCTGTTTGTTTGCTTGTTTTGTTGTTGTTTAATAGGACTTGAATTATATATATTCATAAAGCCTTTGTTAGTGTCTGCTTAGATCTCAAGGTAAATAAAGATAAAAAAAACTCTTGTCTACTTCAAATCATGCCTGTAACATCAGAATTCTAGTATGGCTACAGGCTTTGGAGAAAACAAATTTAAGAAACAGGATCATAGATGACCTCTATTTCCTTACTGATGGAAAAAAACATGAAAAAATAATAGTACTTTGTAATCATCAAGTTGTTCTCTATAATAACATTGACACTGATCCACCAGAGGTAACAAATAACCAGTAACCTGCAATCATATTATTTAAAATTGCAATGAAGGGTTCTAATCTTAGAGTATTTTATGCTTATCTATGGGAGAAGGCAACAGGCTCAGGAAAACTGTAAGGCAGAGGACTCAAACATGTTGCCTGCCCTACCCCCATGAGCCCAGAAAACTGATGCATATGGTCCAATAGAGATTTAAATGTTGTTTCTATCTGATTTTAATGTGTTGATATGTGTGTGTGTACACTCATCTCTCTATATATCCTAGGTATATAATATATTATGTAATATATAATGCACATGTATGTACATATACACACCACACATACATGTGAAATCTTCTGAATCAATATGTACACTGCAGGGATATTTATATATGACTTTCTATTTGAGTTCAACACCATGGCTGTAAAGCACAAGGATTTCCCTCTGAGAAGAGGGATTGGGTTTCTATTTCTTTTTCTTCTTTTTATTATTATTTTGACTTGGGAGAAATCTTTTTGCAAGCAACAGGGTAGGAATTAACCCATTTGATTTGTAAAATTGTATTACTTAATTAAATATTATTGTTGAGTATTTGGAAGTATGGAAGAATGTGAGTTAGCAAATTTGATTATGAAGTGTGCAATGTAGACTTTTCTCTATATTATAGTATAAGGCACTGAGAAAGGCATTCAACAAGGAAGCTCACAACTTCCATAAGTAATGAAAGGGCAGGTTGAACACTTATTCCATTATTTAATAAATTCCAATAATTCTCTATTACCTCTTGTGTCAAATATAAACTTCTATTTTGGTATTTAAGATTTTTCACAACCTGAAAACTCCCTCTACCTCTTCTAGGCTTATAAATTCCTCCTTTCTGTCCTATTTATAGTTTACCCATACTAGTGTATTTTGGTGTTCCTCAGGTGCAGTGATCTACCTCCCATCTCCACACCTTTTCACTGGCTATTGATTATGACTAGATATTTTTACATTCTACTCAGGCCATATAAACTACTAGAATTCCCGACTTTTTTAGTTTGTGGTGGTTTTTTTTTGGGGGGGGTGTTGTAGGGTTTTTTTGCTTTTTGGATGGGGGGAGGTAGGGCAATTGGGGTTAAGTGACTTGCCCAAGGTCACATGGCTAGTTTGTGTGTGTGTGTGTGTGTGTGTGTGTGTGTGTGTGTGTGTGTGTGTGTAATCTGAGGCCAGATTTGAACTCAGGTCCTCCTGACTCCAGGGCCAGTGCTCTATTCACTGTGTCACTTAGTGCCCCATGACTTCTTTCAACATTCACCTCAAATGTCACCTTCTTTGGGAGGCCCAGTGCCCTTACCTCTCAGATGAACTTGTAACTCATACACAAGTATTTTTCTGTGCTTATATATGCGCACAGTCTTTCTTTCCAAATAGAATGTAAGTTCTTTGAGGCCAAGGAGTGTTTTCATTTTCCTTGGTATTTCCCAGGGCTACACAAAATTTCTCGACGGCTGACATTGAGTAATCAATAAACAAATGCTTATTGATTGAATTATGGAGCTCATGAAGGGGAGTAATATGTAGAAAGCTAAAAGAATACACAGTAATAGAAAGATCTAAGAAATGGAAAAAGAGGATCTAGGGAACCCTGATCTCCCTAACTAATATTTTCATCATTATAAAGTTCTCTTATATATTGAAGTAGAAGTGAGATCAGATTTGGGAAAACTGTTCTAGGAATGGTGTGCCTGACTAAACAAATCTGTGTGACGAGGGAGGCATCTAATAAAGTCACTATTAAGTAGAGGTTACTTTATGAAACTTTCCCACACCAAACTCAGTGACAACTGGGACCTAAATGCTCCTTATTTTCTAGTCCCAGTATCTAACTTCTAAACTATATTTCTCCTTAATAGCTTTCTTTCCAGCAATTGTGTAATCCCTTACTGTCATTACCCAAACCTTTGCTTTTGCCAACTGCAGATGACCTCAGGCCATATAAACTGATTTTGAGTCTCAAAAGAACCCTTGAGTGTAAAATACAGGAATGAAGATTTTCTAAAAAGATAACTAAGTAGCCCAGATCCTCTTTTCCTTCCATGTCAGTCACAGAGGAAAAGCAGAATAGACTATGAGTTCATCCTTCCTCCTACTAATGCACACTTGCTCAGAATTGCTCAGCATGGCATGCCCACATCGAAGAATATGCTGTGTGTGCTCTATGAGAAAAGCAGAATTGTGGGAGCTCAAAAGAAAAATGAGATGCACAAATTTAGAGATGTCTCCACTCCAAATGTTCATATGGACTATTTGTGTCTGCCCATGACAGAACCTTCCAAGTTTGTATTGGTCTGAAAAACCACAGTTGGACACACTAGATCATAGTGATAACATTTTGGTCCTCCTCAAGAACTAAGGACAAAACCATCCTTGGTACTAACCTATTCCATCATATCATGTGTCTTTCCAGGTCTCAGTTTCCCCATTTTTAAGAATGGTCAGTGACAGATTACATGGTTTCTAGTAGTCCTTTCCAGATCCATAAATATTTATGCTTTTCTCATATTCCTCACTAAAATAAAAGAAAAACCAAAATAAAAAAAAAAGATTTGAGATTTAAATCTTGCTCTGTGAAATACAGATTTTTTTTTTTTGCTTTTTGGAGGGGGGAGGGCAGGGCAATTGGTGTTAAGTGACTTGCTCAAGATCACACTGCTAGTAAGTGTTTAGTATCTGAGGTCAGATTTGAACTCAAGTCCTCTTGACTCCAGGGCCAGTGCTCTATTTACTGTACCACCTAGCTGCCCCTGAAATAGATCCTTAAGATTTTTTAACTAGAAGACACCTTAGAGATCAAATACTTTAACCTTGTCTTTTCACAGATGAAAAAACTGAGGCCCTGAGGAAATTGTGAGCAAGATATCATGTACTTAATAGCAGAGGCAAGATCTGAACCTTAATCCTGTGGTTACAGTTACAGTGGTCTGAAGGGTGGCAAATAAAAAGTAGTAATGGAAAAATCTTGAGCAGCCTTCTTTAAATCTTTTTATAGCATGCTGATTTTATTTCTCAAGAGAAGTTGTGATTAAGTGAGCTACCTATTCTTCTTACCCTTATTTGTATTAACTGTATTTATAAAATGATCCATGACTCTATGTTTTTCCATAATGCAAGTCTCTTGCCTAAAGGATTGTATGAATAAACACGGAGGGGTGGGAAATGAAATATGATCTGGAGAGAGAAGCATAGCTATTTCTAGGTCAATACATCTTTGGAAATTGATATTAGGGCAACTTCAAGAGGCTTGGCTAAGTATGTGTACTTGCTTCAAAATTGCAATTTTGAGAAGTCACCATCAAAGACTGAGGAGATAACATTTGATGTGCCCGTCAGAGAGATACTGGGTTCTTGAAATGAATATGACTGCTTTGCTCCATGGAATAATCCATAAGCCATTAACACATGTTCCATTATAAGGATTCCCTTGATTTAATAAAGCCAGCATTCCAGTCCAGGAGCTTCTGCCTAATAACATTTGTTCAGTAAGCTATGTTTGTTAGCTGTTTTATTAATCTTTTCTAAGAACCCAAATTTAAATCAGGGAGTAATCTTACTCGATACCCAGATCTGGTACCTTTGTGGGCTCTATATAAGCAAAGACACTGGGAAGTAGATCTTTAGTTTGAAAAAAGAAACATATTCAATCTTTAGTAACAAATCAAATAATATTTCTTTAACCCACAGTGCAGAGAAATTATAGTAGATATAGAGGAAATAAAAGATCTGGCTTTTGCTTTTGAGAGCTTAACAACACGATGAGCTAACGTGTGTACACACAAACGTACACATGCACACACATGTACGCATATATGCATCTACTTGTCATAGATGTTGGAGAGGGAATTCAGGTTCAGTTTTAGAATAGAAAAGAAAATCTATGTAATTGCTTATAATTTAAGTGCAATTTTTTTTTCTGTTTTAGGCCCTGTGAAATTCAAAGGCCATGATATTTACATATACATTTTAGAATTCAAATATCTTCTCAGTTAGGTAGACTACTGAACAGTGGTGGACTCAGAAATAGGAAAATTAACTAATATCTCATCTCAGACACTTAATAGCTTTATGGAACTGAGTAAGTCACTTCTTGCAACCATAGTTCCCTCTTCAATAAAATACGGATAATAGTGTCTAGTGCAAAAGGTAATTTTGAGGATAAAAGGATATACCACATGTAAAGTACTTTGGGAACCTATATAAACACTAGGTATTATTATTATTAATTTACTGATATATATTGAAAAGTCATTGAATGTAAATGAAAAACCATCTTCTGTTTCCAATGCTGGAAGTCAGTATACACAGGTACATAAAGGTACTGTTCCAATGAGCCAAGGTGGAAAGTTTTGCTTTGCTTTTTGAGAAAAAAAAATCAAGAAATAGCATGTTCAAGGAAATATTTGTGTTTTCTCCATCACTAAGACAAATGTGAAGACATGTTATGGATCTGACCTTCAATTACAGTATGTGAGACACATATGAATAAAAGAATACGGAACTTCCTAAAGTCTTTCCTATTGGGATCTATACTACTTAGCCATCATTGAGAGCATCGGAATTATTGACAAATATTCAGTTATTTTCTCATTTTAATGGGTTTGGAGATGATACAATATTTTACAACCCCTCCACGCAGCTCCAGGCAGAACAATAGGTGGGTCCTGTTGAACCATGTTACTGAATTGAGAAGGTGGCTTTCTGTTGTTAAAAAGGAACGACCTGTAAGATTCAAAGTTGACATACCTCTTGAAAGGAGAGTCATCCACAGAGCCTCAAAATTTAGAAAGCAGAAGTTAAATGTTGCTCAGTGGAAGAAGCCAAGGATGAGACACTCTCTCTCTCTCTCTCTCTCTCTCTCTCTCTCTCTCTCTCTCTCTCTCTCTCTCTTTCTCTCTCTCTCCCTCCATATACACACATGTGTATGTGTGTATGTGTGTGTGTATGTATGTCACTGGGGATTAAAAGACAAAGGTATCCTAAGAAACTGTTGTGCCACCCCCAAATACTCTATTTCTTTTCTTCTCATGGAGAGCAGAAAAATAGCTTCTTTTCTTCCACTTTTGTTCTGGAGTATAGAACAAATTTTCTCTCTTCTTCTTCTTTGTCAAGCTTCTGATTCCTCCAGAAGATTGAGAATGGAGTGTTCTTTTTTTGTGTGGAAGTCATTCCCAGATGGTTCAATGTCAGGTGGAAATGCTACTTTCCAAAAATTGAGAGCAGGGGAGCAATGAGTAGAGGTCTCTTCCTTCTCTTCTTCTTCCTCTTCTTCCTCTTTCTTCTCCTCCTCCACTTCCTTTTCCTTCTCTTCAATCTCCTTATTCTTCACTTCTTCCCTCCTCCTCCTCCTCCTCCTCCTCCTCTTTTCCTTTTTTTCTCTCCTCTATTTCCTCTTCCCCATATCCTTTCCTTTCTACCCCATCTCCTCTCCCCTCTCTAATATCATCTCTTGCTGTATGAAACATTTAAATTTCATACAACATAGGCTGTACTGAACCCAGAAGATGTACTACATTCTCATCCTCTTCTCTAGAATACTGATGTGTTTAATATTTTTGTGGTCACCATTAAGATCATATACCTCATTTGTAGACATCATTTTGATAGAACTAAATAGGAGTATGGAACTAGAAATTTCCCCCAAAAATCCATATGCTTGCGAGTTCTCATTAAATACTTCTTTCTCACCCCCAAAATTATTTGTTTATTGGGTTGATTTTAGCAGACTAAGCTTCCTATTTTCCATTAAGGAAAAGATCTCAAAGTTGAGAGGGCACCAGCTTTTAACAGATTTGTTATGCGAACAAATCAGGTCATGAAAAATAGTCAGTCTTTTTTTTTTCACCTAGGGTTAGAGGGGAAATGTTTCCCAAAGAAGGAATATAGTTGATTAAGTATTTAGAGGAACTAGGCAGAAAGAAATTTTAGAACAAAGGTGAATAAATTGGATATCCAGACATTAGGAGGAATTTCTAAGATGAGAAGGGACCTTTCTACTAATTTCACTCCTTTACCTATGGACCCTTTCCTTTTGGGGACAAGTGGCCCTTCCCCCTGAGAATCACATATTATGAGCATTAGGAGGGACTTTAGAGCATCTATTACAAATGGAAAGTGAACAAAAATCCTAGGATTATGGTCATGTAAAGAAGGATTAATGTAAATGTAGAAGGACATTACCATTACTTTAAGCCCTGATAAGATGAGCTACCATTAATATGACCCCAACAGGATCCCAGTGAACCAACATTAATGTTTTGGCAGAATATCAAAAAGAGAATATAAAATACGGGTTTCCTTGGGTAGACTTCAATACTTTGATGAATTTTGAATTGCATCCTTGTGAGTACTCATTCCAGTCACTCTGATCATAGCATCATTTTTTTCTTTTCTTACATGATTCTTGTTTGTATCTTCTCATAAATCTTTGATAAATGAGATAACTAATATGTTGGGACCCTTAGCTAGGGATTCTGCCATTTCGTGGATATCAGTATAATACTTAGATTGTCCGTTTTTTATTTCTCACTTTTGTGATGAAACTGATCCACTTGCTTTTTCAAATTTCCTTTACGTATTTTCATATTTGTATGCAGACACATAGATATAAGTACTCATACATGTATATATTTCCTACATACTATTATAAATTTCAAAATATATTTTGTATAATTTGTGACATGAAAATATACTTCTTTGGGTGTGCTTTTGTGGAAAATTTGCCTAAATGTAACTATAAGGACAACACTAAATGGAAAGCTATGCTCCTTTAGTTAGGCAAAAAGTAGTCTTTTATTGTTTGTCTCTCTATTGGTAGGTTGTGAAACTCTACACATAACGATTACTTTGGCCTCCCAGAAAACAGCTACCCAGCACCAGACACAACCTAACTACTAATGAATTAAGGGACTTTGGTTTAAAAATAAGTAATCAGAATAGTCCGAGAAAGTATACAAAAAACCTTCATGTGAATTCTTACTTAGCTCTTGCTCAATATTAATCTATGATACACCTATTAAATTTGTTTTTATCCCACACTGAGCATCAGGACAAAATGTCCTAGAGTATATAAAAACAGAATGGGTGGCTAGGTGGCAGGTGAATAGAGCACTGGCCCTGGAGTCAGGCGGATCTGACTTCAAATCTGACCTCAGACACCAAACACTTACTAGCCATGTGACCTTGGGCAAGTCACTTAACCCCGATTTCCCTGCCTTCCCCTCAAAAAAGAAAAACAAAACAAAACAAAACAAAAAACAGAAGGCTCTTTAACATTGCGCCATTGGTGGATTTTTTTTGCAGCCAGCTCTTTCAGACATAAAATGTGCTTTCCTCAAATAACACTTACATGTATAACTTATTATGATATATATTATACATACGTATATATGTATGTATACATATATATAAATCTCTCTCTCTTTCTCTCTCTCTCTCTCTCTCTCTCTCTCTCTTTACATATATATATATATATATATATAGTTTATGTAAGCTTCGACTTGCTTCATTTCTAATAAGGGTTGTTTTTCACCTTCTTAGGAAGCCTAGAATCCCCTTTTACTACACCACCTCCCAGGGCTCATATTGGTGCTGGGCTTAGCTCAGAGCCCATAAGCTTAAGGGATCCACCAACCTCAGTGTTCCCAGTAGCAGGGAATACAAGTATGAGCAAACGTGCCAGCACCATTAGAGGTACTTACTCCAATGTCTGATCCCTTGGATTTATATTGAATTCCCTGTTTCTTCTTTCTGGCACTCACCTGTAAATGGCTATCAGAAAAACACAAATTCAGTGGCTTACTTCTATATTTCAAAGGTATAAAATTTTGTTAGTGTAGGCATTCCCACCATGAATGCAGGTTTGAACACCTCTAGAACCTGGAACTTAGTTTTTGAGAGGTGATATGGTCTAAAAGTTCATCTCATAAATGGCCCAACTGGAGATGAATCTCTCAGTATCTCTACAGGATATGCTTCAGACACCAGAAATAAAGAGCACATCAATGAACTCCGACTCAAAGCCTTTTGCTCTTGGTAGAACTTGCCAGGACAGTTATCTCTATGCTATGATGAAGAATTGAAGGATTTTAATAGTTAAAGTGAAAACAATTTTGGTATGTTGAGGTCTTGGGGTCCAAAGTATATTAAGCAAATCAAGCCACAATACACTCATGATTTAAAATAGTTGATAAATGCAATGAACAGTCCCTCTTGGAATCGAGAAGATGAGGGATCCATCTTAGGGACACAGAGTAGATGCTTAATGACTGTTTATTGATTGATCAACCTTAGTTTCTTCAGCGATGAAATGAGAGGGTTTGACTTGATAGCTTCTAAGTTCTATCCCAGTTCTAAATCAATGAGTCTGTGCTCCTATGTGTTGCTCCTAGACCAGTGACCTTATTTCTTTAGCCCCAAACAATGAGGTTTCTCAGTCTTTCTTTCCTTGACCCAAGGTCCACTCCTTTGTTCTAGTTCAAAACTGCCTTTTCTGTATCCATCCTAGCCCTGATTTAATTGTTCTTGCCCCCTCTCCCACCCTACTTCCCACCACATATTGTATTCTTTTACTTTATATCAAACCTGAGTCTATTCTTGCTGTCTGGAAAAAAATTCAAGTAACTTTTCCTGCGCTTTAATACACATGTATATGTGTATATGTATATATGCACACATAAATAGATACATACACACGTATTTTCTAATTAACAAGCATTGATTTTCTCTTCCTTCCTTCTTCTCTTCCCCTTCTATCATTGAGAAAGAAAAACAACACCAAAAAACCCTCTATAACAAAGATGCACATTCAAGCAAAACATATTCACCCATTGGTCGTGTCCAAAACTGTCTCTCATGTGAAGACTATCTTCTTTCTGTCAGAAGTTGGGAAACATTATTCATCTTTCAGTCCGCTGGGATTGTGGTCAGTTTATATACTTCTAGCTACTACTGTAATACTCCTACCTGTATCGAACTATGCCTACTCTGTGTGCCACCTTCTCATGCCTAATAAAAATTTTTTAATTTACCTTAGCATTAGGAGAGCATATTACAGATGAACACAGAGATAGAATATGTCATTGAATGCAAACTTTCTGGTGAGCTAGGAGGCTTACCTTATGGCTTTAGATTTGCTACTATCACTATGTGGCTTTGGATAAATCTGCAATGTATCCTGTTCTTTCCTTCATATAGATAGAAACATACCTATATATTCCAGACCTACATGAAAGATAGACATATTTGATATGATATACAGTAGACATAAAGACCTGTGTCTGTCTGTCTGTCTATCTATCTATCTATCTATCTATCTATCATTACCTCCTATGTACAAGAACCTTGCTAGAGATATCAAGGCAAAAACCAACACAGTCCTTCCCCTCAAGGGCAGCTCCCAGAATTCATAGAGAGCAAAATTAAAAAAAAATAATTTTCTTCTTACTTAGAAATACTGAAACAGAATGAAAGAATTGAAGAGAGAGTTAGGTCTGGAATTTTCCTGTGAGTTGTTTTATCTTTGTTCACAGAAATCAAAATGTTCTTCCTGATGCCTAGGCCCAGTTTGAAATGTGAATTTAAACTTTGAGTACCTGATAATAACTTGGGTTTGTAAAATAATGTTGGTGGAAAAGAAGTATTTGTTACAAATTCTAGTTCAAGACAAACCCTTTAATTAAACATGCTATATCTGCTTAGGTACACAGCAGAAGAAAATTAGAAAGCTTTTAAATATTTAAGAGGGAGGAATATAAATTGGTAAGAAATTATTATTAGACCAGACAGGATGCAGAGAGAATAGTTAAACAGAGATTAACTGTTTCTCCCCTTTCCCTAAATAGCATACAGAACCACTAAGCTTATACAGTTGAAGGTCTCACATTCTACCCTCTCTTATCATTGTTTTATATACTTAAGGCTCTATATTCCAGAGTACAACTTGGCCAGGAAACTGGAAAAATGCGATGCTAAAGTCAAGAATGTGTCTGTTGATAAATGAGGGTGTGTGGGGAGAGGAGAAAGTCAACAGCCTGGGTGATTCCTGAAAAAGCATAAATACATATATGTGAAGGTGGCACACAGAGTAGAACCAAATGGACTTATAAAGCAACTTAGACAGGTAGAAGAGCATTCATATGGAAATGTCCCATGGAATTTGAGGGTCAAATGACTAAGCACCTACCCAGTCAAAGAACTATTTGAAAGCCTTAAATACCTTTGCAATCATCTATATGCTCCTTGTACTTATGATCAAATTTTGATGAAGCAAGCCAAGTTAGTAGTTCTATGTGGTGCTATGTCAGTTTCATTTTGATTTGAATAATATTCATTTTTCAAAGAATGTAAAATTCATGTTTTTAAAATAATACATCATTCATCTATAGAAAAGCTCCTTAGGAGTACAAAGTAAATATATAGAGGAAGTGACAACTGAGATTCAGATAATAGCTTCTCTGCAATGATTTTGTAAATAGCGGTATTGAACCTCCAAAGAGTAGTTGCCACATATGTAGCAGGAAGGGTAATCTGAGGTGTCATTGTGCTAGGTATCAACCTGAAGTTGTTCTTTGAAAAGAAATCTTGCCGTAAGAAGCAAAACTATGACTAGGGCATAGTGACTAGAGCTTTTTCCCAGGTTGAGGGAATCCAACGGATACTGACACCAATCCTTTAGTAGCACATTACTATTGAAGAGACAACTAGAAGTGCAGTGTGGTAAAGCAGAAAGTGTTTTTGTAATCTTGATGACATAGCACCCATAATGCCTCAAATGGGGTAAAGTCTTCAAAAAATATTGTTAATTTTGAAGTCAGATAAAATGGGTTTACATGTTAGTTCTTTCCTTTAGTGTTTTCCAAGTCTCTATTTCATTAATTTAAAAATGGTGCTAATTGCATTTTCACCACTAAGGTCACTGATTTAGCATGAGTAAAACACTCATTAAATTGTGTTTAAATGTGAATTTCTGTTAAATGTTGGTCATAATATCAATAGTTCAAAAGAATAACACTTGGAGAGATTAAGTCAAATTTCTCTTCCATATAAAAACAATTAAAATATTAGAAGATACCTAATTGGTTGATATTGAACTTGAAGTCTATAGAAATATGAGGATTTTTTTTCCTTCTTCTAATATGAATTATTTTCTAGGCATGTCTACCTTTTGTTTATTTAATTGGCTTTTGATCTCAAAGGCAAAAAATAAATATCCCTATAAATTTTATAAAATTGCATTGGTCCATTGCTTCACCCTTTCAAAAATTTTAAAATCTGATTTTATCATCCTTTGTATTACCTATCTCTCCTGGCTTTATATGATAATTAATTTTGTAAATATGTCATCCACATCTTTATCTGGGTATTTGACCAAAACTAATATCAAAGAGCAGAGCCCCAGACTTCTGGGTTGGATATGTCTAAAGAATGTCACCAATATATCAATTTCCATTCTTTGAGTCTAATTATTTAACCATCTTAATGTGCTAGCATCATGGCTATATCTCTCCATCTTCTACACAAAGATGTGAAACATTTTATTCAGTGACTTGCTATAATTCCAGATGCAGTGTGTCCCTGAATAAGTAGTCTTAAAATCCTCTCAGAAAGAGAACTGGTTTTATTATGGTCTGATTTGTTTTTCCTCTTCATTCCCAGGCTTTTTTCTTAGTGAATATTTCATAAAAAGAGAAAATTTAGAGCTTGAAGAGACTTTAAGGATCAACTAATCCAATGTCTTCATTTGACATTTGAGGAGCCCGAGTCTCAGAATTATTATGTGACTACCCCCTAGGCAATTTCTTCCTATTCAGAATAAATTGTGATTATATCATCAGAATTTCCTTTGTAATTTCTGAGCCACCATTGATGGTCTTTGAAAAAAAATTATGGAAAAGAGAATGTTACCAGCATTACTGGGAATGTGTAAATAGTATTCTGATTTAAGTAATAGACTCATTTAGACCCTAGGCTAGGGTTATAGACTATAGGCTTTAGACTATAGGGCTTAACTTATTTTTAAATAATTATTCTAAAAAGTGGCATTAGAGTAATGGTTTGAGAGATTTTTAGAAAAAAAATTGTGATGATTATGAACCAATATAACTTAATTAAGAACACAGAGCACTTAACTAAACAGATTTACTTTTCTAATAGTTATTGGACTGGTAGATCAGGAGAATGTCATAGCATGCCGTAGCTGAATTTCAGCAAATAATTTTGTGAAATTTCATAATATCCTTGTAGGCATCTTGAAGGACAGTTGGTAAATTAGAATAATTAGGAATATTCAGAACTAGTTTAGAAGACTCAAAGAGAGATGATTAATGGATCAATGTATTTTGGGAGGAAGGCTTCTGACATGATACTTCAGGAATCTGACCTTGGCCCTGTTTGGTTCAGCATTGTAAAACAGGAATTCTTTTTTTTTTTTTTGTCTTTATAGCACTTTTATTTGAATTTCATCCATAACACGAGAAGAATGATAATGCTGACTGATAATGATTCCAATTCCATCACTGCCCACCCAAGTCCTTCTCCAATGCCTTGTTTTGGCATAGCAGTGATCTAGATTCATGAAACCTGTGACAAAGTTCGGTCAGGTCCTAACAAGCTGGAAAGGCTCCAAGTACAGACCCACTTACAGAGTGTGGGTCTCTCAGATCAAATGAAACAATATTTGTAAAGTGCTTAGGGCACTTCCTGGCAGGCAGTAGGCACTTAATAAGTGTTTTTTTTATTTTATTTTAGTTTGCATCATTCATTTCCACAAGATTTTGAGTTACATATTTTCTCCCCATCTTTCCCCTACCCACCTCCCCAAAACAGCCATCCCAGTGTATCCCCCCTCCCCCAGTCTATTCTCTCTTGTGTCTTCTCCCCTCACCCCTCTGACTTTTTGGTAGGGCAGGATGGATCTCCCAACCACAGTGCCTGTGTATTTCAAGTTCCAGTTGGATGAAGTTAATAATAATAATAATAACAATTGCACATATATAGAGATAGATAGATATTTATAACATTTGATTATAGAACTTTAGATTCTAGATTATTTCTCTTCCTCCCTCATCACCAACCCCCACTGGAAGGACAAGCAATCAAATACAGGCTGAACATGTGAAA